>CM052815.1:67618569-67628908 GCA_028533885.1 Nasua narica
GTATTTTATTTTTTATTTTTATTTTTTTTAAGATTTTACTTTTTTTTTTTTTTTGAGGCAGTGGAGGGGAGAAGCCGAGGGAGAGAGACAAGCTGACTCTGTGCTGAGTGAAGAGATCAGGGTCTCAGTCCCATGACCCAGATATCACGACCTGAGCCAAAATCAAAAGTTGGACACTTAACCAACTGAACTGAGCCATCCAGGCACCCCAAAGTGATGGGTATTTTAGACATCACATCCAGGCGAGGTTTCCTGATTGCAAGACCCATATTCTTCCTACTGTAATCCATTGCTTCTGAAAAAGACAGCATTCCTCCCCACCTAAGACACTACTAGAGGTGAGGACCAGCTTTGGCAGGGGTTTCTGGTGATACTTGGACATCATGTCCTTGTTAAGTTCTTCGTGGAAGAGAAGGGAAGCCTTCCTCCACTGACCTAATCAGATCTGGCCTCACCCCCCTCATCTCCTTGGACAGCAGTCCATGTTCTTTAAAGGACAGTGATGTGAACTTGCATGAGGCAGAAGGAGGAACACTGGACTGGAGGCTCAAACCTGGGTTCCAGTGTCAACTCCACAGCTGGGTGACTTCACTGAGTGACTTGGCAGACACTTAACCCTTCCCTGCCTCCTGTTCTCATCTGTCAAACAAGGATAAGAATACCTGTTTCACTAACTTCACAGGTGTATTGTGAGGCACCAGTGGGAGCATAAATATGAAAAAGCTTTAAAAATAAAAAATACTAGTTCGATGGAAAGATCGGTTACTATAAGGGGATTTCCAAACTTTGTGTTACTGTGAGAATCAGAAAAGACTGGATGTGGTTTTCTGTGAATGTTAAAATATTGGCCAAATATAGGCCCTATTCTTATTATTAAGCTGTGCCAGCAGACAAGGCGATGAGGAGGGGTATACTAGAGGTCACACAGGATGCAGAGTTCTAACTCCCTCTAGGGCATTCTCCCTGAGTCTGCCTGAGGGACATGATGCAGAGAAGAGAACCGTGGGCAGGCTCCCAGCTGCGTTTGTTTGCCTGCTGAAACCCCTTCTGTTACAATCCTACTTATCAAAGCAGCTTCCATTTGTCAGAAAGGGCAACTTTGCATAATAAATTACATTGGTGTAATCAAATATTTCCACAGATTAAATTAGGTTTAATTGGTTGTCCTCAAGACTGTTCCCCTCCTTCCCAGCAAAGCTGGTCATCCCACTGCCCCTCCTATCCTCTGTGCAAAGAGCAGCCCCTGAAATAGTCCCTAAGCCAGACCCACAGAGGAGGCCTCCATCCAACTGGGTGCACTGGGGATACAGTTGGAGCATGAGCATGAGTACCCTAGAGGCTTGTCCCCTGCTATTTCATAAAGATTGTTCTGGATAAGTACCTGCAGAGTATTTACTCACTTCTTTTTAATAGCTAGGAAGTATGTTATTTGATGGATATAACGTGATTGGTTTATCTATTTATGGAACAGATTTGGGTAGAATCTCACCTACTAATTCACTTGTACAAGTCATTTTATTCTTGAGTCTTGATTCACTCTTCTGTCATCTGGTGAAAGTGAAACCTGCTTTGCCCACCTCGAGGGATAACTGTCAGGCTGAAGGAGCAATAACCACACCCCGAGGATCATACTGAGCTATGTAAGCACTCCACAGCATCATTTCATTTAATCTTCAGAACAACCTATGAAGCCGGAGTTATTGTCCCCAATACAGAGGAGGAAAGCAAGGCACAGAAAGATTGAATAGAATTTTCAAAACCACATCACTAGTAAGGGCCAGGCTCAAGAGAACAAGGTGTGTGGATGTGTGGAAAGTGGGAAATCCCCATCACAAGATCCTCACTGATGCCATAGGGTCAAGGATCATACAGATGGGTGCCCCCATGGGAATCTTGGCTATCCATTGATCCACCTGCTTGTGCCTCACTTTTTCTGGATGGGGTGGCTCAAGGCTCAGTAGGAGAGGGGCTCAGACTCCATCCTGGATCCACCTGCTCCACCCTTCTGTGTGCACTCTCTGCCTTCAGCCAGGCTCTCACTACTGTGCTTACATCACTGCTTTGCTTTGCTTTTGGTTCATGACTACACAGCTTGATGCATTGCACAAGACAGATGTTTAATAAGTGTATGTCGTATCAAGTTAAATTTCCCATACGCAATTAAACAAGAAACAAAATTTAACGAAGCCAATTTCTGGATGTGAACAGAGCAGGGGGTGATAGGAAGAGAGCCAATGCAAAGCAGAAGGAAGAACCAGAGAAAACACTTCCTGCTGTGGGCTATTTCAGGGCCATGAACCCTGAAGGTCTCAGAGAATCTTCTGTTCCAGGAGGTGAGTCACAAGCCAGGATCAGAAAAACAGGTTCTCTATCCTCCCAGACAGCAGCATCTACCCTGTGGCATGCCCCTCTCTAGGGTAGTGTGGGTGGCCAAGGCCTGAGCTGCAGGCTCTCAATCGGTAGCGTGGGGTGGTCACCTCCTGGGAATCTCTGCACCAAACAGTGTAAGGGGGCTGGTGCAGGCCCAGATCAGGGCTCCACATACCATGCCTTAGACCAAATCTAGCCCACTGTCTGTGCTGTAAAAAGTGTTATGAGAACACAGCCACACCCACGCTTTTTTCAGACTGCCTATGGCTGATTTTTCTGAAACAGCTGCACTTAGTAGCGGTGAGAAAGACCATATGGCCAACGAAGTCTAAAATATTTACTATATGGCCCTTAATTTGCTAAGGCTGGCCTAGAAAGAGGTACAGGAGATCCACTGTCTACTTTAAGCAGCTTCAGCCTCACCACCTCTTCTCTCTTATCTCTCTTATCTCAAGACAGCCCCAGGCAGGGGTGATGAAAAGTGTTGAACCACTGGTTTGACACAGTGCCATCATTTACAGCACAGGCCTTTGACCCGAGCAAGGTGCTCAGCCCTGTGCAGTTACCCCTTAATTTTGGAGGCCTGGTTGGTATGGGCATCAGTAGGTAGGTGTACACTTGACCCAAGGCACAGGCTGTTTCCCAGAAAAGCCACACTCGGATGTATGAGGAGATGGGACAGAAGAATGGTGTGGGAGAAGCATTCTATGCAGGTGTGACTGCCAAGTCTATGCCTCCCTCCCCACAGCCTACTTCAGTGATTGAAGCAGGAAACAGTGATGCATTGGCTCCAGCCCCATCAGCAGTTCCCAGGTCACACTCTGACTCTGAGTCTTGACACAGGAACATCTGACAAGGCCTGGCCTTGCTGGCTGAGACCTGCTTAGCTTCCCCTAGAAGTTCCCATTGCCTCCAGATGCAGCCCAATTCCTTGGGATGAGGAGAGTGGATAAGCATGGACCAAAGAGAAAATTGCCCAGGATGCCTTTCAGTATGTTCCAGCCATGACCTGACGAATAATCTTTAAAAATAAATCCAGCTGGAGACTCAGCTGAAAAGAGCTTCCTAAAAACTGCAGGGGAAATTGGTTACTTTATTTCAGTGACAAAATAACTGGGCTGTTGATCCAGTAAGGAAAGGGCTCATTTCAGCAGTTCTAACCACGGGCTGGAGTTGCTGAGGTTTGCTCGGTAGTGGGGCTGCAGGGCTTCTCTCTCCCCCTGATGCTCCTCAGGGACCCCTCAGGATGTGCCCTCCAGAAAAATGACCAAACATGGCAAATGCCCTGCTGCTTAAGCCAGTCTGAGAATGAACTTGACTTCTCAGACTTTCCCAATGATCCAAATCCAAAATACTGCTTCTGGTCCATCCTGAAGGGGGCATCAACCCCTGTCTGTCTTCTTTACAATTTTTAAGACTGAAGGACCTAACCTCTAAATGCTGTTTTGATTAAGAAGAAACATGCTAGAACCAATAAATGAATTACTGATTTAGAATAAAAAAGAATGATATTGTCATTTTCCCAAACTGAGATTCCTGTGGTTACTAGATTAAGTAACAGCAATGTCTGTGCTTTTATAAAGATAGACAGCTTCCATTGGACCAGCGCTGCAACTGATAGGATACCCTCTCCACACTCTTCTTCACTTCACCCTCACAACAACCCTGAGAGATACCTAATGTTATTTTCTCTCATGCAAAAAGTTGGCATACCTTTTCCCAGACTACATCTTAGTAAATGAAAGAGCCACAGATTGAACCCACTCTCATTCAAAATCTCGCATTGGCTGTGTATGTCACATTAACCAGAATAACTTCTCTTCTGTGGTAGGATAACTCTCTTCTGGGGACTCATCCAAGAGACAGGCAGCATGGCATTGTGGATGGAACATGAACTTTAGCAATTAGAATCTGTTACCAACCTACCATGCCCTGGAAGATTCTGGAAGGATTCCATGGCACTGAGCTGAAATATGTCCACCTCACCCTGTGCCTGTAGATGAAGGTCCTCAGCTCACATCCTCTTCCATACCTATCCAGTTCCCTCAATCCTCAATATTGTGGTGAACTCCAATGGGATCACTTGTAGCAGCAGGTCATAAGAAAACACTTCTTCTGCAATGAGTGAAATAAGCAGGAATACTAGAAATAAAAAACAAGATAAATTACAAATATCATATTTTTAAAGGCACCAAAATTTCAGAGAGAAAAGAAGGTGCTAGGTGAGCTAAGGACCACAAGGTCTTTTCCCCAGTGGGCATGGATCAGTGGCAGGACTTCGCCCAGCCCTGCTGGAAGAAAGAATATCTAACAAGACTTTCAGCAGCTCCCAGGGATGAAGCAACAAGTTAGATATTTGAGATACCTCAAACGCACACCTGGACATTTGCTGAGGTCAGTGATGGGGACTGTTGTCATTCATAGATAGGCCTAAACCTTCTAAAAATCAGAGTGAATTCTCCTGAAGAAGTCTTACTAAACTCAGGAAATGAAGGCATGCCAAAAGGAATAAGGCTTACCTCAAAACACTTCCATTCTCCCCCTTAAGATGTTTGCAAGTTTTGAATCTTCTTGGGTTCCTAGACTGGAGTCAGAGGATTTGGAAGACTGAGGGGCAGCACTGGATACTGCAGTTACTCAGGGCTGAATGGATGGACAAAGGATAACTAGAGGGAGGTTAAATATACATTTTCCTTCCTTTTTCTTTTTGCCTGTTTGTTTATATTCAGACTTTATGCTTTCTATATAGTACGAATTTTGCCCTTTTATCCAGTCTAACAATCTCTGCTTTTTAATTGAATGGTTAGTCTGTTGACATTGAATGTATGGTCAGGCCTAAATATGCCACTTTGTCCCTTGTTTTCCATTTGTCCCTCTGGGTTTTGTTTCTCAGTTGCTCCCTTTTTACTTTATTTTTGACCCACTGGATATTTTACAGCATACCAACATTAGCTTCCCCACCCCAGTGGTTTTTTGTTTTTTTAACATAGAATGTATTATTTGCTTCAAGGGTACAAGTCTGTGATTCATCAGTTTTACACAATTCACAGCACTCACCATAGCACATACCTTCCCCAATGTCCATCACCCAGCCACCCTATCCCTCTCCCTGCATCCCCAGCAACCCGCAGTTTGTTTCCTGAGATTAAGAGTCTCTTACAGTTTGTCTCCCTCCTTGGTCCCATCTAGTTTCATTTTTTCCCTCCCTACCCCTCACTACCACCCCACTTTGCCTCTCAAATTCCTCATATCAGAGAGATCATATGATAATTGACTTTCTCTGATTGACTATTGACTATTATGTTAAGTGAAATATGCTGTTTCACTTAGCATAATACCCTATAGTTCCATCCATGTCTCACCCTCCATAAGCCTTCCAGACTGGAAAAGAGCTCAGAGAAAGTCCCTACACATATTTCTGCCACTTCCCAATGTAGGTCTCTCTGTTCCAGTCTTTTTCAAACTGGGTCTTATTTAAACTATAATCTAGCCCATATTCAACTTATTCCATTATTGAAGAGAGATACCTTTTTCCCTTCTGCATAATGGAGGAAAATGAAAACACCAACTTAAAGAATTAAAACATCACTTACAGTCTTTAAAGTCCTTTATGTATAATAAAGATAGACCACAGGGGGATGGAGCCCTCATGGGGACAGTGTGGTCTCAGGACCCATGGGTCACAGAAAGACCAGGAGTGTCTGAGTGTGACAGAGCTCCCAGGTATTGGAATGGGGAAGGCAGCTGCAGAGTCAGAGCCAAGAAGTGGGCTCTCAGCTTGGGGTTACCTTAAACCATGATCCAAGGCACAGTGGGGCCACTGCCCTTTAAGCAAGGACTCCAGAAGTGGCAAATCTGGGGAGACCCCCTCCTTCTTTCTCCAGGATGAGCAGTACAAGAATGATTCCTATAGTAATCTACTGGGTTTAGAGACTCCAAATGCGGTTGTGCACCAGTGATAGAAATGCTGGGGCACAGGTTGGGTGAGTATGGAGTGTGGCCAGAAAGCAGGGAAACAGGGGTGATTGACTGCTTTTCTCTGATAGTGCATGAGGAGTGGGGCCCTGAGCTCTCAACCCGTATGGAGCCAGAGATTGGGAGGCCACCGTCTTCATTCCCATCTTCCAAAGCTGTATGGAAAGCATTCAGGGAACAAAAGCTATAAGAGCAAAACTAAGCAGATTACTTAACCTGGTCCCTGGCAAGGATGGTGCAATTCCACCTTGGGGAAAGACATTTGAGAATCACTGCAACAGAACCCTCTCCCAGAAGATCAATGAGAACATCCAGCCAAGACCAAGTTCACCGATCAATGAGAACTGCAAAACTTCAGAGCTATGGGAATATAGCACATAGAATTCATGGCTTTTTTCCCATGATTCTTTAGTCTTTCAAAGTTAAATTTTTTTTAATTTTATTTTTTTCTTATTCTATTTTTTAATTTTTCCTCTTTCCTATTTTAACAATTTTTAACTATCTTATATTATCAATACCTTTTTAAAAATCTTTTTAATTTTCATTGTTATAGCCATATTCTATCCCTTCATTGAATTTAAGCTTACTTTTTGTATACATATAGGTTTTTCTTTCTTTAAAATTTTGGGATACAGTTTCTTCTAACAGATCAAAATATACCCTAAATCTAGTGCATGGCTTTGTTCCAGTCTCCAGCCTGACCCATTCTTTTCTCTTTTTTTTTTCAACCAATTTCTTATCAATTCCTTTTTTAAAATCTTTTTTAATCTTCATCTTTATGGTCATATTCCATTCCTTCATCAGATTTACCCTTATTTTTGTGTATATATGTATATATATATATATTTTTTTCTCTTTCTTTAAAATTTTGGGAGGGTGTTTCTTCTAACAGACCAAAATAGACCCCAAATCAAGTGTATGGCTCTGTTCTATTCACCAGTGTGTGTGTGTGTGTGTGTGTGTGTGTGTGTGTGTGTGTGTGTATTTTTTCCTCCTTTCTTCTTCCTTCAGTTTTGGGTCTCTCCCAATTTGGTTACTGTATATTTTTCTGGGGTTGTTGCTACCCTTTTAGTATTTTGTTCTCTTATTCATCTATTCTTGTCTGGATAAAATGAAAAGGCAGAAACTCTCATCTAAAAAGAAAAAAGAACAAGAGGCAGTACCAATAGCTAGGGACCTAATCAATATGGACATTAGTAAGATGCCAGAACTAGAGTTCAGAATGATGATTATCAAGATGCTACCTGGGCTCGAAAAAAGCATGGATGATACTAAAGAATCGCTTTCCAGAGAAAGAAAATCACTTTTTGGAGAAATAAAAGAACTAAAATCTAACCAAGTTGAAATCAAAAAAGCTATTAATTAAGTACAATAAAAAAAGGAGGCTCTTACTGCTAGAATAAATGAGGAAGAAGAGAGAATTAGTGATATGGAATACCAAATGATGGAGAATAAAGAAGCTGAGAAAAAGAGAGACAAACAACTACTAGACCATGAGGGGAGAATTCGAGAGATAAGTGATACCATAATAGCAACAATATTAGAATAATTGGGATCCCAGAAGAAGAAGAAAGAGAGAGAGGGGCAGAAGGTATATTGTAGCAAATTATTGTAGAGAATTCCCTAATCTGGTGAAGGGAATAAGCATCAAAATCCAGGAGGCACATAGAACCCCCCTCAAAATAAATAAAAATAGGTCAACACCCCATCACCTAATAGTAAAACTTACAAGTCTCAGCAACAAAAAGAAAATCATGAAAGCAGCTCTGGGCAAGAAGTCTGAAACATACAGAGGCAGAAATGTTAGATTGGCAGCAAACCTATCCACAGAGACCTGGCAGGCCAGAAAGGACTGGCATGATACATTCAGAGCACTAAATGAAAAAAAAATATGCAACCAAGAATACTATATCCAGCTATGCTGTCACTGAAAATAGATGGAGAGATAAAAAGCTTCCAGGACAAACAAAAACTAAAGGAATTTGCAAACACCAAACCAGCCCTACAGGAAATATTGAAAGGGGTCCTCTAAGCAAAGAGAGAGCCTAAAAGGAACATAGACCAGAAAGGAACAGAGACAATATACAGTTAACAGTCACCTTCCAGGCAATACAATGCACTAAATTCATATCTTTCAATGGTTACCCTGAATGTAAATGGGTTAAATGCACCAACCAAAAGACACAGGGTATCAGAATGGATTGAAAAACAAGACCTGTCGATACGCTTTCTGCAAGAAACTCATTTTAGACCCAAAGACACCTCCAAATATAAAGTGGGGAAAGGGAATGCAAATGGACATCAAAAGAAAGCTGAGGTGGCAATCCTTATATCAGATAAATTAGATTTTAAGCCAAAGCCTATAATAAGAGATGAGGAAGGACACTGTATCATACTTAAAGGGTCTGTGCAAGAAAAAGATCTAACAATTTTAAATATCAATGCCCCTAACATGAGAGCAGCCAATTATATAAGCCAATTAATGACAAAATCAAAGAAACACATCAACAATAATACAATAATAATAGGGGACTTTAACACGTCATCACTGAAATGGACAGATCATCTAAGCAAAAGATCAACAAGGAAATTAAGGCTTTAAATGACACACTGGACCAGATGGACATCACAGATATATTCTATGTGATGGACATCACAGAACATTCTATCCCAAAGCAACATAATACACATTCTTCTCTAGTGCACATAGAACATTTTCCAGAATAGATCACATCCTGGGTCACAAATCAGGTCTCAACCAGTACCAAAAGACTGGAATCATTCCCTCCATATTTTCAGACCACAATGCTTTGAAACTAGAACTCAACCACAATAGGAAAGTTGGAAAGAACTTTGGCGGCTAAAGAGCATCCTACTAAAGAATGAATGGGTTAATCAGGAAATTAAAAAATAATTTTTAAAAATTCATGGAAACAAATGAAAATACGACTGTTCAAAATTTTGGGGAAACAGCACAGGCATTCCTGAGAGGAAAGAATATAGCAATACAAGCCTTTCTCAAGAAACAAGAAAGGTCTCAAGTACACAATCTAACTCAACACCTAAAGTAGCTGGAGAAAGAACAGCAAAGAAAGCCTAATCCCAGCAGGAGAAGATAAATAATAAAGATCAGAGCAAAAATCAATGAAATAGAAACCAAAAGAACAGTAGAACAAATCAATGAAACTAGGAGTTTGTTCTTTGAAAGAGTCAATGAGATTGATAAATCCTGGCCAGACTTATCAAAAAGAAAAGAGAAATGACCCAAATTAATAAAATCATGATGAAAGAAGAGAGTTCACAACCAACATTGAAGAAATACAAACAATTATAAGAACATATTATAAGCAACTGTACACCAGCAAATTTGACAATCTGGAAGAAATGGATGCATTTCTAGAGACACATAAACTACCAAAACTAAACCAGGAAGAAATAGAAGACCTGAACAGACCCATAACCAGTAAGGAGATTGAAGCAGTCATCAAAAATCTCCCAACAAACAAGAGCCCAGGACCAGGGGTTCTGGAATTCCCAGGGGAATTCCGCCAAACACTTAAAGAAGAAATAATACCTATTCTTCTGAAACTGATCGAAAAAATAGAAATGGAAGGGAAACTTCCAAACTCATTTTATGAGGCCAGCATTACCTTGATCCCAAAACCAGACAAGGACCCCATCAAAAAGGATATTTACAGACCAATATCCTTGATGAACACAGATGTAAAAATTCTCACCAAAATACTAGCCAATAGGATCCAACAGTACATTAAAAGGATCATTCACCACGACCAAGTGGGATTTATTCCTGGGATGCAAGGTTGGTTCAACATTCGCAAATCAATCAACATAATACAATACATTAATAAAAGAAAGAACAAGAACCATATGATACTCTCAATTGATGCTGAAAAAGCATTTGACAAAGTACAACATCCTTTCCTGATCAAAACTCTTCACAGTGTTGGCATAGAGGGCACATTCCTCAACATCA
>CM052815.1:67629408-67653822 GCA_028533885.1 Nasua narica
GATGATTCACAGACCTGTACCCTGGGGTAAATAATACATTATATGTTAATTAAAAAATTTTTTAAAAAAATGTACTGATCCAAAGGGGCACATGCACCCGAATGTTTATAGTAGCAATGTCCACAATAGCCAAACTATGGAAAGAATCTAGATGTCCAACAACAGATGAATGGATAAAGATGTGGTGTGTGTGTGTGTGTGTGTGTGTGTGTGTGTATAGGATTCCTCTCTTGATAGATAGATAGATAGATAAATAGATAGATAGATAGATGATAGATAGATAGATGATAGATAGATAGATAGATAGATAGATAGATAGATAGATACTATGCAGCCATCAAAAACAAAATCTTGCCATTTGCAATGATGTGGATGGAACTAGAAGATATTATGCTAAGTGAAATAAGTCAGTCAGAGAAAGACAATTATCATATGATCTCTCTGATAAGAGGAATTTGAGAAGCAGGGCGGGGGTAGGGAGGGAAAAAATTAAACAAGTTGGGACCGAGGAGGGAGACAAACTGTAAGAGACTCTTAATCTCAAGAAACAAAGTGCGGGTTGCTGAGGGGTGCAGGGGATGGTTAGGGTGGAGGGATAGGGTGGCTGGGTGATGAATATGTGGTATGTGCTATGGTGAGTGCTGTGAATTGTGTAAGACTGATGAATCACAGACCTGTACCCTTGAAGCAAATAATACATTCTATGTTTATAAAAAATAAAATAAAATGCTTATAATTGTGGTAGCAACACAATAGGAATGATGAAATATGACAAAAGCAATAATCAAAGAAATGGTAGTTAAAAATGATAAAAGACAAAAGCACACAGATCTAAGAAACTCCACAAACCTTAAGCAAGATAAATACTCAAAAAAAATATACTGCTAGTCTTATTATAGTCAAACTGCTAAAAGAAAAGAAAAGAAAGGAAAAGATGAAGGGAGAGTTGGGAAAGAAGGCAAGAAGGCAGGAAGGAAAACATACAGGTAGGCAGGCAGGCAAGCAGGAAGACAGGCCTGAAGATAAGCAGGCAGGAAGGAAGGAAGGAAGGCTGTCAGAAAGGCAGGAAGAAAGGCAGGAAGGAAAGAAAGAAGGCAGGCAGGAAGGTAGAAAGGCAAGAAGGCAGGAAGGAAGGCAGGAAGAAAAGAAGGAAGGAAGATCTTAAAAACAACCAGAGGTTTAAAAATTACCCTCTAAGTAGTAATAGTAACAGCTGACTTCTCAAGAGAAAGACTTGAAATCAAAAGATAATAAAATGTTTTTGTTTTTGTTTTTGTTTTCTTGTGGACTGTTTCCTTTGCTGTGTAGAAGCTTTTTATCTTGATGAAGTCCCAAAAGTTCATTTTCGCTTTTGTTTCTTTTGCCTTTGGAGACATGTCCTGAAAGAAGTTGCTGTGGCTGATGTAGAAGAGGTGACTGCCTATGTTCTTCCCTAGGGTTTTGATAGATTCCTGCCTCACATTGAGGTCTTTTATCCATTTCGAGTTTATCTTCGTGTATGGTGTAAGAGAATGGTCAAGTTTCATTCTTCTACATAGAGCTGTCCAATTTTTCCAGCACCATTTATTGAAGAGACTGTCTTTTTTCCACTGGATATTTTTGCCTATTTTGTCAAAGATGATTTGACCATAGAGTTGTGGGTCCATCTCTGGGCTCTCTATTCTGTTCCACTGGTCTATGTGTCTGTTTTTGTGCCAGTACCATGCTGTCTTAGTGATCATCACTTTGTAGAAAAGCTTGAAATCAGGCAATGTGATGCCCCCAGCTTTGTTTTTCTTTTTCAACATTTCCTTAGCAATTCGGGGTCTTTTCTGGTTCCATACAAATTCTTGGATTGTTGTTCCACCTCTTTGAAAAAAGCTGGTGGAATTTTGATCGGGATGGCATTGATAGTATAGATTGCTCTGGGCAGTATAGACATTTTAACAATGTTTATTGTTCTGATCCATGAGCATGGAATGCTTGTCCACTTTTTTGCGTCTTCTTCAATTTCTGTCATGAGCATTCTGTAGTTCCTCGAGTATAGATGCATTCCCTCTTTGGTTAGGTTTATTCCCAGGTATCTTATGGTTCTTGGTGCTACAGTAAATGGAATCAATTCTCTAATTTCCCTTTCCATATTTTCGTTGTTAGTGTATAGGAAACCAATTGATTTTTGTACATTCATTGTGTATCCTGACACATTACTGAATTGCTGTATGAGTTATAGTAGTTTGGGGGTGGAGTCTTTTGGGTTTTCCATGTAAAGTATCATGTCATCTGTGAAGAGAGAGAGTTTGACTTCTTCATTTCCAATTTGAATACCTTTTATTTCTTTTTGTTGTCCGATTGCTGTCGCTAGGACTTCTAGTACTATGTTGAACAAGAGTGGTGAGAGTGGGCATCCTTGTCGTGTTCCTGATCTCAAAGGGAAGGCTGTCAGCTTTTCCCCATTGAGAATGATATTTGCAGTGGGATTTTCATAGATAGACTTTATGATTTTGAGGAATGTTCCTTCTATCCCTATACTTTGAAGACCACAAAACAAACAGTTAACCCACAGAATGGGAGAAGATATTCGCAAATGACAATACAGACAAAAGTTTGATATCTAAGATCTATAAAGAACTCCTCAAACTCAACACTCACAAAACAGAGAATCACATCAAAAAATGGGCAGAAGACGTGAACAGACACTTCTCCAAAGAAGACATGCAAATGGCTAACAGACACATGAAAAAATGTTCATCATCTTTAGCCATCAGAGACATTCAAATCAAAACCACACTGAGATACCACCTTACACCAGTTAGAATGACCAAAATCAACAAGACAGTAAACAACAAATGCTAGAGAGGATGTGGAGAAAGGGGAACCCTCTTCCACTGTTGGTGGGAATGCAAGTTGGTGCAGCCACTTTGGAAAACAGTATGGAGATTCCTCAGGAAATTAAATATACAGCTACCCTATGACCCTGCAATTGCACTACTCAGAGTTTACCCCAAAGAAGCAGATGCAGCACAAAGAAGGGCCACATGTACCCCAATGTTCACAGCCGCAATGGCCACAATCGCCAAGCTGTGGAAAGAAACAAAATGCCCTTCAACAGATGAGTGGATAAGGAAGATGTGGTTCCAACTATACAATGGAATATTATGCCTCCATCAGAAACGATGAATATCCAACTTTTGTATCAACATGGACAGGACTAGAAGAGATTATGTGGAGTGAAATAAGTCAAGCGGAGAGACTCAATTATCTTGGGGTCTCACTTACGTGTGGAGTATAAAGAAAATCATGGAGGGCATCCTGAGAAGGAAGGGAAGGGTGAATGGGGGGAAATCGGAGGGGGAGGTGAACCAGGAGAGACTGTGGACTCTGAGCAACAAACTGAGGGTTTTGGAGGAGAGGTTGTGTGGGGGGTAGGCGAGCCTGGTGGTGGGTATCGAGAAGGGCACGTATTGCATGGAGTACTAGGTGTGGTGCATGAACAATCAATCTTGTAACACTGAAAATATAAAATAAACATATACGGGGAGAAAAAAATGTTATTTTTAAAGTACTGTAAGAAAAAATGTGACTCCTTTAAAAATGAAGATGATTTTTTAAACACAAAATGTTTGGATGAATAAAATGTGAGCAAAATAATAGAAAATCTTAACTACAATAAATACTAAAGAGAATTACTCAGTCTGAAAGGAAGTATCTTAGATGAAAACACAGAGTTGCATGAATAAATGAAAATAATCAGAAAATGATAATATATGGGTCAATTAAAATGAATATCAACTGAACAAAACAATAGATTAATGGCTGTGGAATTTCAAATGTGTGAAAAATTAAAATTAATAATAATTAATAATAATACAGCAAAAGACAATAGGGATAAATGGAATCGAAACATTCTAAAGTTCTAGCAACATCAAAGATGACGCAAAAATACCATTTCTATTAGATGGCAAGAAGTAAAAGATGTAAGTTGTGCTATCTGTAGTAATTATGAAAAATATAAAAGATATACATAACAAGTTAATAGAAAAATGGTATAATGACAAATCCAACTAAGTTAAGGAAACTCAAGAAGGGTGGGGAGAAATGAACATAAAACTATTTTTTTAACTAGGAAATTAATTGTAACATGATAACTACAGGTCCACTCAAGTTAATCATAACATTAAGTATAAGCGGAGTGTTGGTGATTTTCTTTTTCTTCATTTGGGGGATCATTACTGAGCTGCATTCAGATTGTGAAGACATAAATTTGCTATATACATTTTTCTGTTTATAGTTGTATTTTATATATCATTTAGAAGATATTTTTAAGCATTCTGGAAATGTCCACATCTTGGAAGGCCAAAGATAATGGTAAATGGGCTTATGAAAGATGGTTTCATGTTTTTGTTATGTATATTTTCTAGCATTTTAGCTACTTAAATCTATGTACTCTGCATAATTTACCAAGAATTTAAATATACTTTAAAAGCCAATAGAAAACAAGTAAATACAAAGATGGTAGTGTCTCTGCTCTCTGGGTTACCATTCTTGACATCTCTTACTGGGTGTCCATGGGACAATCTCCCTGTCCCTGCATCTGTCAGCTTACCTAGGCTCCAAGCTCAGAGCAGACACTGAAATAAAGTAGATAGGAAATGTAGGTTCTTAATTATTAAGGAGTCAGAGAAGACTCTTGTAACCTTGTAATTTCTCCTTTCTTCTCTCATATACCCTCCAAAGTCTAGTAGGATGTCTGAGCAGCACTGGTACTCTGAGGGACAACCATCTATGCAAGGCCACATGCACTTGGTGCAGCTGTGGGGGCTGAACTCCTTGGCCAGTGAATGCTCCAGGAGAAGCCACAAAGTAGGGGCTATGTGGGCAAAGGAAAGAGAAAAGAGGTTTCTCTGTTCTTTCTCATTGGCTAGAAACTATTAGAAATTCTTTATAACATCTCATAGAAAAACCAACTCAATTCTAGTGCCAGTGTCTGGGGTACCTGGACTTTTCCTCAGCACAGGGAAGAGATTTAGGGAGCTATGTGTCTCTCTTGATCCAATTCCTGGGGACAAAAACATTCATGTCAACAAACTCCAAGGATTAAAGTGCAGCTATAGGACAAGTGTGGGGCTCCAAGACCAGCTCCTAGGTGGTCAAAGTCAAACCTCTCTGACACTTTCTTCTATTCTTCCCCTGTAGCACCTCTCCCCCTGCCCCAGATAGTTCTTGCTAGTAATGTGGTGTCAATTTGAACACTTGGAGAAGGGAAGAATGTGAAGGGATGGAGGATGAAGCTTCACTTAGATGTTCTATGAATGCCCCAAAGCCAACGCATTCAAGATTAGATTCATCACCTATCCCCAAAACCTATTTCTCATTCAGGGTTCATTTTCACACCATTCACCCAAACTAGGAGCCTTGCAGTCACCTCTCACCACCACCATGGGCCCTTGTTTCTGCAGATCTCACATGAGATCCACTTAAATCTGTGTTTTCTGCTTCCCCATGGCCTTTATCCTTGACTATCACACTGACCTTTACCCTACCCCCTACCCCCAGCCATTTGTCACACTGGATCCAGGGAATCATCATGTTGTTCCATTTCGAACCCCTGAAGGTTACACATGGTCAGCAGGGTAAGATCAACCTTCCTAGTGCAGTAGACAGGGTCCTCTCCTATGTTACCAGGCTTGCTTCCTGCTTCCCTTCTCCCCACACTGCCACACAGAATTGCTCTCTAACACTTGAAGGATCCATGCTATTCAGTACTTCAAAGCTTTGCTGTGCACTCTTTCCTTTCCCTGGCTTCTGCTCGTCCATCTCTTCCTTCAAGACCTGGCCTAGATGCCCCATCTTCTAAGAAGCCTTTCCTTTCCAGGATCATTGCTTTTGCTATGCTTCCATAGACTATGAATATCTCTCTCTCCCTCTCTATCCTCTCTCTCTCTCTCTCTCTCTCTCTCTCTCTCTCTCTCTCTTTCTCTCTCTGTCTCTCAACTCTTAACCATTTACTCTGTACGAGACATGCTAAGAACCTTAAAGAGTTCATCTAATTTAATACCCACAACAATCCTGCAAGGCAAGTACCATAATCATCCCCATTTTACTGATGAAGAAAATAAGCCGTAAGTTAAATAATGTACCCAAAGTCTCAAACCCAGATACACTGAGATTTTACTGCAGGTCTATGGGAGTGGTTATCTTAACACCATGCTGTCTCTGTCCATAGGCTGTGAGCTCCTTGAAGATGGGGATGAGTGGTGTCTCACAGAGGAGAACCTCAATCCTTATTTATGAAGAAAGTGGTGATCTCACTCTACTTAAAAAGAACTAGTCAGGAGGGATGCCTGGGTGGCGCAGTTGGTTGGGCAACTGCCTTTGGCTCAGGTCATGATCCCGGCGTCTTGGGATCGAGTCCCACATCGGGCTCCTTGCTCCGCAGGGAGCCTGCTCCTCTCTCTGCTTCTGCCTGCCTCTCTGCCTGCTTGTGTTCTCTCTCTGTTAAATGAATAAATAAAAAATCTTTAAAAAAAAAAAAAAGAACTAGTCAGGAGATATAAGCAGTGTATGAGGAGTCCCTGGTCTTCTTTTCTAAAATGCCACCTGAGATAATTCATCACAAATATTAAAATGTATTAAGTCCTTATTATGGATCGGGAGACAACAGAGATGAGCAACTGTGTTCCCATCGTTGAGAAGCTCATAGACATAACAATCTGGTTTGAGAGTAGGTAGAGTGCGCCCAATGCTCCATGCTTGCCGAGGGGGGAGATCTCATTGTATAGTAGGAATAAGGCCACTGTTAGGGTCAGAAACCACCCTCCTCTTGCCTAGTCCTTCTCCCCCTTCAGAAATGGCCTTTTTTTTCCCTGAAGAAGACTCAGCATCCATGAGCACAAATCCAAGGGATTTTGTGACTATGGCAAGTCAACAGTAACTGTGACTCTGTGCGTAGCAGTCTGAAGCAGGGATCCAGGTGTGGTGTGGAGGGTGTATACTCTGGAGAAAAACTTCTCCAAACCCATGGCTTCCCTACTCTCTGACCTTAGGGAAGTTAAGTGGCTTCTTGGGAACTTTGTGTCACCTTTTCCAATGGTAGTATAATAATGGATCTTGCTCATGGGGTTTTTGGAGGATTTAAGAGCTGTTATATGTAAATTAGAAAGACTAGTCTTAGATATATATCAAGTGCTGCCCTAGTATGTAGCATTTCTGTCCTTGATATGGGGTCCTGTGCAATGGGGTAGTATCACCACAGCGAAGGGGATTAAAAAGAGGGTTTTCATGGGGCAATTGTTACACATTTAATGCACAGAACAGGGTCAACTTCTTCGTTGTTTTTGCCTTCATGTTATATTAAACTCCAGAAATCTTTATGACCCTCAGTTCCCATCCCTGCTCTCCAGTACAGAGCAGAAACTGGCTACTCAAACCTAGAAACAGGATGAACACTGCTGGGTACAACTGTGTGGCCCGCAGATTCCTGGGGGGATGGAGAGAGGACAGGTTTCAGCTGAGACTGTTTCTTCTACCAAATGCCCTCCTTGACCCAGCAGAAGACAAAAGAGAACTGTCCTCTGTTCTCCCCAGCAGCAACACACAGACTTACCCCCATCCCACACTTTCCATACTGTAATGCCATTCTCTTGCCTGCCTCTGTGGGAAAATCTATAGCTCAGTGACTTGGAAGCATGTGAAAAATTTCCATTTGGATAGGGAGAGGCGGACCACCCAGAGATCATGGGTTGTGACAAACCAATGCTGGTTTCTGTGTTGAGGATCTCACCTTGAGAACACATTAAAACCTTTCATGGGGGCCTAGAGCTGGAAAACAACAATGTAGGTCCAGAATATTTGTGAAGCACTCACAATTGACCCTGAGGAAGGTAGGACATGTATCACTAGTACCATTTGCCAGCTAAGAAAAGTGAGGCTCCTTGTTGATTTTCTGCTTAGTTGATCTGTCTACTGCTGAGAGTGGAGTGTTAAGGTCTCCTACAATTAGTGTATTATTATTTTATTTTGGTTAACAGTTGGCTTATGTAGTTAGCTGTTTCCATGTTGGGGGCATAGATATTTACAATTGTTAAATCTTCTTGTTGGAGACCCTTTAAGAATGATATAGTGTCTTCAGTATCTCTAACTACAGTCTTTAGCATAAAATCTAATTTGTTTGATATTGCTACCCCAGCTTTCTTTTGAGAAAGCTAGCCATTTGTATATCTTCAAAGGGTCTGGGGTGGGGGTGGGGACAGCAATAGCTCCCCAAGGTCCAAGGTGGTCAGAGGAGACCAGGTCAACTCTCCAGGAGGGTTCCAGGAAGCCAACAGGGTCCCCAGCAGGCAAGGCAAAAGGGTCTCGGTGAAGAGAGCAGAGCAGAAGCTTCCAGAAAGAAGGGTACACCAGTCAAAACGTCTCTCTGAAGCTGGCCAGGACCCTGTAACCACCCTTGGAGCCCAAGATTACTCACCTGGGCACAACTTGGAGCAAAATAAATTTTCTTCCCTGAGGTAAAGAGCTTTGTCAAGATTTCCATTCATTCACCAAACATTCATGAGGTGCCCCCTCTGGTCAGAGACTGACCTGAGAGCTGAGATCAGTGACAGCTGCCAGCCCAAGGGGAGGAGGGTGTTGTTCTCCTGGACACAGTGGGCCTAGTGGACTTCAGCCCCATAGGGATAGCAGTAAAGGCAGTAAGCCTGGGGGAATTGTGCTGGCCCATCAAAAGCCCTGCCCAGGGACCCAGAGGCCATCTGTGGGGACACAGCACTGAGCAGGTGCCCTGGCATTCCTAACCTCCTAGTCACTTGTAGCTCAGCCACAGCCTGGCTGGGCCCTGATAACATAGAATCCAGAGAGGGCACAAGGCCTTCCTAGGCCTGCCCTGGGTTTGACCTTGCCAACACTTGCAGGCTACTGCACTGTGGAGAAATGAAAACCTCAAATGATTTTTTTTTTTTTTAAGCAAGAGGAGGAGGGGGTAAAAAAATAGCAGCACACAATTAGGGAGCCGCTGAACTTCTGTGCAAACTAATGAATAAACCAGCCCTTGACAACTTTCCCCAACTGCTGCCGACAGGATAATTGGACTTAATTTCTTAATTTTAATGCCGTTGTTGCATTTGGCTTCTGCTAATGAGATGTAAATATGTGTTGCGGGTTTTTGGATTTGTTTAATTGCAGAGTAGCTAAACTGCGATTGGCCGGAAGGTTAGTCTTTTATTTAGTGACTTATTTATTTTTATTTTCATATGCCCCCAAGTGGAAAAAAAAAGGAAGCTGGGGAGGGGTGGTGCTGGTGGTGGTGTCTGCCTCCTTCCCTATCCCCTCTTCTTTAAGAGGAAGAAAGGAAGATCAAGTGCCTCCTGAGGGCTTCTTATTTGGGGTAAGGGAAGGGGGTCAAGAGGACAGCTGCTTGAACGTCATCTATCCCTGAGCCACTGTGCCCTCAGTGGCCACACTGATCTAAATAAGGCCTGTCCAGTCACCTGGGAGGAGGAGGACATGGGGCTAGTCCCAGCGTGATCAGCAGCGGCAGACAGAATTCAGATCAGAGTCACCTGCAAAATGGCAAGGCCACCAGCAGGAATGGGATAGCAGGGGGCCCAGAGCAGGGCAGGAGCATGGCTCCTCCCCAGAATGTAAAGGATTATAGTGAGGCATGTGCTGGCAGGAGGCAGCTAAATGTGGATGCCTGGATCTGTCCCCCAGTTTCCAGGGGCTCAGAGAAGAGTGTCCTGATGGCTATAAGCCCAGCAGAGGCTCATGACAAGAACAGGTAGAGCCAAGGGAGGGTAGAAGGGCTTGAACACTGAACACAGACTTCTGAGTCCAGAGAGGACCAAGCATTGTGGATGCTGTGGGAATGCCACGCCCAATGGTAGTGGTGCTTCTGTGATGGAGAACTAAAGACCTTCCAAGTGGGACCTCATTCTATCCTCACCACAGATGGGCCTGGGAGGCAGGGGCTATCCTGATCCTTGTATGACAGATGGGGAAACCCTCTCAGAGGTCTGTAACTTGCTCAGAGTCACAGAGAAAAGCATGGTCTGATTGCAAAGTTTAGGCTGTCTGTTCTGGTCTTCCTTCTTCCCCCCTACTCAGCCAGCCTGTCGTTGATCCCTGTGCAGATCTCCACAAAGAAACAGTCCCTGTTTCTAGGCAACTCACCCTTAGAGTAGCAGTGGCCAACATCCGGGTCCAGGAAGGGTCATGGATCACAGGCACCCCAAAGTTGGAGGCCGTCTAGTTCACTTCCCCATCCCTCCCAGGACAAGGATGTGCCTGGTCATCTGACAGAGCCCGGACACCTCCCTGCATCCACCATGTCCCAGAAGGGGTGAGTCTCTGCAGCTGCCATGCCAGTAATCACATCCCTTGTGAGTAGGGAAGTCCTTCATTATTTCTGACTTTAGTCCTTGATCCATGGTTTTAAATAAAATATTTTCACCTTCCTCTCTCCAGAACAATCCTTCACAAACTTAAAGAAAGACACTCAGTATCTCCTCAGGCTTCTCTTCATAGGGACAAACAATCTTGATTGCTTTCTCTCCTTCCTTCTCACCTTGGTTTCTCGGAGACCCTCTGCTCATGCCCCTTGAGTCTTGTCAGAGCTGCAGATCCCTGATTTACTGGAGGTCACACTTTAGTCAGAGACAGAAGAGCAGAAATGCTTCTTGGAAGCAATACTTAGAAATGGACAACATGCGTCCGGTAGCCGTCTCCCTGCCTTGTCACTACACCTGTCCCCTCCATCCCATACCTCTAGTCTATCTTCCACTTAGCTCTCTTTTGGGGAGAGGACTTGATAAACCAACTCCTCCATATTACAATTGTGTATTATTTCTCTCAGAAGTATCTACATTTAGACCGGAAAATTCTATAGCCCAAAAAATGAATAACAGTGGAATTTTTTAGTCAAGGAAGAATAACAATTAATTTTACAAAAAGAATATTCAAAATATTTTGATATCAGAGAGGGGCACAAACAGCCCCAACAGGGAGGATGGCCTGGCCTATAAGGAGAATGTTTCCCCTGTGTTTCTTTTTTGGCACTTATTTTTCACTTCTGTGTTTTCCTTCGCTTGAGCCTCTTACTATTTGCTTTTCTTCTCTACTTTCATGAAAGCATCCAGATGAAGTTGAAGGCAGGTGACTCCACCTCTAGTCCCAGCTCAGATGACTAATGGGAGTCAGGAGAAAAGTACATCATGATGTTTCTCAAAAACAAAGGGGCCCAGCTTTGGAGGTAAAGTCATCTGGTCATCCCCCTGTCTGAATTTCACACATTTTACCGCCCATTCAAGGTTAGTGCATGCCAGCCTGTGCTTGAATCCTTCTATGAACCCTTTGTTTCCCCAAGAGACTCCTTCCATACATGATTAGCTCTGAGGATAAAATTTCTGTCATCACCTTGGCTGGAAATGGGTCTCCCAATGGCCTGGAGTGACGGGTCTCCACCCTCCTATCAGAAGAGGTCATGTTGCCCGTTGGGAAGAATATGAGTCAGGGACTGGACTCGCCCTCTCCAGCAGCCACGGGCTCCCAACTCTTTTTGATTCTTGTCCCGCTTCACTGTCCTCATCTGTGCAACAGGGAGGGTCATCATCATCTCAAAGTGTGGATAAAATGAGATCATGTTTGTAAAGTGCCTGGCAAAGAGTCGGATGATCCATGCTAACTCTGAGCCTTCTCTACAAAAGGCCCTTAAGTGCCATAGAAGACCTTCATGCCCTCCCCTTGCTCCACTGAGTCAAGCTTCATGGAAAAGGATTGCATGTCCTGTCACAGTGCCAGTTCCTTCACAAGAATAACAGGAGAATCACCTTTCTTGCCCTTTCTATCTTAGAGGCCCAGCGGGTGTCAAATATGATCATAAACTTGACAGGATTGCAAAAATGCTATTATCAACTTTGGTATTATTATTTCTTCTAGTTTTTATGTGTATCTTTTCCCCCTCTATTTCTCTTTATATCTTGCCATTTCCCCTTCTCTGTTTCTCTTCTTTCCTAAACTACCCCATCTCTCCCTACAAGTCCTTCTTCCTTCCTCTTTCCTTCCTCCATCCCCCACTACAACTCCACTGGGCCTGTTGCTGCTGCCTGCTAGAGAGGGGAGCAGTGCCTGGAGATAGGTCCAGGAGCTCCTCCACCAGCCTCTGAGTTAATACATAGCTGCTCATTCAGAAGCACATTTTGTGGGGGAAAAATATACCCATGCTAGTTTAATAATTATTATAGAAAACGTATGTATGCTAATAAGAAAGCTACTTAAATACTTTGCAAACAAGATCTTCCTTAACTAGTCAGGCAGCTGATGAAACAGCTGTAATGTATTTAATGATTTCATCCATCACCCAAGGCCTGTGTCTCCCTTGGTTGTCTATCTGGACACCATAGTCCCATCATGCCAAGCTTTTAAAGCAAGAGAACTTAGCTGGAAATCTACCCCATTCCTAAATCCTCTTGATAGGCATAAGGAGTATGATATGGGGGTACATTCTAGACTAACTATGGTGCCCCATTTTTTTCTATTCTCTGACAACCATGATCTGTGACCTAACCCTGAAATTACAAGGAAATCTTTCCATGCCAATATCTGACCTATTATATCCAATTTAGACTCCCTATCTGAGCATTGTTGTTGTTTGTGCTTGATAATTTAAAAGGAAAACTACCTAACCCCTAAGATGGTTCTCTGAGAAGGAGCTTGTGGTTCTAGATTCATTAGTCTATGAAAAGTCCTACCCTTGACCTCCTGGAACCAGCTGGCACCCCAGATGACACCATGTACCCTGCGATGCCAGGCATGAAGTTGCAGAGTCAGGTGGACAGCCCAAACCAGGCTCATCCCAGGGGATTGTATTGTCCCTGGAAGATGGTTGTATTAGGTACAGGCATCTGGACCACACTGGCTCCCAGAAGGATGACAGCAGCGGCAATCCTCAGGCTGAAAACAACACAGAACCAGTGTTCAACAATGACACCATGTGGCAATGAGACACAGAGATCATGCCTTCCTTCTAACAGCTGTGTGGAAACAGAGCCTAGTTTCATAAGCTTCAAATGCCTCAGAGAATCTTCAGACAATTCATAAAGAAATCTTTACAAAAATAAATGGTAGACTGGATTTCCTACCAACAATATTTCAAGTGTCAATATTTGATTGAAAAAATGAATTAGTTGTATCCATGTTTGCACATCAAGTTTGTAGAGCTTTCATACAAATCATACTAAAAGAGCCAGCACATCCCAGCTTCACGTAATTTAGTATTTAACCATGCTCCTGGCCTCAACAAGATCAAATACGTTTCAGTGCAGTAAATCTCAAGGTTCTTTGGCCATAGTTTGTGTCACCTGTAAAGCCACAATTTTCCCACCTAGTTGGCTCTTAGGTCAATAAAGGCCATGGGCACAACATCTTGCTTTATAGAACCCTACTTCTGGGCTTGGGGACTGCTGACCAAACCACATCCTATTCTGCCTCACCTGACTGTTCCTTCCCCTTCTCAGAAACCTGACTCCAGAGGCCAGGCAGTATCCTGGAGAGTACTGGTAGGAACCAGAAGACCTAATTCTAGCCCTGGTTTTTCCACTTGCCTGTGCTTCCTTGAGATTTGTCCCTTCAATTCTCCAGCCTTTAATTTCTTCATCCATAAAAGAAGGTGAAAGGAGATGTTCTTAGAGGCCTTGTTAGCTTGAATTATCTGTGGTTGGTAGCGGGAGTGACAGGAACCAGGTTGGAAAGGATCACATTAGGGGTCAATTAGGAGTCTACCCTTTGCCTGGTGGTGGATATTGAGAAGAGCACATATTGCATGGAGCACTGGGTGTGGTGCATGAACAACGAGTCTTGGAACACTGAAAAAATAAAGTAAATTATAAATAAATAGATAAATAGAAAAAAAAGGAGTGTACCCTTTTATTTGCACCAAATTATCCTGAGTATTTGATTACCTTGCATTGTTCCTAACATTTTCATGCAAATGAGCTTTTTAAAAAGTCTCATAAATTTATTCCTCTAAAATCTCAGCCTCTGTGGTCCAGCTTCTTTGCAGACCTACGCTATTTTAAAAAGAAAGAAAGGAAAGAAAGAAGAGAGAGATAATTACAATCTACTTGCCCAACCTTCCACCCGCACGATAACCTAAAGGTTTGTTAAATTCTTTATGTCAGCCCCAGGTATCAAGCTTCTGTGTGTTGAGCTCTGCTACAAACTGTGTTACCCTTCCCTGTCCCTGGATAATGGGAGCCTGAGGAGAACCAAAATGGGTGCATCCCTGCGGTCTGAGCTGGGAGGGCATGGTACATGTACCACACAATAGAGGTTTGCAGAAGGATAGAAGTCACGGTGTGGGTCCAAGTGGGCAGTTCCAAATCCAGTATCCAGTGATACAAAATTGGACATGTTAGATTAAAAAGGGCTGTTCAAGTAGCAGATAAATAAAAGTTGAGGAAGAAGAGAAAAAATAGATTCCAAATGAAAAATGGGGTCTAGGGCCTGGATCTTTTCTTGGGCGGCAAAGTGGATGTAAAGATGTTTTCTCTGGTCCCTGAGGCATTCTTTTCTTTTCTTTCTCTGCCCCACCCCCCAAACAAAGTCTCTGTCTCCACTTACAAATCCCATGCTGCCTAGACATCCTGAATCTCAGTGCCCTGGAAAGCCATGTGTTTGCCTCACCAAATACCTACTATCTTAAGCCACTTGTCAGATACAAAAAAAGCCACTATTTAGCCTTTGATCAAAATTTTGGGGGGTTGGGTGAGCCTGGGGGTGGGTATTGAGGAGGGCACGTATTGCATGGAGCACTGGGTGTGGTGCGTGAACAATGAATCTTGGAACTCTGAAAAAATAAAATAAAAGTTTAGGGCGCCTGGGTGGCTCAGTTGGTTAAGCAACTGCCTTCGGCTCAGGTCATGATCCCGTAGTCCCGAGATCGAGTCCCACATCGGGCTCCCAGCTCCATGGGGAATCCGCTTCTCACTCTGACCTTCTCCCTTTCATGCTCTCTCTCACTCTCTCTCTTTCCTAATAAATAAATAAATAAAATCTTTAATAAATAAATAAATAAAATAAAAGTTTATAGAAAAAAAAAGTGCTGGGAATTTCAGTGCATTATAGTGATGCATGAGCCCTGAATATCCATCACTGGAGCCATTAGCTGAGACCATGAAACCCTCCTTGTCAATCATTCCCTAGCCCTAGAGGGGTAATGTTTACTCCAGAGACTGGAGAAGAATCTCTGCCATGGCAGCAGGGAGAGTCATACAGGCAGGTTTTCCCGTTTGATTTTTTTGTTAATAAATATTTTTGTTTTACTTATTTTAATTAATAAACTTTTTGGAGCAGCTTTTAGGTTTATAGAAAAACCTAAGCAGAAAATACAGAAAGTTCCCATCTATGCTGTCTCCCTCCTCACCAGTTTGGGCTATTATGCTTTGATGTGGTATACTTGTTACAGTTGATGAGCCAGAATTGATACCTTGTTATGAACTAAAAGTCTCCAGTTTGCATTTGTGGTCTCTCTGTGTGGTTTTGACAAATGTATAATGACATGCATCCACAATTACAGTGTCATACAGAATAGTTTCACTGCTACAGAAATCCCTGTGCCTCACTCATTCATCCCTGCCTACCTCCCACCCCAGCTCCTGGCAACCAATGAATTTTTACTGTCTCCATAGTTTGCTCTTTTCCAGAATGTCATATAGTTGGAATCACACAGTATGTGGCTTTTTCAGATTGTCTGCTTTCACTTAATAATATGAATTTCCATTTCTTCTACATCTTTTAAAAAAAGGCTGATTAACTCTTTTTTTTTTTTCCCGGATAACACACCCTTGTATGGATGCACAAGAACTTATTTATCCATTCCCCTATTGTTCTATTGAAGGACAAATGAGTTGCTTCAAAGTTTGGGCAATTATGAATAAAGCTCCATAAACATTCATGTTCAGGTTTTTGTATGGACATAAGTTTTTAATCCATGGGAGTAAATATTGAGGAACATGATAGCTTGAAGATATGGTTACAGTGTGTTTGGTTTTGTAAGAAATTGCCAGCTATCTTCCGAGATGGCTCTACCATTTTTTCATTCACCTACAATGACTGAGTGTTTCTCTTGCTCCACCACATCTTCTTCAGCGTTTGGTGTGGTTGTGTTTGGGATTTTAGCCAATAGGTGTATAATGGTATCTCATTGTTTTAAGTTGTAATTCCTTAATGACATATGATGATGACCATCTTTTCATATCTTTATTTACCATCTACATATCGTGATTGGTGAGATATGTATCCTAGCCTTTAGCCTTATTTTTTAATTAGGCTGTTTATATTCTTAAATAAAAGTTGAGTTTTTAGAGTCATTTATATTTTTGGATATCAGTCCTTTATCAGATATATGTTTTGTAAAGATTTTCTCCTAGTATGTAGCTTGTCTTTGCATTCTCTTAACAGTACTTCTCACAGAGCAGAAGTTTTTAATTTTAAAATTCCAGCTTGTCAATTTGTTCTTCTGTGGATCTTGCTTTTAGTGTTGTAGCTAAAAAAAGTCATTGCCAGGGGCGCCTGGGTGGCTCAGTCATTAGGCGTCTGCCTTCGACTCGGGTCGTGATCCCGGGGTCCTGGGATCGAGCCCTGTGTTGGGCTCCTTGCTCAGTGGGGACCCTGCTTCTCCCTCTCCTACTCTCTCCTCTTGTGTTCCCTCTCTTGCTGTCTCTCTCTGTCAAATAAATAAATTAAAAAAAAAGTCATTGCCAAACCCAAGGATGGATGGATAGATGATAGATAGATAGATAGATAGATAGATAGATAGATAGATGATAGATAGATAGATAGATAGATCTGTTTAATCTACGTAGGCATTTATTTTAAGGAATTGGCTCCTGCAATTATGGAGGTTGACATACTAGAATCAGCAAGCTGGAGACACAGGAGAGCCAATGGTGTAGTCCCAGTTCCAGTCTGCAAGCCTAAGAATGAGAAGAGTTAATGGTGTAATTGCAGTCTGAAAACCTGCAGGTTCAAGAATCAGAAAGAGCTGATGTTTCTGTTGGAAACTGAAGGCAAAAAAAAAAAAAAGCCAATGTCTCAGTTCCAACTCAAGATTCTCAGAGAGTACTTTCCTTCCCATTTCCCCATAGGAGAAGGCAAACCAGTGGGCCGTGTGCCTTCAATCACTCTCATTCATTCATTGATTCATTTATTGATTCATTCATTCAGTAAACACTTATCTGGTGCCCAGTGTGTGCCTGACCTGATGGTTAGCCCTGGCTTTCAAGTACAGAGCTGACCAGGTCTTGTCCTCTGGAAACTTACCGGCCTCTGGAAGGACTAGTAGGAAGACAGGTACTAAATAAATAAGCAAACACAAAATAAACTCAGATTGCAGTGGTCATGAGAGCAGTGAGGCAGAGGGCAGGAAAGTGGGAGAAATCAAGGGGGACAGGTCAGCCTCTCTGTGTTCCAGAGTGTATACCAAGGATGTCAGCAGGCAAGCTAGGCGGAAAGAACTGTGCTCAGGTCCTCAGACAAACACATGCAAAGGCCCCATGTTGGGAGCTGAGGAGTGGTTAGTCCAGTGTCGCTTTCACTGATTTTTTTCATTAGATTTTGCTTTACTCAAGAAAAGACACCATATCTCTTCTGTGTCTTTACTTAATACACGTTGATGGACAGAATCAGGGCAGTCATGGAGATTTGTACATTGTGTTTGGAGGCCATCAAAAAATCTTTGAGGCCTGAGTTTCTGCATCTCTAAAAAGGTTATGTTTAGGAAGAGGGAGAAATGAAGGGTCTCACAGCTGGAAAGAAAATGTAGACTGCAGTCAGGAAGGACACAGTCACCTGCCAATAAGGCAGATGAAACACAGCCCAGGAGCTGGGATGACAGAAGCATATGCGAGGATGCTTTGAGGTGAAAGTAGGTCGATTTCTGATTCCTGAGCTCAGTGTTCAGCCTCCTAAAACTTAGTAGAGCTGCAGTTTCCAGAGCAAAGGGCAAGCAGATATTACTTGGATATGCTTAGATTCCAGGCACACCGTCCTTGCATGTGGTGATACACACAGCCTGGCTGACCACTTCTATGCTTGCAGGACTGACCCTGGTGCACTCATGGAAATCAGAGTGGCCCTGCATAGGCAAGGGGAGGTGGGAGAGAGGAAGGAGAGGAATATGCACTTTCGAGTGGCCGAGCCTCATGTAATTAAATCCAACCTCCCTCCAGCTGGGACCAAATGAGGTGTGTGGGCTTCTTCTTCAACTCACAGTGCAGTTAGTAGAGAGACAGAGGTAGAGAGAGGACTTTTGGCACCCAGGCCCTTGTAACCAGGCCTCAGGCTTCTCTCCCAGCCTATTCCCCTAGACACTAATGCACTTGGTGTCCTTTTTCCACCTCCTTACCCACCTGAGTACTTCAGCCTCTTTGCAGTGTCCCTTCTGTACATGCATACACACACAAGTGTGCATATCTTAGACACATAGACACACATAGACACACATATAGATACACATAGACACACAGATACACATATATAAACTTACACATAGACACACATATATACACTCACATGTGTTTGCACACAGTCTCACACATGCACTCACATATACATGCACACATATGCATGTGCACACACACACACACACACACTCTCATGCACACCTGATGACTTCTCCTTGTCATTCTGTAGGCAGCTTTTACTCACTGTTGCAGGTCCCATTCAAACCTTCCCCAGCCCATATGGATGCTGCCTTCTTCAGACCCATGACCAGCAGTTGCCATCCATTGCCTGCCTCCTGTACAATGGCCTTGGCAATGCTGAGGTTGATGTCATTGTACCCATTTCTTAGATGAGGATATCTTGAGAGTAGTCCAAGAATTCAGGCAGGAGAATAGGACAATAACGTGGGCCAGGTGCTGCCTGCTTCTTTTTTAGAAAAAACTGCACTCATAAGGGCTTTCAATGCAGTAGAGAACAATTAGGAAAAGGGCATGTTTCTTCTAGAGCAGAGAGGGTCAAGATGGAGGAAAAGATTGCCTCTACTGTGCAGGTCACAGTGTCATGACAGTACCTCTCATGACCCATAACCATGATGGGTGAAACGTGGGATCATGATATCAGAGTTCAGTATAACTTTGGTAAGTCTTTGGGCTGGGACTGCCTGCACCCAAGTCCCAGCTACATTATGTGTCTGCTGTGTGGCTAGAACAAGCCACTTAACATCTCTATGCTCAGAGGTAGGGATGCCCACCCGTAGGTTACTCATGAGAATCAGGACTTGTGCTTGTAAAACTCTGATGCAGTACCTGGCACAGGGAAGGCACGGGGTAAGTGTTGGCTCTCACAGTTATTATCATATGTCCCAATCACCAAGCCTTAAGGGAGTATGCCGGGCAGCTCTCCAGGCCCAGAGGGTCCCAACCAAAGGGGCCCTCCCAGTCAAAGTGGGCAGCCCGCTCTGCATGCACCCATCTCTGAGCTTCCAGCACTCCCTAAATACCATCACAGCCCATTATCAGCACCAGAGCTGAAACCCACTCCTGGGACAGGCTCTCTAGTTTTTCACAATGGGCACACAATAAATGAGCAATGAGTACCAAGTGCATGCACACCTGGGGTTCTTCCAGCTCACTGTGAGTAGGCAGATCTTCTTAGATCTTCTTTCCAGAGCAAAGAGCTGGGCCTTGGAGAATTGACTAAATGATTAAATCAGAATTACTCAGCAAAAAGAGTCAAAGTATGGACCACAGTCTCCAAGGCTGAGAAACGGGAGGTGAAGCAGTCACACTGACTTTGGAGAGTCACACTGGCTGTGTTGCCTTAAGCAAGTCTATTAACCTTAATTTCCTTGCCTGTAAACTGGGGCCAATGAGACCTTATGAGACTATTTTGGAGATTAAACTAGGTGATGTATATGATGTGCCTGGCAGTGCACCCTTTCGAGCTACCATGAAGACTGACTGTTAGGGTCTCTGACAATCTGAACCCCAACAAAGAGAATCATTTTAACCCCACCCTTGCTGGGCCCCTCTTGAAGATGGCAGCTCCTTTACACTTCCTGGCTCTCTCTGAAAACATTAATTATATATGAAGCTTTCCTCAAGCAGAAGGGTTATAATTAATTTATGTTGGGCCCATAATAGATTCCAATGCAAACTCTGTTTCATTGCATCCAACTATGATCTAACTGCAAGGCATAATTTTGTAACTCACTGTGCAATGAGGCCTCCTGTAACACCCCTTCCCCAGCTCCCTGGAAGAGACACCAACAACCAACAGAAGAGAAAAGGGAGACACTGGGGTCTCTATCCATGGAGATGATGGAAAGCTCTCCATTCTTTACTCCTATTGGCCACTGTGCCCAGAAAGGAAGAAGCACACACCAGGTAACACAGACCTAGCATGGGATTTCAACTCCTCATAATTGCTGTGTGACCTATGACATTCACTCAACCTCTCTGAGCCTCATTTTTGTTATTTATAAAAATGGAAGAATGCAATAATATGCACACTTTAAGGTATTTGTGAAGATTAAATCAGAAGATCTTCATAAAATATGCACAAAAATATCAGGTGCTTACCCTGTACTTAATAATAACAAATAACAATGGCAGCTAATATTTAAGCAGCATTTACTGTGTGCCAGGCACTGTACTGTCTCATTCCATCTTCATGACAACCTGTGGAGTGAGTCCCCATGCTGGCTCACTGGGTATTGTGGGGAGAGGCTATCCTCAAAGCTTTGTTCTTCTTTAGGAAGGCCCCTGTCCAGTGGGACATGGGTGGAAGGTGGCCCAGTGCCATCTCTGGGGAGTTCACAGATGGGTACTGCCTGGCTATTGTTACACAAGGTCTTTTCCAGAAGAAAAGAGTGGAGACAGAAAGGTTGTTTGTTTCAAAGTACATTCTTGTTACTCCCAGATTGCAAGGACCTGAGGAGTAAGTGACTCAAGAGTGAAGATGGCAAATATAGATTATAAATTGAGGAGGTAAAGGGAGGGGAGGAGGTGTGGCTGCCTATGAACAGGAAACCAGCCACAGCAAGGATGCTGGGAATGCAAGACTGTGTGTGCCAGGTGGATTGGTTCATGCCACCAACAAGTTCCCTGGGGACCCTGGCTTTTCTGGCAGCCCCATTCAGGGCTCTTCCTTACCTCCCAGGAATCTCCCACAGCTGTTCATGAAATTCATTTTTCTTTAAGTGTTTTTGTGCTATTACCCATTCTCAAACAGAACACCACCTACTAAACCAGTTGATTTGCATGTCACTGAACATTAACATGTCCTTGAGCCATTAGTCCTGTGAGCCCTGGCCCCCAGGTCCCTCATCTGCTAGTCTGCCCTCTTCAGGGATGTAATGCTTCTTAACCCACTTCTTCCTTCACCCTGGTTTGGATGTCTTCAGAACACCTATAAATTCTTGATAGTTTAAAACTTTGTTTGTTATAGGTCATTGCCTATGTCCCCCAGTAAAATGTCAGATTTGGGGTTATGGGCTTTAAAAAAATCTGTTTAAACCAGTGTATCCTTAAAGCCTATAACAGTGTCTGGGACATTGCAAGTTTTCAATAAATAATGTTGAATGAAGGAATGAGCATAATAAAATGTGCTGTCCTCTTCTAATTTGTTTGCAATAAGACCAGTTAGGAAAATATTACTTTGTCCACAATAAAGCCAGTTAGAAAATGGCCCAAGAATGTGTATGTGTGTGTATGTCTATGCACACACATGCACACATATCCCTAAATATGTGCACATATATATGTAGTATGTGTTGTGGAGGGAAGGGGAGCCCCAACAAAAGGAAACCTATACTTTTGCTCAGGAAGCCATATTCTGGAGAAAAGAGAGGCCACATGCTGGAAAAAGAAAAGTATTGCAGAGAGACTGGGCTGATCCAAAATTTCCCTGTTATCCAACAAGACTGGCCCAGCAATCCACAGCAGGGCAGGGGCAGGCTGCAGCAGAGTCGGTTTGACCCAGAACATAAGCAAGGCTAGCCCACCAGTGAGCGAAGGGCTCAGGCACTTAGGAACTGGAAACCACTGCACCTGGGCTGCCCTGCTAGGAGGTCACTGTCTACTTATGCACCTCCCTGGGCAAGCAGAGCATGGTGTTTCTGTAACCTATCTGCTGGGGTCATAGAACCAGGTATTGAAGGGAATAAGAACTCCTCAAACCTCACCTTTGGAAGTCTGGAATTTACCACTGGATTTGCTGCTGAATCTTGGGCAAAATGTACTTAGATCTCTGAGCCCCAGTTTTCCATGAATGACTTCATGACTTAGTTCATGTAGGACCAACAGTGGTGGATATCTGGTGTCCCAAAGTATTAGTCACACCTCCCATCACTTACAGAGAGTCTCATTTTGGACAATAAATTATGTTGTCATTCTAATAATAAATCTCTTTTAGAGTTTTTATGAGGATAAATGAGTTGACACATGTGATAGTGGCCACCACAGTGTCTGGTATGTGAATCCCAGTGAACGTTCATAAAATCAATTAAATACAAATCATGCCTGAGTCCTGCCTGACCTGAGCCCCTAGGGCTCTGTCCCACTGATACCTCTGACCAGATGCTGGGACCCATCCTGGATGCCTCCTCTCTCTCCTTCTGCCCATCTCTTCTGGGATCTGATGTTTCACCTCCTCCCATCCCCCCACATCTACCTGTCTGCGGCAGAGAGGTTCATGGGTCACCTTTGGATCTCTGGAGAAAGCACTGCCCTGTCCAGGGGGGCTTGGCTTCCTGCGATGTATGCTTTCCTGTCCTGGCCACACAGGTAATGGACAACTTAGTCCATTTAAGGAAACATTCCCTTATCCCACCCAGGCAAAGATTCCCTCTTCCTCTTCTTGAAAAATGGGCAGCTGGCCAATGTGGGAGCCACGACCACTCTTCAGAGCTGACACCAGGATTGATAGATGGAACTTCTGTTCTTTGCAAGAAGAAATTTTGCAGTGAGAGTCTGTCCCTCAGGCTTTGCCTACCTCCCTGTGAGGAAGAATGAACGGTAAAGAAGCTTCTATGGACAAAAAAAAAAAAAAAGAGCCATTCAGAGAAAGAAGGCTGGCACGAAGTCTCAGAGCCTCAGGTCAAGAGCCTAGGCTGGCACTCCACATCTTCTCATGCTGTGAGTTTGATGGTTAAGAAGTGAGCAGTTTGTGGGGCAGCAGGGGGACAGTGAAGCATCCAGAGATGAGAGAGACCAATAAAAAGGGAACACACTGCCAAGTCCCTGCTCAGTTAGGGTTCAGTGGCAACATGTAACCTTCTACACTGTCTGGGTAGGACCTCTGTCCACAGACCCAGTACTGGGAGCTGGACCACCCACCCTGCCAGATTCTGTCCTAACTCTGCCCTTTGTGACCAAGCACAGGGGGCTGCCAGATTAGAAGAAAGACAAAAATCCAGGATGCCCTGTAGTGATAAGGATGTATTGATATTTAAAAATGTGTTGTTACCTGAAATATACAGTTAGCTGAATGTGTAATGTTTTATGGGACAGCCTTGAATGCACAAAGCCTTCTCTGCTCAGTGCTCAGGGTACAAGTGTTTTCAGGAAAGTCTACCTATGGAAAGCCAGTCCCAGGGTCTGGGTCTTGAAGCCTAGAAGAGGCCCTGACAGACAGGAATAGGCAGGACCCCACATAGCATAAGGAAGGGGGCCCCCAAAGCTCTGGGTGGTTGTGTCTCTAGCTCAAAGCTAGGTATCTGCTAGAAACAGGGGGCCCCTCAGAAAAAGGCATAGAATGTCCCTTAGGAGCAGGTACCAGAGAGCACGGTGCATGCTCACCCCAAGACTGGCTCTGTCCTTCATGCCTCTTTGGGAGAGAAGGGATGGAAGAGTGATGAGAGAAGACAGAGGGTGGGACAGACGAACCTGACTGTGAACTGAGCCATGCTGTTCACCATTCATGGAACCATGGAAAATCACAGAACCTCTCTCAGCATTATACCTAGGCTCCATGTCCATACACACAGAATGTTCAGTGCCTGCAAGGTGCTCAAAATTGCCAAATGAATAAGTAGACTCAGCCCATAGTATAATATTTCTTTGACTGCTGTGTTTATATTTCCTGAACCTGAACATTCATATCTTTCATCAGTTCTGTTAATCTCTCAGCCATGGTCTCCCTGAATACTACCTCTCCCCATTTCCTTAACTCTCTGCTATTTGGTGAATATGAGAGTTTCTAATTCTACCCTCCATGTCTCTTAACATTTCTGTGATACTTATCACTTCTCATCTCTGGTATGGCGCTGAAGCTGATGTTCACTAATCTGTCTCCCCTCCACTCATCACTTTCTCCACTACATTCAGTGAGATCTTCATTTTGCTTCATTTTGTGTAATTTTAACACAATCTATGTTAATTTTGAGAAGTTCATTTTTCAAGCCTTCTTGTTCTTTTATCATGTCTTGTTCTGCCTTTATGG
>CM052815.1:67654322-67680954 GCA_028533885.1 Nasua narica
TATATTTAATTTCTTGAGGAATCTCCATACTGTTTTCCAAAGTGGCAGCACCAACTTGCATCCCCACCAACAGTGGAGGAGGGTTCCCCTTTCTCCACATCCTCTCCAGCATTTGTTGTTTACTGTCTTGTTGATTTTGGCCATTCTAACTGGCGTAAGGTGGTATCTCAGTATGGTTTTGATTTGAATCTCTCTGATGGCTAAAGATGATGAACATTTTTTCATGTGTCTGTTAGCCATTTGTATGTCTTCTTTGGAGAAGTGTCTGTTCATGTCTTCTGCCCATTTTTGGATGTGATTATCTGTTTTGTGAGTGTTGAGTTTGAGGAGTTCTTTATAGATCTTTATGGTTTTTATGGCTTCTATCTCTAACAAAATTTTGTAGATTCTTACACAGTGTTGCATTGCCTTCAGTGCTTGGGGTTCTAAGCTTCCAGTTTCTTGAGCTATATAGTTCATAAAAGAATGCATATAAACATGTTTGACATTTTTACTTTGAAATTGTAATCAGCAAGGACTTTTTTCTCAATGGAAATCCTACATGATCTAAGTTTTTTCTTAGCTTCTTTCTGGCACCCTGGGACATCACAGACATGGAATCAATTTTATTTTCATTGGGATCCCAGCCCACATGGGGACTGTCAATTCCAACTCTAAACAAACACATGACAAAGACTCAGGGTACCAGTTACACACAGTACATTTTTCTACCTGAATCACAGGGATATCTGTTCTGCTCTGCTCCCTATAGCAGAATTCCTACTCCCTCCTTCAGTGACAGCGTTTCCCTTTGAGGATGGCTTGCCTTGTGTAGGCTCAAGTCCTGCTCTCCTATCCCTGTGTGGTTAGAGCCCAGAGCCTTCCACACATGTGGACATATGAACTCACATGCAAGTGCACACCTACAAGCAGGGCACTCGTGCATGCACAGGTGTACAGACACACATGCACACATGTGCAAGAGAGCATGTACACATACACACATGGAAGTACACACAAACATACATACATGCACACACACAGCACACATGTGCCTAGCTCACATTCCACAGTGAGTGTGCTAGCTCCCATTCCTGTAGTATTCTCTTTGAGTGCCTTGCCACTGGCAGCTGGGGATTTCCATTCTTTTTGTGTCTTCACCTAGACCTTTAAAGCATATGTGCATATGATCACCTATTCAACAATTCTGCAAGTCTACATGGGAGGAAGCTGGCTCTTGTCCTCACTTGCCATGATGTTGGCACCAGAAACCATTCTATGTCCTGTGGGTGTGGTAGGTTCAGTGTCCCTTTTAGACAGCATCACTGAACAAGGCTTTGGCTCATCATGGTCCCTCAGGTTCTTGTTTCCATCTGATGGACACTGAAAAAAAATACTTGAGCCCAGAATAAGGTAGAGACAGAGTCAGTGGGGCTGACTTGGCCCCTGGGAAACCCCTAGCACTCTAGCTGTGACCTAAGCCCCAGATCCCTGCATCAGATCTCACAGATCCAGGATTCATAGCCAAAACAGAGGGACATGGTGGCCATAGCCCAGCCCCTCCCCCAGAACACTGAGGTGCAAGCCCTCTTGAGCCAGGGATTCTGCCTTGGTACATTGTGGTCTTATGGTAGGTGCTCCCAGAACCCCCTCAGGCTCCCTGTTGACCCTGGCCCAGAAATGTCCTTGTGGCTACCAACCCTCCTTCTCTGGCCCCCTTCTCAGCATTGGCTCTGTGCATCTCTGGAATGCCACAAGACTGAGAGCACTTCACCATGAGCAGAGCAGTACAGGGTCTTGGGAATCAGATGTGAAGCCAGATGACATGTAAAACCTTGTGTTCCCCATGACAGTTATCATTATAACTCTAAGCATCAAGAACCAAAACCCTTCTTACTTCCAGGTGTCATTGACAGCCAGGCTGAAAGGAGGGTCAGAGTCCCAGAAAGAGGCCATCACTGAAGATCATCATCTCATTGTCCTACTCCTCAATCACCAATTATCTCCAGCAGTGGCCTGGCCATGCCCGGGGATGGTCTCCTCAGCCCTGCCACACAGGTGCTAGCAGGTGCCCTTGACTTTCTGCCCCTGCCCAATGGTTTAGATGCCCTGAGAAGCATGAGGACAGCATAAACTCCTTCCTACACCCAACTGGGGTTATGTTCACAGCCCTGTTGGGATTAAGCTGGGAGGAGTTGAGGGGTGGGAGAGGGAGTCCGATTACCCAAGTGGAGTGATTCTTGGAACTACCCGGGACTGACTGTGCTACATCTACCCTGCAGCCCAGGCTCAGCCCTGCACACACTCTCTTCCATGTACACACCATCATCCTGGTCTGCCATTTGTTCCTGCCTGCCTGCCTTTCTCCTAAATCCTTCCTTCCTCCAACCGTATGTTCATTCACTAAGGGTTTGTTCATTTGTTTACCTATTTATCCATCAGACTATGAAGGTCTCTTAGTGCCAGGCACTGAGCTAGCCCTGAGCTGGCTCTGAAGAAACAGTGATAAGTCACAGCCCCAGCTGTGAATGACTGCTATTCAGAGGGAAAGTTGGGCATATAACAGACGATTCACATGAAGCTGTCATAAGTATCTGCAAGGGGAACCTGAGGCAGGAGAGGCCAGCCACCAAGCATCTACAAGAGGACAACTTGAGGAGGCCCTGGGAGGTAAGTAGGGTCCAATAAAGGGGCAGGAAGAAGGGAGCCACAGCACCAAGGAGATGTGAATGGGCACTGCCTGTTCCCCAGAGGGCAAGGGGAGGGTGGTAAGCACCAGCCAAGGAGGATGGACCTGGTCCAACAAGGGATGGGGCCACAGAGGACTTCAAGCAGGATGCTGCAGGATCAGCCTGAGTCTCCACTGGGTCATTCTGGTGAAGTGTCGGGGGTGGGATGGTTTGAAGGGTTGATTGTTGGGGGCTGGGGGAACAGTCCTGGGCAGAATAGTGAAGACCCAAACCAAGGCAGTGGCAGTGGGAGCAAGAACAAGTGGGTAAACCTGAGGTTAGAGAAGCAAAATCTGTAGGACTTGCTGCTTCACAGGCATGGGTAAGGGAGAGGCAGAAGGCAAGGATGGCCTATAGGTTCTGGTCCATATTTTGGGGATGGAAAGGGAGGAGAATCCCTGGGTCATCTTCTAAGCAGCAGCCCAAGCCACACCAGTAAACCTGGTGGAGGAGCCCCCCAGTCTTCTGCTCCCCTCTAGACACTGGGTGCTTCCCCAAGCCCACCTCCCTCCAGCCCCATGTGTGAGGATGAGCACAGGACCAAACAGGCACTTGCTCTCGCTCTCTCTCTCTCTTTCTCTCTCTCTCCCTCTCTTTGCAGAGCCTGCTCGTCTGCAACCATGGGAAAGGAGAGATCAGGAGGCAAGGCTCATCCATTATGAATTTCCCCTGGGGACTCCAGTGCCTCCAGAGCCAATTGTATTATTTAAAACTGGTTTAAATTTGGCCCAGAATAAAGAGATGTCTCTCTTGTTGGTCATCATCCCTTTCTCCTATGGCAACTTCCCCTTATTCCTTAGAGGAACCACTGCGCTTCAGAGAATCAGGTCTCATGCACAGCCCAACAAAAAGGCATCACTTCCCCGCTGCCCAAGTACTGAATGGAGCTAGCTGTTCATCCTTATTTTAACCTTCTCAGTTCACAAAGAAAGATAGTATACTCATTTCTAATAGCATGTTGTGGCGAAATCTAAGTTACTTGGTTTATTGGACTGAACCACTCTGAGGTAGATGATTCTACAGTTCTCATAGAAGCTGCAGGCAGAGGAATAGTCCTGTTCCCTAGAAGCAAAGGACAGCTCTGGTGGCTAGATACCAGGGCCTGAGCTTCTAGCCTGGGGGAAGAAGGAAGGAAGGGCATAGCAGCCAAACTAGTTGCTATGGAGATTTTCTCCCCAGCAAGTAGAGTAGTTGGGGCTGTCAGTGGAGCTAACCTTGAAGGATTTCCATGAGAGAGAAAGGAAAAATAAACAGAGATCCAGACATATGATGTGAAGTCTGATCTTTACCTAGGAGGCTGGGGAGAGTCAGTATGTTAGAAAAGATATAGATATATCTTAAAGATATAAAAGCTGGAGGGGAGGAGAAGAAGTGGAGAGGAAGGCAGGGAGGGGAGAGGGTGGGAGGACAGAGAGGCAACAATTCCCGAGTGCCTGTTATATGCCACACACTGATATCAGGATATATTTTCTCTCATTTGGTCCTCATCAAACTCTGGTATAGAAGGTGTTACTAGTCTCCCTTTTACCGATGAAGACCCAGAAGTTTGAAGACCAGTAAATAATGAGTCTGGGGTTCGAATGAAAGTTTTTCAGAAATGACTCTAAAACTCATACTCATTCTTCTAGTGCATGATCCTGTTGACTCATCCCAGTGCTATAGCACTCTGGGAGGTAGAAACCACAGGACTTCAAAACCACACAGGAGAATCACTCCAAGCCACACAGGAGAGCCCTCCTTTCCTGGTTGTGCTCCTGTCCAAACACTCAATCATCTCCCACATGGTTCTCCCAGGCATGGGGGTCTTCAGGTCTACTCCTTTCTACCCTCCCTGAAACATCCCCCATTCGTCTGCCTCCATTGCCCCGACAAGGCATCACTTTCCCTCTCACTTCTCTTGGCCTCCCTACTCTTCTGCAGACTTGAATCCTTGACTTCTCTAAAGACCCCCCAAACCCACCTCTAGGAAACTTCCTTGAACACCATGCCATGGAACTCTTTTTCTTAGAGCTCTAAGGACACGCAAACTGAGGAGACCATGCGTTCACATTTAAAGACCCAGAGAGACGAGCCAGCAGGGGTGAGGGCTCCACACAGCAAGGAGTGGACAGCTCCAACACTTGACAGCCACTGGTGTGTTGCTGAAGGTGGAGCTCCTCTCCCCATACTCCACAGGGAAGGAGCTCATTCTTGTCCAGGACTGCCCCTTCTGAGTCTGGAAAAATAGGCACTAGGTCTAGTGGACCTTCCTTTGCCTTGCTTCTGCATCCTGGTTGAAATTTTTAAAGCAATCAGTGCCCACAGAGTATCAGGAAAAAGATAAATAAGTAATTAATACTATTTTTCTAGGTGAAAGACAGACGATACTGACTCCCCAAAGACTGGAGATTAGGAGTTACTAGAGCAGCCCCAGAAGCATATTAAGACAAAACTCCATTTAGACACATTGTTGCTATCAAAATATTTGTCTCATACGTGGAGCTCCACTTTTGATCTGGACTCAGAACTTGAAATTTAGGAACTCCAGTTTCAAGGAACAGAAACTTCAGCTGCAGAGTGGCCATAAATTCTGGAAGCATGGGTGATTATAGGTAATAAATGATTTTCTTGTATTGCATTGCAATACATGATCAAGTCAATGACATTACATGTGTTTTGTATTATCTTTCATTAACAATGTAGAGTGCAGTGTGCAGCTCAAAATTACAGTAACCACAGTGCATGAATGCAACATCTCCACCAATACTTGCATGTGTGAGGCATTACCTCATTGTATTTGTTTCTCTGATTTTCAAAAGTAAATCTCTTCCTTTAGCAAACCTCAGAAGAAATCATCAAAGGGCTTTAGATCTGGTGGGCATCCAGCGTTTTTCCGTCCAGCTAACTCATCCAATACAGTCTGAGAAATTATCATTCACCCTCCCCTTACCTCTGTCATGAGAAGCACTCCATCCTATTGGAAACATTTGGGGCAATCTCTCCCTAGCCTGCCAAGTGCAAGAAGTGACAGTAATTGGTCTCTTGCATGGCCAAATAAAGCAAACAGATATCCACGTTTCCAGAATTTATGGCCACCATATGTCTTAGTTCAGACTGCTATAACAAAATACTATAGACTGGGTGATTTAAAGAGCAGACATGTAGTTCCTGTGGTTTTGAAGCCTAGAAGTCAGAGATCAGGGTGCCCAGAATGGTCAGATTCAGGTTAGAGTCTTCTTCCTGGTTTGCAGATTGCTATCTTCTCACTGTGTCTTCACAGTGAGTTCCTGTCCTCATGGCAGGCAGAAAGTCAGCAAGCTCTCCAGTCTTTTCTTATAAGGGCACTAATCCATTCATCTGCTGAAGTGCACCTTGGCTCTTTCCACAGTTTGGCAATTGTGGCCATTGCTGCTATGAACATTGGGGTACACATGGCCCTTCTTTTCACTACATCTCTATCTTTGGGGTAAATACCTAGAAGTGTAATTGCAGGGTCATAGGGTAGCTCTATTTTTAATTTCTTCAGGAATCTTTTTTTTTAATATTTTATTTGTTTATTTGAGAGACAGAGAAAGTGAGAGAGAGCATGAGAGGAGAGAAGGTCAGAGGAAGAAGCAGACTCCCTGTGGAGCTGGGAGCCCCATGTGGGACTCAATCCCAGAACTCAAGGATCATGACCTGAGTTGAAGGCAGTTGCTCAACCAACTGAGCCACCCAGGCACCCCAATTTCTTCAGGAATCTTCACACTGTTTTCCAAAGTGCCTGCACTAACTTGCATTCCCACCAACAGTATAAGAGGGTTCCCCTTTCTCCACATCCTCTCCAACACTTGTTTACTGAGAAGATGTGGTCCATCTATACAATAGAATATTATACAGCCATCAGAAAGGATAAATACCCAACTTTTGTATCACCATGACCAGGACTGGAGGAGATTATGCTGAGTGAAATAAGTCAAGTAGAGAAAGTTAATTATCATATGGTTTCACTTACTTGTGGAGCATAAGGAACAACATGGAGGAAATTAGGGAAAGGAAAGAAAAAGTGAATTGGGGGAAATTGGAGGGGGAGGTGAACCATGAGAGACTGTGGACTCTGAGAAACAAACTGAGGGTTCTGGAAAGGAGGGGATGGGGGGTGGGCAAGCCTGATGTTGGGTATTGAGGAGGGCATGTATTGCATGGAGCACTGGGTGTGGTGCATAAACAATGAATCTTGGAACACTGAAAAAAATAAAATAAAATTTAAAAATAAATTAATTAAATTTTAAAAAATAAGGTCGCTAATCCTATCAGGTGGACCACACCCTCATGAACTCATCTAAACCTAATTATGCCATCTCCAAATTGTGAGATTGGGAGCTTCAACATGTGATTTTGGAGGGTTAACAATTCAGACCATAATATTATATTCCTGCAACCCTAAGATTTATATTCTTTTCACATAAAAAAAATAAAATACACTCTATCCCAACATCCTTTGAAGTCTTAACCCATTCCAGCATCAAGTTCAAAGTCCAAAGTCTCATCTAAGTATCTAAGTCAGATACAGGTTAGACTCAAGTATGATTCATTCTAGTCAAAATTCCTCTCCAGCTGTGAGCCTATGAGTATTTTACTCAACAAATAACAAATAACAAACATCCAAACTCAAAAATGGGCAAAGAACTTGAGTAGACATTTCTCCAAAGAAGATATACAAATGTCCAGCAAGTACACGAAAAGATTCTGAACATCACTAGTCATTAGGGAAATGCAAACCAAAACCTTAATGAGATACCAATTCACATTCATTAGGTTAAATGTTATCAAAAAAGAGGACCTAATACATGTTGGTGAGAATGTGGAGAAATTGGAATCCTTGTGCACTGCTAGTGGAAGTGTAAAATGGTGCAACTGCTATGGAAAATAACATCATGATTCCTCAAAAATTAAATACAGAAATACCATTTGATTCAGCAATTCCACTTGTAGGTATATACTCAAAACAGTTGAAAGCAGGAACTTTAACAGAAACTTGTACACCCATGTTCATACCAGCATTGTTCACAATAGTCAAGAGATCAAAGCAACTCAAATTGTCACTTCACTGGATGAATGGATAAACAAAATGTGGTATATGCATACAATGGGATATTCAGCCATAAAAAATGAAGGAAATTCTGACACATAGTACAACATGGATGAACCTCAAGGATATAATGCTAAGTGAAATAAGCCATTAAAAAGGACAAAGATGTATGATTCCACTTGATGAGGTATCTAGAATAGTCAGATTCATAGACACAAAAAATAGGAAGGTGGCTGCCAGGGGCCACAGGGAGGAAGGAATGGGAGTTAGTGTTTGATGAGTACAGTGTTTGAGATGATGAAAAAGTTCTGGAGATAGATGGTGGTGATATTTTTCACACAATGTGAATGTACTCCATGGCACTGACTTGTACACTTAAAATGGTTACACCGGTAAATTTTATGTAGTGTATATTTTGCCACAATAAAAATAAATTTAAAAGAAGCATATTGCTTAAATGCCTTTGAACTATATCAATGCAAATATTTTATATCTTCCAAAAAGCTAGCTACATAGTACCCTTTCTACACTGTTAATCATAATTCTTCTACACAAGCCCTCATTTGTGTACTCTTTTTGCAAAATGTATCTTCATACATTCATACTTTGTTTTACACATGTCCAAGTTAGTGCTTAAAAAAAAAGATGATGCCAACCCAGATTGCATTTTTAGAACACGATGTCTGACGTAGAGTGACAGCTACACCACACCATCCCCTGAGCTGGTCAGACACAACCAGACCCCTTGCCCTTTGTCAGCTGTCTCTCACTGTGATGCTGGGGAAGGGAAAGCTAAGCTTGATATGATTCCTGGGGGAGGAATCCAGTGGTCTTGCAGCATATGAAAACTTCCTATGAAAAAGAGAGATTTGATTCTTTGGACATTTTTCCAAAGGACCAACTGGCACTTCTAAGTCCTTCTGAATAGGACTTGTAAGAACTCCTACCATTTAAGGTATGTAGAAATAAATAAGCTTCTCTGTAAATAATGAGCCCCCGCCTCCAAATTAGTCCAAAGTGGTGGTAAAGCTCGAAGGGGGATGTTAGTGAAGGGTTCTTGCTTAGGAAGGGAGTTTGGGAGAGAAGTCTTCTCAGTCCCTTTGGAAACACAGATCCAGGACATGATTTATTGATCACCTTCTATGCTACCTGACATCTCCTGGTGAGCTCACATATTTTTCAGACACCTAAAGTCAAGCACAATGACTCTTATATCTTTGTGCTCATCTTATATCTCCTGATACAGAGCCATTCAGTATTTGTAGGTCACTGATCCCTACCAACCACCCTCCCAGCAATCAAAAGTATGTACTGAGCCTTGTGTGTACTTGGTACACAGCACTATATTAGGTGTTCTGGTGCAAACAGGCATGAAAAATATGACTCCCATCCCCAGTGGAAATGACCTGCAACTGAAAAACTTTTTAGGAAAAACATAGCACATGGCTGGTGCTCAAAAACTACATATTAATTGGATTATTGTATATAAATGACACTGAAAATTTTTTTAAGATTCTCAAGGAAAGCAAAGGAGTCCAATCTGAGCTATTTTAGTCAGGATAGGTTTCAATGCAGAAATGGGACCTGATCCAAGTCTGGAAAAATAGGAAAGAACTGGTTCAGTGATGAGAAAGCAGCATTAGATATGTGAAAGAACAATTTTAACCACCAATTTATTATCTGTTGGACATTGAGCTAAGTCCTTCACACAGTACCTCATTTATTCCCCATACAATCCTAGGAAGTAGGTATTAATACCTATTTTATAGTTAAGAAACTAAGGTTTAAAGAAGTATGTAACTTGCCAACAGCCACACAGCTAGTAAGCTCAGGTTGTAGCCCACATTGAATTCCAAAGCCCATGCTAGTAACCACTATGCAGTTGACCTCTCCTGGGCTGGAGACAAGTAGATCAGTGGAGCAGAGTGAAGGTGTTCTCGGAGAGGAGTAGGGGACAGTGTCCAGAAGGAAGAGTGGTCCCCATTTGGGGGGCCTCAGGAGCCAGACTGAGGGGAAGTAGGATCAGCAGGAATCACTATGGGCAGGTTCCTGAGGAGGCACTTGCTCAGACAACAAAGGAAGCCTCCCTCCTGCTGAGCTGGCCTCCACTGAGGTCCTAGCAAGCGAGAAGTGTCTCCTGTACCCAGAGGCAGAATTTCCCAAAATAGACAGTGGCAGACAGGTTGCTTCTCTCCCTTGAACAATAAACAAGAGAACTCCTTATCAGTTCTCCCAGAGGGGCAATGGTTCCTGGGAGAAATCCCACAGCTTTTGGCAATGGTTGCATTTCTTCAGTCTGACAACTTCAGGAAACATAAGAGACCTTATCCATCAGGCCCAGAAACCAATCTGCCTTTTCCCCAGCTTCATCCATCACCATCCCCACCTGCTGTTGAGGAGGTGGAAGAGGGGAGGAACGGAGGGCTCTCCCTCCAACCCCCATTTGCCATCAAACACTGGCTTTCCTATTTCCCTCCAATGTGCTCCTATCAAATAAAGCCATGGTCACTAATCAGGCTGGAAGGAGGGAGACAGTAGCACCTAGGCCCTTCCAAAGTCTTCAGAGATCAGGAACACTGCAGCCAGCCAGCTGATCTGGTTTCTAATAGCAGCTCTACCATTTACTCGCTGTCTGACTTTAGTCCAGTTTCTCTACTTCTTTGAGCCTCAAAGTCATCACCTGCAAAAATGAGTGATAATATTGACTGTGTGAGACGCTAGGGGAGAATGAGGGGCATATAGGAAGTATCTAGCTAAAGGTCCAGGCTATAATGAAGCAAATGAAAACAACCTTCACTTACAGAGCACTTAAACTATCCCTTGTCCTATGATAACCTCTTAAAATTCACGCTTTCCACCTCCTTTCCTGCTACCACATTTCCTTGCAATTCAGGGTCTCCTTGTTCATCCCAGGAGGCTACAAACTCACTTATTCCACACATGCCCCTGAGAAACTGTATCCTGGGTGGGCTAGCCTGACTTGCCTCCCCATGCACCATAATAACCCATGTGAATTCTGTTGCCTGACCCCGCACAGCACTAGTCTTCAAGCACCTGCCTCATTCTTCAGCTCAGCTAGTTCTCATAGCAGCTTCCTTTTCTAGATGAAGACCCTGTAGTCAAAGAGCTTAAGTTATTTGTCCAAGGTTACACAGGTAAGTGATAGTGCCAAAATGTCAAACTCTTTCCTAAGTGGCCTTCAGAACTCTTCTGTTCCCCAGTACCAAGTAGGAGTGGCACACCCTTGCCCAATACCTTCACTATAACCCATTACCAAGCACATCTCTCCCCTTTTTTTGCAAAGACAACTTTCCTGCCCTTGCCTGATGATATGCATGGAGATTGGATTTCTCTGAAGAAAGGATTTCTCTGAAAGAAGAAACAGAATTGTTTCTCAACTTCAGTTGCAAGCATTTCTAACACACCTCTGCCTGCAGGAGCATCAGGGAGAAGATGGGGCAAGAATGGGGAGCAATGAGGTATTACAGGGGCCACTCATGTCATGGTCCTAGAAAGGCAAGTTGGCTGTCCTCCTTGGCCGGGTACTTTGCAGAATGAGGAGTTGGGGGGAGGGATGGTGAAAATTTCTACATTCATTACCCCACTGCTAATTCTATATGAAGAACTCAGGGAAGCTCTCAACAGGTAGACAGCTCCTGAGTCCCATCTTGGGGGAAAAAGTTCGTTATGTTTAGATTTCCAAAACTCTGGGCTCCAAGACTGCAGTCAGTTTGATTATCAGGTGGTAGAAAAGTCTGCTTGGCAGGATGGACATCCTGGCCCTAAAAACCTTTCTCCCTGGGGAACCTATGGCATCCATGTTGGGCAGCCAGAGCTGGTGTGCATGTGAGTCAGTATGTGAGAGACCCCTGGGACAGAGCACTATGGTGACTCACAGGTGGAGGGGCAGAGGATAGCAGCTCTAGCTACTGGGTAGCACCAGGAACATGAACCAGGGCTAGAAGCACATACCATAGACGCACACACAGACACACATGCCCACTCCACTAGTACCTGTAACCAGGATCATGGAAGTAGATGTGCACACAGTGGAACCCCCAGTAGGAAGTCTCCCATTTCTCCTCCTCACTTATAAATCCTGCCATAGTGACAGCTCTTATGATGCCCTTTCCTGTCGACCCAGATTCTTTCATCAGGGTCTGTGCTCCTTGGAGTGATGGCTACTTCCCTCACTCTCATTTTCTTTTTATATATCAGTAAATGCCATATGTCCACACACACAAAAAAGCATAAAACTCTTGGCTCTGATCTGGATGTGAGTGGCAGTGCATACACTAAGTGATTATGTGTGTGTATACATGCAGCTGCATGTGTGTAAGCATTAATGCCTGTGTGCAAGTGTATCTACATGTGTAGGAGTGTGTGAGCATGCGTTTGAGTATATGTATTTGTATAAGAGTGTCTCTGTGTGCATATATGTACACCAAGTTTCATGTCATCACATTGTGCTTCTTCCTAGTATTAACCTAGACATCACCTATTTATGGAGACTGAAAACTGAATCCTACATTGTAGAGAAGACTTAGTCCAATCTCTTTGTCTCACAGGTAAGGAAACTGAGTCTCAGAACGGGGAAGCTGGCCCAGGTTCTGCATCTAGCGAGTACAGGGGCCGATGGAGGACTACTTCTACCTTGCCAAACACTGCTTCTCACAGCCCTGTCCCCCTACCCAAGCTTCTCCCCCTGCAAGGGGGGAGCTGTCTCCTAGTCCCTGTCCTCAGCAAGGGCCCTGGAGTGACAGCAAAGGAGAAATGGGCATGTGTGCCCAATTTGTTGATGAGAACAGGACCAAGTCAGCATCTTAGACAGATGGGAAAGAACCCAAACAGGTACCCTAATGGGAAAATCAACTCCACAGTAAAGTAAATGGAAAAACTAAAATAAGCAGGATAGGGGAGGTCTGCAGGGATGCTTGGCATGAGGGCAAGGACCAGAGGGGTGGCCCATCGCTGGCTTCTTAGGCTTTGTGCCATTAATATGCTCCTTGGAAAATGAGACTTCATCTGCCTGTGGGCAGGACAGGTGGCTCTCTGTAAAATATGTATGTCCTTCTATAGGTGAGCCAATTTTTAATACGGTTGTAGATAGACTGATAGAGATAGATAATTAGATGATAGATGATAGATAAATAGATATAGATATAGATAGATAGATAGATAGATAGATAGATAGATAGATAGATAGATAATAGATAATCAAAAGCTAGATTTTGGAGAATAGGTATATTAATGGAGGAAAATTAGCTAGATTTTGGGGAATAGGTATATTAAAGGAGGAAAATTAACTAGACAAAAAATCATAAAAATTGATGGAAAAATAGGAAATAAATGAAAAATTTTAAATGGGCAGGAAAATGAGTATGAAGAATAGATTTTTATAACTAGGTGAGCATGAGTCACTGATATGATCACTTGGCAGCAGACAGCAGGCCCAGATCATCACAGGTGGGTGGGTAACGAGAGCTCTCGCATCTGTGGGATGTGTCCTATGAGCCAGGCCCTGTGCTAACAGTTTACATACCTTAGCTCATCTATCCTCACAAGCCTGTAAGGAGATATTCTCCTTATCCCATCTCCCAATTGAGCAAAATGAGGCACAGAGAAAGTGACTTGCTCCAAATCACACAGCCCATGAAAAGAAGAGACAGGCTCTGGGCCAGGGTCTGTCTAAATGAAAGCCCGTGTTCTTAACCATCTTACTGTGCCCCTCTTCCTGGGGTGGAAATGGATGTGGACTAATGATGGAAAGTTCAACAAGCCCCTAGAAGCACAACCACATCCCACTGGCCTGATTCTGCCACCCTTCTCATCTCAGTCTTAATTAAACCAAAAGGTGGACAAAACCTCCAACCCTTGTGTCCCCAAATGTGAGAGAGCCTGGTGCCATCTAAACCCTGAGTTCTATAAGGCTGAAGAAGTCGCAGGTCCCAAAAAGCTCACAAAGGCAGTCTTTTCCCCGAATGGCTCTTCTTCAAAATCCCACTTTCCCTTCACTCTCCAATTGCATCCTGGCTGTGGAGAGAATTTACTCCTGCTCTCAGCAGCACTAGTTGTGCTGGCTGTGATAGATTCTAAGAACAGGTGATGCCAGAGAGCTAGGCAGCAGGATGCAGACATCAAATAACTTCTTGAGAGGTGCCCTTGGGCCATCTTTCAGCTTGCTTCCTCTCGAATCAGGACTCTAAAGAAGTCCCAAGTGGCAGGAATGGGAGGAAGTCAGGTTTGGAGCAACAAAGTCTGCTCTACTCTGGGCGGCATCTGTCAGAAGAAACTGTGGGACCCGCTCTCCATGCCTGGAAAGGCCAGCCTTTTAGCCTCTTAGAAGGTGGCCTGGGGTGTTTACTGTGCCTTAAACCTTAGCTGAGATCATAGATCCCAAAAATCATGGAAGACAAGAGCCGGAAGGAATCTTAAAGCCCAGCCCTAGGAGTCAGGCTTCTGGCTGTGCAACTGGAGAAACCGAGGCCCAGGGACGTAAAGTGGCTCACGCACAGTAACAGTGGTGCACCCCCGGGCAGAGCTGGGCCCCAAGCTGCCCCCATGCTGCCATGCATTGCTCCTCATTCAGCCCAGGGCCATTTTTTCAAAGGTTCATAACTTAACTTTAATATGAGCTTGAAAAACTCATAATGAGGGAGGTAAATCTTCCTCAAACCCAACACATATAGCATTTTCCACCTCTGTCTGGACTATTTGCTCTCTCTGATGGGGGTACAGACTGCTGCTGTGACAGAGAGCCACATCACATCCCTGCCAAGCCTTCCCTGGGAACCCTTGTCGAAGGGCAACTGAGACCATGAACACTCAGAACTCAGGGCCTTGAGCAGGAGACCGAGCTGCCGGCATGAGTACCGTGACGGCTGCTAAGAATGTAATAACAAATCTGGGTTCCAGATCTCCAGGGTGTTCAGTTCTCAGTTTTGTCCTTCAGCCTTAGAAGTCAGCACTGCTGTAGACAACAAATGAGCACGTAGCAATCACCCAGTGGGGTGCTGGGAACATTCCCGGGATGCCGCACCACACCACTCATAGGTGAGAGGCAGACACGGGCCCTGAGGAGCAGAGTAGAACCTGAAGAGGCAGGAGGTAGTGTAGCAGTCTGTCATTTAACCCTCGCAGCAATTCTTTGGACTGGGTACCGCCACCCTCGCTTCACAGATAAGAGAACTGAAACTTAAGAAAAAGAGAAATAACTTGCCCATGGATGCACATCCTTGGGGATGAGGATGCTGGCTTTGAACTGGGCTGCCTGATTCCAATATTCTCCCTCCCAGTTGCTCCTTGTGGTACCCAGGGGGAAGACCACACAATGCCCTGGTTAGGACTGGCTGGATTTGAATCTAGCTCTGCCATTTGGGGCCAAATGCCCTTGGGGCAGTTGATTAACCTCTCTTCAGTTTCCCTATCTCTATAATGGGAATAATAAGAAGAATTCCTTCCCCTGTAGGGGTTAGGGGTATTGTAATTACCCTACATTTGGAAACACACTTGTCTCTGAACAGGTGTTGCCCTTGCTAACATTCTCGCTGCCTCTCTTCTCCTAGCCATGCACAGCAATGTCACCGAACTGGGACCCTCGGTATGCTTACCCATCAGCTACAAGAGCTTCCACTGCCCCCAGGGAACTAGGTGTACAATAAATCAGCTTGTCTTCTGAAAGGGAGGACATGAACCTTCTAAGAAGGGGGGCTGCTCAGGGTAGGAGTCATGCATAGTGACAGGCAGGGAGGCCCCCAGAATTAATTGCTTACCACATGTCATCACTGGTGACAGAATTGCAATTCCTGTCTTCCTAGGAAGAAAAACTTCCAATCTTCTCCCAGCTCTGGTCCCACATAGGGCCTGATTCGGTGTAGTTTTGGAAAGCAGTACCTGCCATTTCCAAAGGGTAAAATGACCCACCAGAGGAGAAGAAGACCCTCAGCTTTCAATGACAGACTGGCTTTATCTGGCCTTTTAAATCAGTGAGGGGACTGGCCATGCACTAATGTCTTCCCAGTGAGCTCTCCGATTCATATGGAGGCTAAGAGACAGACAGATGATATTTATTTTCGAGGACACATGCTAGAGGTAACCTTGCACGCTCTCTGTTTTTACTTGGCTTCAGACTTTTGCCTCAAGCTTCATCAGAGCAGACTTGGGGAAAGACCAGAATAACAATTGGGTCCCCACTAGATTTCCTGAAGGCGGGGACAGTCCCCAGACAGGCCCAGACATCAGCTTTGCTTTAGTTGTTTGCCTCTGAGCTGAGCTCCTGTTTGTGTTCAAAGAACAGTCATGAGGCTCTTACCTTTCTCTGAACACCAAGTACTCACTGGCCACGATCACAATCATTCGTTCATTCCTAACACTAGAAGTGCAAGTATTAACCACATTGTATTGGCTTTTCCCATTGCCTCTGCAAAGGTAGTAGGGAATCATAGAAAGAAGAGAGACACAGTTGGGGGCCAGTAGCTTGAGGAACCTAGATCCAGAAACAGTCTTTGTGGGCCATTTCCCATAAGTTGGGGATGTGGTAAAGGAGGATGAAGTGTAAGTGAGATCAATAGAATAAAGAGAGAGTGGGCTTCAGTGAGTCAAACTCACTATAGGAGAAAAGGGGAGACAGGGGGCTCCCCCAGCTGTGGTCAGGCACTTTCTCATGGTTCCTGGGCTAGAAGCCACATGCTGAGTCAGGGACCTGAATCTTGCTGCAGAGCCTCTGCTGACACTGGAAGTGCTCTGTGATAATTACCCTCCAAGTGTCAGGTTATTTCTGTCTCTTGCAGGAGGACAGATCAGGAGGGGGCAGAGTCCAGAAATAGCAAAAGCAATTAGCAGGCGGGCTTCTCAGGGCATAATTACCGTGTGCCAATTAGGACCTGGCCAGGTAAACCTCGGCCTAGTTTCTGGGTACATGGGAGGCAGGGGCATTGGCACACTTCTACCAGGCCTTCATCTAGTATACAGATAGGACCACTAGCTTCTGTGGCATCTTCTGTCCACAAGGCCCTTTGTGGACTCAGGGTTCAGGGTGGCTGAGGAGTTTCCCACCTGGCACATTCTCTGGGACTTGCAACATGGGCTTGAAGGCCTGGGGGACCCTGGAGGGCTTGTCAGATACTCACCAACCAGCCAAGCTATTCTATAACAAAAATGGCCTGGCTGTGATCTCTATAACCTTGGACAAGCCCCTTAACCTCACCGAGTCTCAGTTTTCTTTGCTCTGAAATCAGCAGCCTATACATCATATTAGTGAGGATGGGATAGGCAATACAGCCATCACAAATGACTCCAAATTCTCAGAGACTTACTGAAACAAATGCGTGTTTCTCCCTCATACCAGAGCCACTGTGAGCCTAAGCAGCTCCCAGGGCAGCTGTCTCCCATGTAGCAGATCAGCAACCCATGCTCCATCAGGTGAGAGCAGTCCTGCCTTTGTCACATACTCTTCACAGGTGCAATGGCCAAGAGACACACAGACCAGAGCAAAGCTGCAGCCCAGAGAGACACATCTCACCTCCTCTGACTGTTTACTGGTCAGAGCTAGCCATGAGGTCCTGCCCATCTATCAGGAGGCTGGGAAGGTGGTTTCCTATAGCTCAGGAAGGGGAAGGGAACCAGACATAGGTGAGTCCTAGATGTTCATCATAGCTAGAGTATCATCATCACTAAGAATTTGAATAAAGTCTAGAGAGAATGGTCTGTAAGTGACCAGACAGTGATATTCTCCCTGCTACTGTTTTCATCACTGTATCAAGTTCCTATTTGCAGTTCTTATTAGAGTTGGGGCTAAAATGCCCTTGAGATGGGGAAGTCAGTCATCAGCATTTAAGGAGGCTCATGCTGGGCAGAGACAGGGGAGAGATAAGGCAATCTCTGTCCCCAAGTGCTAACCTAACTCTAACGGAGCAGAAAAGGCAGAGAGAGTTCAAACGTTCGTGTCATGCAGTATATGCCCCCATGTGGTTCAGGGACATGAGCAATCAGGGCCAGGAAGTGAACCAGGTAGTGCTTCCTGGAGGCATGTCTCCCCACAGGGGAACCAGGCTTTCCCAGGTTCTGAGCCTTCCTGGAGCCCCACTGATTGGTCCAGTGATGATCCCTCACTCCTACTCAGCTGCTGCCCTCACTTCTGAGCCTTGAAAGCAGCAGCGTGCCAGCCTGCTCATTAATCTGGAGCCTTCCTCCATGGACCCAGCAGAAGCACAGAATCACCTGTCTTGGCGGGGAGTTGGGCTCACTTATTCCAGTCCCCTGTTCCCTCTGCCCTGGAGCAGGGAGTGAAGAGTGCTGAGCCCCAGCTCTAGCTCTGCCCTGGAGACAGCTATGTGGACTCTAGCTGCCTCCTGACACACCTGAGCTCAGGTTCTCATACAGAGAGGTGGGATGTCACTAGGATGATAGAGGTGCCCACAGCACCTCGAACCTACACGTAGGAGCTTTCTCACTGCTATTCTGTCATTCCGGTCCAGGGCCAGCCCTGAGTCCCTGGGCCCTCTTCGCAGCCATGTAGGTGGCCCATCACCCTGTCATACTTTCCTCACTGAAAATGCAGCATCGCCTCCCTGGAGGTTTGTGCTGAGTTGGCGGTTACTATGTCAATGAGCCCCTTAGCATCTGCACCCCTCTCCAGTGATGTGGAATTCTGTGCACTCTGGCCAACCCCAAACTTTCCTTCTGCATTTTCGGTGGCTCGAGCTTGTCAGCCAACTCCCTATTTCAACTAATGACAAAATGGCAATATTATTTTCGTAATACAAGGAGCAGAAAGTCAGCCTGCTGTGAGGGCTCAACCTTGGAGCTGGGATGAGAAAGTCTGTTTCCTTGAGCTCAGGTCCTGGCTCTGCTGCTTTGGTGAGGCATAAATGTGAATCCCCTGTCTATAAAAAGGGGACGGCTTGCCATCCTGCCAACCTCCCAGGGCGGCTGTGGGGGTGACAGGGTAGTACGAAAGACAATCTGCTCTGCATCCCTTAGTCCCTAAGCCTTACAGACAGGTAGGGACCGAAGTTCAAAAAGCTTGAATAGCTTGTCCAAGGTCCCAAAGTTAAGTAGAAGTGAGATGCAAATCAAGATCTACCTGTTCCCACCCAGGTAAGTGCAATGTGGGGTCACCAGGTGCCCAGAGATCCTTCTCCTCCCCCACTCACCGGCCAGTCTTGGGCAGGCTCTATCCACTTGTCCACCAATCAGCTCACTGAGGTTCACCTGTGCCAGACAAAGCCTTATTGCATCAGCCCCACGTCCAGGGCCCATTCCTGGCCTCTGCAGACACTGTGAATAATGGAGTGTCATGTCTGTGTAATGGATTTATTACTACTTACGAATGCAACTTCATCAACAAAAGCAGGTGAAAATCGATGTCAAGGCAGCTAAGTGAGCTGCACCTTCCCTCACAGCTTGGCATATATTGATAGTCTTTTGCCCACTTGGTGTTTTGCACCCAATGCGAAGCTAAAAGCAGGACTGTAAATGCCCTCAGCTCTTCTTACAGTCCTCAGGCTCCTGTGCAGGGCAGAGGTTTAGAGCTCACTACCCTGCATCATAGCAAACAACCTAGAGGGCATTCTTCTTTCTAGAAGAAGAGGGAGCGGTCCCTCTGAGTGCTGTACTCCAGTCTCACAGAGTCAGGCCAGACCACTGTCCCAAAGCCTAGGGGCTCGGAGGTGGTATATACCCTGCCCCGATCCTGAGCGGGGATGAGCATTTCCTTCTGTGTGCCAAAAGAGGCTCATTTTTATTTGTTGGCTTGCTTTTCTTTGGGTTTTTCAGAGTAGGGATTGGCTGTCAAATTGGAAGAAACATAGAAGGTGGATTTCAGAGAGCTGTGAGATTCTGGACACATCTTATGAGGATATAGATATGAAACGGAGCAGGAAAGCTGTAATGTCTTAAATGTTGTTCTAAATTTTCATTTTTTTATGGCATGTTCTCTACATTCTCACACCTCCCTGGCTTATCACCATGCTCAGTGTCTACTGAAGTAAATGGGGAATCCCATTGGAAAGAGCTGCAGATGACAAGTGCTAAAAATGTTTCCAATTAATTTTATTTATATATTAATTGTCTTAGCTTAAGGCCACTACAACAGAATACCACAGACTGGGTGGTATAAACAATAGACCTTTACTTCTCACTGTTCTGGAGGCTGCAGATCTGCCATCAGTCTCCCTGGTCAGGGGTCAGTGAAGTTTGCAGACAGCCTTCTCCTTGCTGTGTCCTCACACGACAGAGATGGAGTTCATCCTTTGTGTCTCCTTTTGCAAGGAGCTAATTTCCCCACAGGGCCCCACCCTCATGACCCATCACCTTCAAATACCATTATCCTGGGGGTTAGAACTGCAGTGTGTGAATGTGAGAGACACAAACATTCAGTCCATAGTGTTAATCAAATTCTGAGGGCAAAATGGAGTGAAAGATAGGCATGGAGGAGGGATTCCTTGTCTGTTTTCTATTTAAAAGCCACTCTGTGCCAAGCATGTCATATGTGTCACTTCCAATCCTTACAATGACTCTCAGGATAGGTATTATTTACCCAAAACGCAAGCTTTCTGTACATTGGAGCTGAGATGGTAGTGTTGTCCCATTTTACAATTCTGAAGCCTTTCATGAGCATTTCTTGGTATAGGCCAAAAATTCTCAAACTTCAGTGTGCATCAGAATGCTCTGGAAGACATGCCGGCCCCACCCCACAAGTCTCTCCTTCAGTAGGTCTAGAAAAGGGGCAAGAGAATATGCATGTCTCACAAGCCCCCAGATGGTGCTGATAACTGCTGCTCCAAAAGCAAGGGCATCAGACAATTGCTCAGTGAAGCTTCCAGGGACATCTTTGTGGGGGTCGTAGGACATTGACAGGCCCCATCACCCCAGAGCCGCTCTGGCATGTGGACAGAGAATTTCTGGGGAAGAAGAGAACTTCGTGGTCTGGGCATTCCCAAAGCACAGAAGCCTCGTGGGTATTCTCCACTTGGACCCTAGCTCTCCCTTCAGCTGTTCCTTCCTTGTTCTTAATTAACACTTGATTCCTTCCAGATGGTGAGGAGCTCTTACCATGATGAGAACTGTCTCACTCACTCCCCCTTCTTTTTTGAATTCCTCTGGTAGAGGCAGAATAAAAATTCTTATTTAAATAGGTTTGAGAGACTCACTGTTAATTTGTGTAGAGGGCAGATGTATATCTGTGGAAATGTCTTGTATTTCCGGGGTTGTGCTCCCAAAATCATGTGCACATTTATGGGTGGATATGCATTTAACTTGTGCCTGAGAGAAAGGGAGGGATGGGAGATACTGTTCCTATGTTATAGATGGGGTATTGAAGGCCCAGAGGCTTCTCCCAAGTTCTATAGCTATACTAGTACTGCTACTAATAACAACTATTAATCATTGAGTGCTTCCTATGTGCACTGAACCTTCACACAGCCCTTGAAGTTACTCTTCATGGCTAACATTGATCAAACACCTCCAACAGAACTGGTGCTGTCCCATGCTCTTTACTTATATTATCTCATTTATCCTCATGACTGCTTGATGAGGTCCTACCATTGTCTCTATGTTTAAGAACAGGAACCACACCACAGAGAGAAGGTATTTGCCCAAAGTCACACCACCAGTAAATGGTGGGGTCTTAATTAGATCCCTGTCCCTTGTGCCCTGTCCAGCCTCCTACGACAGGAGCTCATATTCTGCATTTCACTGATGGTCCAGAGGGATTAATAGAGGCCATATGGGAAGTCACAGCAGCAGGTGCAAACCCAAGCTGTCTGACCTCAGAGGCAAGTCGGGTCAGAAACCTAGGTCTCTAGACTCCTAAGCCAGGTTTCTGTTCACTAGTGAATACCAAGCAGAATGCCTGCCTCAAATACTAAAGCCAGCATTGGAGTTGACACCACCTGAGGTTTCCACATCCCCTTAGAGATGCAAAGCACTGTCCATCTTATATCTAAGTGCTATCACCCTCCTCGCCTTCCACCTCAGAGAAGAGGGGGCATTTTACAAGAGCACACAACAGTTCAGAAGCAGAGATGAAGTAAAAGACTCTAAATCTGCTAATATTGTTAGTTCTAATGCCTTCAATTTTATGCTAGTTGGAGCACCCCACCAAGCATGTCTCACCAGATTCCTGACCTGGGCTCAGTGGGTCCCCTATCCCTGAGGCTCACACACACTCTCAGGATGGTGTGCTTCTCACAGCCTCTGTCATGAAACTGTTTCCATTGCCTTTGGGTTGCTATGGTATTCATGAATATGCATTATGCATCCAGCCCTGCAACATCTTTCCTGGTCTACAGAGGCGGCGGGGGGTGGGGGGGGTGGCACGTGAGGGTGGGAATGAGGAGAGGGTAGGCAGGGGCCTGGCTGGCAGCTCAGAGGAGAGGCGGGGGCTTGTGTGGGAAGATGATGAGCATTTCTGGCAGCATCTTCCCATCTTGGATTTCCCTCCCTGCAGAGCATCCCCATGCACTTGGCCAACATGCTCCCCTTCTTCCCAACACCCACAGGTAGAGAGGCAGCCTGGACCTCATCCTGAAAGGGAAGAGGAGAGAAGAGCTTTCTTTGTCCTTCCTCATGCCCTTGAGTCCCTGCTCACTCCTGCTGACTGTGGGGCACTGGGTTCCTTGAAAGATGGAAGTGGGCAGGTTGCAGACAGCAGATCCAGGGGCCAATCTCTTTCCAGCCGCCAGAGGGGTGCGATGCCAGAAGGGATGGAGGAGGCGCCATATGCTTGGCACAGGCTCCTGGCTCGCCTTGTTGTCAACGACTGCTTTCCTGAGAATGCTCGTTTCTCAGAGAATCTGCAGAATGAGATTCATGTCTGTTCATCAGTTAGAGGGCAAAGTGAGCCAAAAATCTTCCTGTGTAGGCCATAAAATACGAAAGTCTTCTCAGCTATCTGCAGATGTCACCTGTCCCCACTGCCAGCCACTCCTAAGGGAAGAAGGAGATGGGGCGTGGGGCTGGTGTTACTCCACCTCTTGGGGTGAGAGAAAGCTCCTGGACACAGATGGAGTCAGGACAGACAGGGTGCGGGCCCTGCTGTCAGTAGAGAGAGGAAACTGGAGTCAGCCCTGAGAACTGAGGATTTCTTGCTTTGGAAGTTCCTCCACTAGATGCCTTGGCAGGGGGAGTAGTGAGTCTGTGAGACTCCAGAATACAGAACAAGAGACAACGCTTGGTAGATTCGGGAAGACAGATATTGACTCATTGAAAGGAGGCACATTCTCACACTGCAATTAGAATCTGCTTCCCCTGGAAACTGAGGAATCGGTCACTCATGTGTTCAGGCACCTACTAGGCATGACCAGCCAGGGGCAGAGGGTGTGAAGGGATGTCTGCATCAGGGATAGCTTGCTCTGAACCACCAGAAAGGTCCCTTTCACTCTGAGATTGAGCGCCCCACACTCCAGGTCTTGGGGTCTCTTACCTCATCTCTGGCTGGTCATCTGGGAACTATTTACAGAGAACCATCAAGTGATATCCCGGCAGGGAGTGTATAAGAAAGTAGGGAGAGGTGACAAGCCCACAGAGAGATGATTAGCAGGTGGTAGCCAAGCACCTGAGCGTGTGTGCTGTGGAACATATGAGACACACTACATGGGGACAACCCTGGGGCATCTTTAGCATCCTCATACCAGCCAGGGGCAACAGGTCTGGTGGGTGATGAGGGGCTCAGAGGTGAGGGCAGAAAAAGGCCAGGCAGGTTACAGGCCAGGGGGCTGAGGGACACTCGCATCACCAGCCATCCTGAGCTCCAGCTTGGGGAGACTCCAAGTAAGAGCCCAGCTGTAGGGTGCAGAAATATCTCTGGTCAAGTGTAATTCTTGGCCCTCAAGAGGTCTATAGTTTGGACAGCCTCCCTCATGGGGGTTAAGACAATGATGGCTGTGCCTCCCAGCCTCACAGGCCTTTGGGGCTTACCGTTTGCTGCCTTGGATGATAATTATCTGTGCAAAGGTCTGACCTCTCAAACCGGACTGTGAGTTCCTCAAGAGCCAAATTCATCTTTTACGCATTCCCTCACACTCACCCTGACCAAACCTGCTTATAGGCACACGCACACACACACACACACACACACACAACCTCACACTTGTTAATGTACTAACAAATAAACAATAAATCAATACTTTCTTTAGAAACTATTTTTCTAAGTGGGAGAGTAGGAAGTCTAAGCCTTTGAAATCTGGCCAGTGGCCTAGCTTGATGAAGTGAGACCCCAAATCTGGATTATAGAAAGCAAGGATTTAAGACCATAAATATTTCTGAGAATAAGATAACTAACTGAAAGAAGTTGAGGTTTTACTCAGTAGAAGATAAGAAAGTGCCTGATACAGAACTCAACACCTACAAAGTGATGGATAAGTGCTGACTGAATGAAAATTATCCTCTTAGGTCTTCGCTCCCAACCACACACACCACACACACACATCCCAAACACAGTACACACACCACACATACCACACACCGACAAGCCACACACATCACACACACACTACATACAGCAGATACCACACACCACACACACACGCCACCACACACATAAAACCCATACACCACACATGTCACACACATATGACATACATACCATACACACCACCCACACACCGCACACCACACACACACACACACACACACATCTTGCCAGTGAGTTCTTCCATCTACCACATTCTCTGGCCAACTTCTTCTCACCCTGGAGTGACAGATGTGTCCATTTGTGCCTCCTATGTAGGCCTGGCAGATCTCGCTTTTCCCATTTCCTAACCCTTCACCCTCCAGGACCTACTTCCAATGAGACGTTCTTTGTTCTCTGGTTGTCAAGCTGTACTGCTTCCTCACAAACAATTTATTCAGCCTCACTCTTCTTCGGGGGAGAACTTCCCCCTAGAATACTGGGGGCCAGAGTGAGCCTCTAACATCTCAGTAACAGTCGACCAGGACTAGGACCAAGCTTTTCCCTGGACTGAACTCCTCGGATTCTAGGGCCTTCTGGACTCATCTGTTCATGGGTTTGTTTCTCTGCACAGCTTTTCCTTTTGGTAGGTGGGGAAGCAGCCTGGGTCTCAGACTGCCAAGGAAAGAGCAGTTGCAAACACCTCTGCAATCTTCTCCCCATCCCTGGTCAGAAGCACCCACCTTGCACTGGCCTGGTCCCTCGGATTTTCAGATGGGTGTGAAACCACTTGAAAGCCTGAGGGCAGGGGTTAATTTATACTTTCCTGGGTGCAGATCAGGCTCTCCTTATTTGCAGAAGGGAAGCAGGAAGGAAGGAAGGAAGGAAGGCAGAGAGGAAGGGAGAGAGGAAGATGGGCTGAGGGGAGGGAGCACTTGCTTTTGTGTAGCAAGGCCTGAGTTCATTTCTGGCTTGTCACCTGATAACTGCCTCCAGTTCTCTGGGCCTTCATTTCTTCATCTGGAAAATAAAGATGCAATCCCTTGTCATTTAGCACAAATGTGGGATCAAATAAGTAATCAATCAGTGCAGATGTGGTGGGCATATCTCTGAGTGATGCTCAGATATCAGAGAGAGCTTCTGGTAAAGCTCTTCATGTGGTTGCACCCAGTTCAACCCTCCACAGCAAAGCTGAGGACTCCTGTCTGCACAAACCCTTGCAGCGGTGGGTCTCCTGACCTCTGCTCCTCAACTACCCACTAGCAGAAAGTAGGATCTCAGGGAAGTCTTAGACTGCATTTCTCTTAAATTCAGTAAAGATGGGGGCACCTGGGTGGCTCAGTGGGTTAAAGCCTCTGCCTTCGGCTCAGGTCATGATCTCAGGGTCCTGGGATCGAGCCCCGCATCCAGCTCTCTGCTCAGCAGGGAGCCCCCCCTCTCTCTCTCTGCCTGCCTCTCTGCCTACTTGTGATTTCTCTCTCTCTCTCTGTCAAATAAATAAATAAAATCTTTAAAAAAATTCAGTAAAGATGAACATCTATTAATATTGAAGAGTTATTTGTATTTCCTTTCCTGTGAATTACTTCTTCATAGGGTCGGCCCATTTTTCTTTTGAGTTTTTGGTCTTATTTTGTAGGCGCTCTTTATAGTTAAGAGAAATTGACCTTAGTCTGAGGTCAGAGTTGCAAACATTTCCTCCAGTTTATTGTTTATTATTTGGCTTTACTTATGGTAGGTTATGCCATGTAAAAATTTTTTTCCCAAATACTTTTATTTTATTTTCAGTGTTACAAGATTAATTGTTCATGCACCACACCGAATCCTCCATGCAATAGGTGCCCTCCTCAATACCCACCACCAGGTCACCCAACCCACCATCCCCACCCCTCCAAAACCCTTAGTCTGTTGCTTAGAGTCCAAAGTCTCTCATGGTTCATCTTCCCCTCTGATTTTCCCCCATTCACCCTTTCTTTCCTTCTCACAATGCTTTCCATGTTTTTCCTTATGCTACATATGTGAGACCAGAAGATGATTGACTCTCTCCACTTGAATTATTTCACCCCACATAATCTCTTCCAGTCCCTTCCATGTTGATACAAATTTGGGTATTCATCCTTTCTGATGGAGGCATAATATTCCATTGTATATATGGACCATATCTTCTTTATCCACTCATCTGTTGAAGGGCATCTTGGTTCTTTCCACAGTTTGGCAATTGTGGCCATTGCTGCTATGAATATTGGGGTCCATGTGGCCCTTCTTTGTACTGCATCTGCTTCTTTGGGGTAAATACCGAGTAGTGCAATTGCAGGGTCATAGGGTAGCTCCATTTTTAATTTCTTTTTTTTTCTCCCCAAATATGTTTATTTTAATTTTTCAGTGTTACAAGATTGATTGTTCATGCACCACACCCAGTGCTCCATGCAATACCTGCCCTTCTCAATACCCACCACCAGGCTCACCCACCCCCCCACCCCTTCCCCT
>CM052815.1:67681054-67698567 GCA_028533885.1 Nasua narica
TACAAAAGTTGGATATTCATCCTTTCTGATGGAGGCATAATATTCCATTGTATAGATGGACCACATCTTCCTTATCCATTCATCTGTTGAAGGGCATTTTGGTTCTTTCCACAGTTTGGCGATTGTGGCCATTGCTGCTATGAACATTGGGGTCCATGTGGCCCTTCTTTGTACTACATCAGCTTCTTTGGGATAAACACTGAGTAGTGCAATTGCAGGGTCATAGGGTAGCTGTATATTTAATTTCCTGAGGAATTTCCATACTGTTTTCCAAAGTGGCTGCACCAACTTGCCTTCCCACCAACAGTGGAAGAGGGTTCCCTTTTCTCCACAACCTCTCCAGCATTTGTTGTTTACTGTCTTGTTGATTTTGGCCATTCTAACTGGTGTAAGGTGGTTTTGATTTGAAAACTCAGTATGGTTTTGATTTGAATCTCCCGGATGGCTAAAGACGATGAACATTTTTTCATGTGTCTATTAGCCATTTGTACGTCTTCTTTGGAGCAGTGTCTCTTCATGTCTTCTGCCCATTTTTGGATGTGATTATCTGTTTTGTGAGTGTTGAGTTTGAGGAGTTCTTTATAGATCTTAGATATCAGACCTTTGTCTGTAGCGTCATTTGTGAATATCTTCTCCCATTCCTTGGGTTGCCTGTTTGTATTGTGGACTGTTTCCTTTGCTGTGCAGAAGCTTTTTATCTTGATGAAGTCCCAAAAGTTCATTTTCACTTTTGTTTCTTTTGCCTTTGGAGACATGTCCTGAAAGAAGTTGCTGTGGCTGATGTCATAGAGGTTACTGCCTATGTTCTTCTCTAGGGTTTTGATAGATTCCTGCCTCACATTGAAGTCTTCTATCCATTTGGAGTTTATCTTTGTGGGTGGTGTAAGAGAATGGTCAAGTTTCATTCTTCTACATATAGCTGCCATCAGAGATACAGAATGACACTACATCATTCTTAAAGAGTCTATCCTCCAAGAAGACTTAACAATTGTAAACATTTATGCCCCCAATATAGGAGCAGCCAACTATATAAGCCAACTGTTAATCAAAATAAATAGTCATATTGATATAAATACATTAATAGTTCAAAATCTTAACACACCACTCTCAGTAACTACAGATCATCTAAACAGAAAATCAATAAAGAAACAAGAGCTTTGAATGACATATTGGACCAGATGGACCTCATAGATATATACAGAACATTCCACCCTAAAACAACAGAATTCTCATTCTTCTCGAGTGCATATGGAACTTTCTCCAGAATAGACCACATACTGGGTCACAAATCAGGACTCAACTGATACCAAAAGATTGAGATGATTGTCTGTATATTCTTGTACCACAATGCTTTGAAACTGGAACTCAACCACAAGAAAAGGTTTGGAAGGAATTCAAATACTTGGAGGCTAAAGACCAATCTGCTCAAGAATGTTGGTATCAACCAGGAAATCAAAGAAGAACCTAAACAATTCATGGAGACCAATGAGAATGAAGACACATTGGTCCAAAACTTATGGGACATGGCAAAGGCGGTCCTAAGGGGGAAATACATAGCCATCCAAGCCTCACTCAAAAAAATTGAAAAATTCTGAATATACCAGCTCTCCTTATACCTTCAAGAACTGGAAAATCAACAACAAATTAAGCCATGCACAAAAGGGAAATAATCGAGATTAGAGCAGAGATAGAGTTAGAAACTAGAGAAACAGTAGAACGCATCTCATCAATGAACCCAGAAGTTGCTTTTTGAAAGAATCAATAAGATCGAAAAGCCACTGGCCAAACTAATCCAAAAGAAAAAAGAGAGGACCCTAATTAACAAAATTATGAATGAAAGGAGAGAGATCATGACTAATCCAAAAGAAATAGAAACAATCATCAAAAATTATTATCAACATAAGGAAGATGTGGTACAGCTATACAATGGAATATTATGCCTCCATCAGAAAGGATGAATATCCAACTTTTGTATCAACATGAACAGGACTAGAAGAGATTATGCAGAGTGAAATAAGTCAAGCGGAGAGAGTCAATTATCTTATGGTCTCACTTACGTGTGGAGTATAAAGAAAATCATGGAGGGCATCATGAGAAGGAAGGGAAGGGTGAATGGGGGGAAAATCGGAGGGGGTGATGAACCAGGAGAGACTGTGGACTCTGAGCAACAAACTGAGGGTTTTGGAGGGGAAGGGGTGGGGGTGTGGGTGAGCCTGGTGGTGGATATTGAGAAGGGCAGGTATTGCATGGAGCACTGGGTATGGTGCATGAACAACCAATCTTGTAACACTGAAAAATTAATATAAACATATTTGGGGAGAAAAAAATTATTATCAGCAGCTATATGCCAATGAGTTAAACAACCTAGAAGAAATGGATGCATTCCTGGAAACCCATAATCTTCCAAGACTGAAACAAGAAGAAATTGACAACCTGAATATACCAATATCTAGTAGTGAGATTGAAGCAGTGATCAAAAACCTCCCAAAAAACAAAAGTCCAGGACCTGACAGAGGCCCTGCCATGTATATTTTTAAAAATTTTTTATGTAGTCCAGGTTACCAAAGTTTTATTTTATGATTTCTTGGTGTTTTTTTTCCTGTTGTAGTTAGAAAGCCCTTTCCCACTCTGAGACTATAAACAATTCTCCCATATTTTCATTTTTTTAGTTACTGTTCAGATCATTTTTTGTTTACCTTTAAATTTTTGACCCATTTGAAATATACTCTAATTTAAGATGCTTACTAATATCCCATTTTTGGATTCAACAATAATTTTCTCAGGGTCTACTTTAACTATTTCAATACCATTGAGTGGCCCACCTTTTTCCCCACAAATTTAAGAGTATCTGAGGAACTCTCTTCACATTACTCTAAATGTCCTTATGTATTTGGTTCTATCTTAGGACTCTACCCTCTGTTTCACTGATCAAATGAATTAATCATGCACCAGTACCACACAGTTTTATTTATTATAGAGTTAAAATATAACTATGGCACTCATCTCCCCTGATGCACGTCTGTGTTGGAATTTCCTGAGCTACTTTTGCTTTTTTTCTTTTTCTATATGAATTTTAACATCAACTTATCTAATTCTAAAACAAATTATTTTGCTATTAATTTGGGAATCAAATTTATAGATTAATTAGAGAAAATTGATGTATTCATTTTGAAGTGTACAGTCTATATTATTTAGGAAATATATTCAACTGCTAATTGACTTAAAGGTACTGGCTTACACATCCAGGTTCAAGGAGAAGCAATCTGGAGGTGGCAGACTGAGCTAACCTGTCAGCTCCATGGAACTATCTGGATCTAAATTACTTCTGTCTTCCTTCTCTAACTTTCTTGGTTCCGCTCTCAAGGTCAGCCTCACTAGAGACTGCAGGGTGGCAGTTGGGGCTGCAGACAGGAAGGAGGATGGTGAAGGTGAAGGGGGCACTTACCAACTATGCCTCCTCCCCTTTTAAGGAGCTTTCTTGGCCATCCACTAAACAAGCATCACTAGCACATCTACAGTGTAGTTTTTCCAGAGAGCTGGAAAGTGTAGTCTTTTCAGCTTATGCACACTGTCATTCCAAATAAAATTAGATTTCTATTGGTAAGAATAGAGGAGAAAACTGGTGAAGCAGCCCACAGACTCTGCCACCTTTTGCTTGAACATGAGGAGACAATCTTCTATTCAAGCCAATCACTCCCCTACTCACCCTCACGTGGGTCTCACCACATCACAACGCTAAAACTGCTCTTATCAAGGTCAACAACCACCGTCTTTCCAAATCCAATGATCAATTTTCAATTTTTATCTTCTGCAGATATTCAACAACACTCGGCCAGCATATCACTCCATCTTTTTAAAATACTTCTTTAGGTTAGCTGTGGACCAGGACCCTTAGTTTCCTTCTCCGTAACCAGCTGCCCCTCCTGCTCTCCTCTGCCCAGATCTCTTCTCTTTGCTGTGTGTACTGGCTCCATACAGAGTATATGTATTCTCCTGACTGTGCATAAGTGGGAGATGCCTCTCAATGCAAACAGGTAGCCCTGCATACCTATTAGAATAGCTAAAATTGCTTAGGCTGGCTCTGCCAGTGCTGGCAAGGATACAGAGCCGCTCGAACTCTGACACACTCGGCTGAGAACGCAAAGTAGTGTGACCACTGTGGAAGCAGCTTGTCAGTTTCTCATAAAGTGAAACACACACTTACCCTGGGGCCTAGAAATCCCACTCTGCTTATCTACTCAACATAAATGAAGACATGTGTATACATAAAAACTGTGTGTTACTATTTATTTCAGCTTTTGTTTATAATGGCCAAACATGTGGTGAAAATTCTCAAGTGTAAAGCTACAGGTGAATGGAAAAACAAATTGAGGTACATCCCTACAGTGAAACACTATTCAGCAATAAAAAGGAATGAGCTATCGATGGTGCGTGACATGGCTTAATTTCAAATGCATGCGCTGAATGAAAAAAGCTACACACAGAAGACAACATACCACACGATTTCATATATCTGATTCCACCTGTGTGACATTCTGGAAAAGGTAAAATTGTAGGGACACAGAAATTAATTTCCAGGGCTTAGTGTGCAGAAATGTGTATAAAGGGACATGAGAGAACATTTTGGATTGATGGAAATATTCTATATCTTGATTGGTTAATCTTTTCTATCATGATTGATGGTGGTGGTTACATGACAGTCTACATCTGGCAAAATTAATATACCTGTACACCTAAAAGGGTAAATTTTAATACATAAAGTACACATTAATAACCCTGAACATATGTATCCAGCCCATCTGCTCTCCTGAACTCCACACTTCTGTATTTCCTCTTAGGAAAAAAACAAAAGCACTACATGTAGAGTCTTTGTCATTTCATTAAAAGGTACTTTTACTCATGGAGATACTTTAGGGAAAAACAAACCTTGGCAACCTCTTTGACTACTGGTTTTCTCATGCCTTATACTAACTTGCAGTCTGTGGCTCCACCTTGTCCTGGCCTGCCCATTTTTCACAACTGGGCTTGAGGCTGTACCATTAAGTCATCACGGCATCTTTGTCTGCTTTTGGACTTCCTACAGTCCATCATTCTCAGAGTGTTCTGGTTTGTTTCATTTTGTCTTTTTCGAAACATAAGTAAAGTCACTTTCATCAGGTGCTCAAAATCACCCAGTGAATTTCCTGCATACTCAGAAGAAATTCCAAGCCCTCCCCCAGCCCTTTCTGAGCTGGCCTTCCTCCCTCTGTGACTTCAGCTTGAACATCAAACTCAGGGGCCTCTGTACTTCTCTCAAATACCCCGACCAGCTCCTCCTTAAGTCCATGCACCTGCTCCTCTTTATTCCTTCTGGGCAAATATGTGGCCCACGTGCTACATGCTCACTTTATCTAGCTTTCAACACAAATGTCATCTCCAAGAGGGGGTCTCAGCAGCCACTCTTGATTCCTACTTTGCTTTAATTTTTCTGCCTTAATATTATCACTTACTAAGATTATATCCTTTGGTTCACCTGTCATTGTGTTTCTTCCCCACCAATATGTGAGCTCATGTATGGTAACTATTACTGAATGAATGAAAGAGTGAGTAGGCCTCGATAAGCTTTACTATTTCTGCCAACCGTAGAGTGCTGTGCCTCTGAATAAAATCTGCAGGACCCTAACTGCACATTCTTCCTTAGGGTAGCATGCCCATCAAGGAGTCCTTCTTCTCCCTCACCCACCTCCTCCTCTCCCAGTTATGGCCTCACTGATAGCCATTGATAGAGACGCCCTGGCTCCTTCCCCAACCCTTGATCATGACATCCTCTCCTCCCACCCCAACACCACTCAGCAGCACACTCACGTGCACACAGTCTAATGCTGAGCTGCAGAGACTAGATTCCCCAGCTGACACAGACTTCTCAGTGTGCCAACACCTCCCCAAACCCAGTCCAGGTTCCCCAAACCTGGCTTTCCAGATTCATCCTTCAGCTCAGTTTCCAAGGATATTTGGAGAAAAATGACACAAGCTTAGGAGAATGCTGCAGTACAGAAAACAGAGTTGTCTTCTGTGTTTGAAGCTGCCTCCACTGTGGGAATCCAATAGTTACTGCTTGAAGCCAATGGATAATGGAGCAGGATTCCATGATGACCAGGGGGCCAAATCCCAGGACCCAGCCAGAGCTTCTCCCTTTCTAAGAAGGGAAGCCTGTGGAGCCCACAGAAGTAACTATTCAGTTTTCTGGGACTTCCAGGTCCCAGAGTCACAGCTCATTCCTTCAAAGGCAGGGAGGCTAAGGCCTCTGTGGGAGTCGCTGGGAAGGCATGTGCACATGCCCTACCTTCATTGTTTGTTTATTTATTCATTTATTAATTCATTCAAAGGATATTTTCTTACTACCTATGGTAGCCAGGTTCAGGCCAAGTGAGGGAAAAACAACAATCAAGCATCAAGCACCAAAAAAAGCATAGCCACGCCATGCATCCCGAGCCAGTGTTTCATCCCAGGACACAGGAGCCATCAGGCCATGCAACCCAACCTTCTTGTGTCTGGCTACAATCCCTCTGCAGGGTGAGCCCTTTTCCTCTGCCCTCCAGAAGGTCTAAACCAGCTGACCACTTTCCCCTTCCTCTGCACTGCTCGAGCCTGGAATGAACACTCTTTACTCTCTCACACAATAATGAGTATGAGCTATGGTGAAAGTGAGGGTGGTGTTGTTGGGTGAGGAGGATACCAGTGGTCACAGCCGGGGCCAGGCTTCCCATCTCCTCCTCACACTGGTGCCCCTCTGCTGCCCACCTAGGCAGCCTGCTTCCCTCACACCATGCTGGCCATCCAAACCCTGGCCTGCAACTTCCTGGACACCCATTAATGTGGCGCTGGACTATAAATTGAGAAGAAGATCCCTCCCCCTTTGGCCCTCAGCTGTCCCTTGCCTCTGTGTCTCTCTCCATCCATGAGCCTGTTGGTGCCCTGGGGTGAAGGACCAGCAGGTGTCCAACCTCACACATTCATTTAATGCACTGAATAAAACATTACTCACAGATTAACTGAGCAGTTTTAAGTGAACAACCATTTTCATCTGTTTTAAATTTTCATGGGTACTTTTCTGAAGAACAAGTACATTGTTAATAATTGAGGGGAATGAGACCTTGTTAATCTCTCTGTATTTTAATAAGGTCCTACTGTGCCCCAGCCATCTATGTTTAAAACAGCTTCATTTTTCCCTAAAGTTGTTTCCTTTGAGGAGAGTCCTGGGGGGTGGGGGATGGTGTTTTTCAGTCTGAAAAGAATACTGGGAGCTGCTCTTCGGGTTTCAGGATGAACTCAGGGAGGCCTTAGGTTCCGCAGGTCATAATGGGGCCCCAAGCACACTAGCAATAACTGGAACCAGAGGACAAGATAGGCCATGGGGTTGGGCCAGAGTGGTTGGGTGGTCCAATTGGCAGAAACAGAGAACCAACATGGGATTTAAAAAAAAAAAAAAAGCGGGGGCTCCTGGGTGGCTCAGTGGGTTAAAACCTCTGTCTTCGGCTCAGGTCATGATCTCAGGATCCTGGGATCAAGCCCCACATCAGGCTTTCTGTTCAGCGGGAAGCCTGCTTCCCCCTCTCTCTCTGCCTGTCTCTCTGCCTACTTGTGAACTCTCTCTCTCTCTCTCTCTCTCTGTCAAATAAGTAAATAAATAAATCTTAAAAAAAAAAAAAAACAGAACTGGGGGCAAAAGGGAAGGAACACGTCAGCAGTTAGATGGAGGCAAGGACAAGGGACTGACCCTGTCTTTCACACCTGGTTACCTGGAAAAAGCTCCACTGAGCTCTGCAAATACCGTCCTCAAGCTACACACACAAACAAGCAGATACAAAACAAGAGTTACCATGTCCCTGCATGTATTATGTGTCAGACACCATTGTTTGGGTGCTGTGTATGTTTTGTCCATTTAATCTTCATGACAACCCCCTAAGGTAAGTATTAATATTACCCCCATTTTACAGATACGAAAAAAGTGAGGCCACAGACAGGGAAAGCAATTTTCATAGGGTTATACATTTAATTAGCAACACAGCCAAGATTGGAACGCAGGTGTGCTTGGGTTTAAAATATACTCTCTTAACCATTGCACCATGCTGAAAAGATGACCTGCTGAAAATCTGCCCTGCTACAAGTCTATGAGTTGGTTCTAGGGTCTGGCTTTCATCAGGTAGTGATCTCCCTGTTTATCCTAGGGTGTGTCTGCTACCCACCCTACCCCACACAGCTCCCTCTGTCCCCTACTGGAGTGAGTCTCCCCCGGAGCCTGGCCCACTCCCATTAGACACTGGGTTTGGGAGTGGGAAGCCAGATGGCTGTGAGGCATGGAAAGAGGAATTCTCCTGGATTGAAAGCCACTCAAGTGAGTGATTTCATGCAACAAGCTGTTAAGACACGCTGTGCGGGGTGCTTAAAACAGCTCTACATTAAAGCCTTACTCTACTGGAAAAATCAGCTTTTCATATTTATAGGCAGGAAGGCAACAGCCCTACTGGCTAGTTGAGGTTAGCTGAAGGCTTCCTGGTCTGCAGGGGAATAAGAGACAGAGGTGAGCAATGCACTTGCAAGTCACACAATGCACAGCTTCTCCCCCTGCACACCCCCCACCCCCGGGCAGGGTGTGGGGTCACATTTTTATGCTGCAGGGTAGAACAGGAATGTGGGCTAAAGTTAGGGACATTGTTCTGTCCAGTATGCATTGTCATTTGTGGAAAGCTGAGTCCCTGAGTGGTACATTTCCAGGGCCCCAGAAAACTGTCCTCTCAACCTGAAAAAAATGTCTATCCCATCCTCTACCCCACTGAGGATGTGTTCCTGCCTAAATGCATCAAGACCAAAGTAAACTGACGTTGCTACATTCTCTCTCAGCCCCCAGCCTGGCACACCTCAAGGTCCTCCCTGCATTGTCTTCCAACTGCTTGGAAAAGCAAAATGACCTAAGAACTAGAGAATAAATGCATCTCACAAACATCTCTAACAAATGCCAAAGGAGCCCACGTGGAATCCAGAGAAACACACAACTCATCAGCACTAGAACTAGCTGGGTGACTCTGGGTGAACAGCTTTGGTTCTCCCTGCTTTGCTTATGGGGTACATATTAGTATGTTAAAAGAATATTGGGCTCTTTATCGGCCTGGAGTTGCATCCCCACCCCCATTAGCTTCATGTTGCCAGGCTACATGTAAGAAAGAGGAAAGCACAAATCCATCCTGTGACACAGGCAAAACCCTTAGTGCAGCTTGGCACACGCTCAGCACTCAGTAAATCACTTCTGTTATTCCTGTTGCTATCTTCATTCTTTACCTAGCACTTGAAACTCTATTAGCTCAGCCTCATTTTATAGAGTCTCTGGGAGATTCAGTGACTTGACCAGGGTCTTCTACTGGGGCCACCTGTGCCTTTCCTCCACCACACTCTACATCCTTACTTGGGAAGAAACACAATAAATGGCCATGTCTGGCTATTCCTACTGTGTCTTGTCTTGTTGAGAGAAGTTTCTGCCACCCTTCCTATTATGAGTTAAATTGTGTCCCCCAAAATCCACATGTTGAAGTCCCAATCCCCAGTGCCTCAGAATGTGACTGTATTTGGAGATAGGGTCTTCAAGAAGTAATTAAGGTAAATGAGGTCATTAGGGTGGGCCCTATAATCCCATATTACTGATGTCATAGGAAGAGGGATTGGACACAACACACACAGAGAAAGGGCCATGAGAGAAAGCATCAAGAAGATCTGCAGGCCAAGGAGAAAGGCCTCAGGAGAAACCAATCCTGCCAACACCTTGATCTCAGACTTCCAGCCTCCAGAACGGTGAGAGATTACATTTCCGTGGGTTAAGTTGCCCTGATGGAGTACTTTTCTCCAGTACCTGGAACTGATGGGTACGCCTCTAGTCTGCCATCAGGCTGGAAGAGTGAAGCTCCTGCCCTGTGCAGGCCCCCTGCCCAGCTTGCAGTCTGCTCCCCACCACACCACCACATCCTCCCTTGTGCCACTTTCCCTCTCCTCCCTGCCACAAATGATTTTCTTAATTTTTCATTTAAGTCCTCCAGGAGACCTCCTGACTGCTTCAATTGGTCTGGGAGTCTCTTGACTCAACACATCTCCACCCACATGTGCATATGTGTGTGCGGGGAAGGGGGTTGTCTAGCTGTATGTTTAGGTATCTCTCTGACCCCTGTCCATAGTACACAGTCCCTAAGGGCAGGGTCTTCAGCAAGCACTTGCTGAATGAGTAGATATATATGTGTGCGAGCAGAACCACGGGCACACGCGCAGTCATGCACACTGTCACACACCCGCAAATACCCTCACTGCACAGGAAGGAGCCCAGCAGAGGTAGCCATGGACTCTCCTGTGCTCACTGGGCCCACTGGTCAGGGAATGAGGGTCAGGGACTCCTGCGGAGTCCCCAGGCAGCCTTGGGTTACTCAGAGAGCATGTCCCTGGGAGGCGGGGGCACAGTCCCTGCAATTTTTCCGTATCTGCTGCCTGGGGTGAGCTATAGAGATGATCTGTGGGGCGCTGAGAGCCAGCTGTGAAGTGCCAACTGGATCCCAGATGGCAGTCAGAGGACAGCAATAACAGAATCGGGTCTGGCTGTGAGTCTGGCCTCAGCTGGCCAGCGCCAGGCCCCAGGGGGTATGGAGATCTCCAGGGACCTCCAACCCTCTCAGTGAGGGAGACTTGAATACAACTGCTCTTGGACTAGATTCCATGGTGGCTTTAAACAGTCAGGGCTCAGAGCTTAACCCAGGAAGCAGAGACAGGGCAAAGTCTCGCAGCTGCTTCTCTCCTCCTCTACCACTGGCAGGCACCCAGCTGCTGGAGGATGAGCCAGGAGGCCCCACTAGCCCGGGGCCCAAGCTTCCGCTTGGCCGGAGACTCAATATGAGTGGTCTTCAGTCAGGGCCCTGGCACAGCAGCCAGCCCAACACTGGCTTCAGCCAGGACACAGCTTCATCAGAGTTCTCGTCCATGTGCACAGAGGGTGTGGTTCAGGCCTGTGGCACAGCTCTGGGAGTGCTGAGGCACCCATGGCCATTGTGTCTTCCCTGGGAGCTCACACTGAGAGCCCTCATTCCCCCTAGGACTGTGACCCCTTCCCCAGATAACCTAGCTCTCTCCCAGCTAAATTCATAGGATGGAATAAACCCACCTTCTGCTAGACCCAGCAAAAATGAAGTGAAGTGTAGAGCACTGGCAGGAGTAAGCTCTCTGCCATCAGAAGTATGGAGAGTAGGGACGCCTGGGTGGCTCAGTTGGTTAGGCAACTGCCTTTGGCTCTGGTCATGATCCCGGCATCTTGGGATCGAGTCCCACATCGGGCTCCTTGCTCTGCAGGGAGCCTGCTCCTCTCTCTGCCTCTGCCTGCCTCTCTGCCTGCTTGTGTTCTCTCTCTGTTAAATGAATAAATAAAATCTTTAAAAAAAAAAAAAAAAAGAAGTATGGAGAGCAAAAGCAGACACCACTCAGCCCCGAGTTCATTTCAATTAATTCACACACACACATACACACACACACACACTTGGTGCCAGGCCCATCCAAAAGGTTGAGAGGTGGAATACATCTGTCATCCGGCCCCTGAACTCAAGGACCTTACAGATTTGTCCTCTTAAACCTATTCTCCACAAATGAACCAAAGCAACTTTTTAAAACTAAAAGCATGGGACCAGTAACTTCCCAATAAAATACAAACTCCTTCTCCTGGTGGGAGGCCCTAATGGTCTGGCACCTGCTCACCATTGTCCCTTTGCCCACCACACCACACAACAGCTGCACGGTCTTCCTTCTGTTCCTTGTCCAAGCCCACCTTCGCCAGGGCCTCTGCACCAGCTGCCCTTTCCTTAGCATTCCCAGGTTAGCTCCTGGGCAGGCAGGGCTCAGCTGACATGACCCTCTCCAAACCCTCCCCAGGATGCCTTTTTGAGGTAGCCGAGCACAGGAGACCACTTGGCTGATCTTTCATTCCTTTATCTGTCTACTTAGCTTGAACCACCATAACAAAATACAACAAACTGGGTGACTGAAACAGCAAAAATTATTTCTCACAGTTCTGGAAGCTGGAAGACGAAGATCGAGGTGCTGTCAGGGTCATTTCTCTGTGAGGGCTCTCCTCCTGGCTCACAGCTGGCCATCTTTTTGTTATGTCCTCACATGACCTTCCCTCACTGTGTGTGTGGATAATGAGAGGTTGCTGGTGTGTTTTCCTCTTCTGATAAGGACACCAGTCTTATTGGATCAGGGCCCTACCCTTTTGACCTCATTTAACTTTAACTAACTTCCTAAAAGTCTTATCTCCAAATGTAGTCACAAGGGGGGTTAGGGTTTGAACACACAAATTTTGAGGAGAAACAATTCATTCTATAACATATACTCAGTAAGTATTTATTCAGCATCTACTATCTGGTGCTCATGTTTCTAGGCACCGAGACATATAGTAAACAAAATAGACAAAGATCCTACCCTCCTAGAAATCACATTCTTATCAGGGAGAGGTAGTCAACTAAATATTGGATTTTGGAAAGTGGTGAGTGCTCCAGAGAAAACCATTGGAGAAAAGAAAGAGAAAGGAAATTCCTAGGGTCAAGGAGCAATGGATGGCATGTAACAGAGACTGCTCACATATCTCCCCGTCCTCACTCCATCTTGTCAGGATTGCTTTTTCTCACCCAGGTGACATTAGGGTTGGCTGCGTAACATATGCTGGCAGGTGAAATGGTCAGAGTGGAGGTGGCCTGGTCAGTGTGGCTGCCAGGACACGATTTCACAGAGCAGAGACTCTAGCTGACCTGAAAGGGACATATTGTGTAAGGGAGAAATAACCTCATTGTCCTTAGTAACTGAGAAATGGGGATGTTTAGTACTGCAGCATGTATTAGTCCATCCTGACTGGTATAGGCCTAATACAAGTGAAGGATCAGTCATGCAGAAAGAGAAGAGTTTTCCAGGCAGAAGGGCCAAGTGCAAAGACCCTGGGGCAGAAGCATGCTCAGCATGTTCAAGGAAAATAAAAAGGTCATATGGCTGGAAAGGAGTGAGCCAAGGGCAGAGGGCAAGAGACAAGCTCTGAGGCTGTGGGAGCCCTGAGGACTACTGCAGGATTTTAACTCCCAGTGACAGGGAAGCTACTGGAGCGTTTTGAGCAGAGACATGGCATCTGATGTATTTTTAAAAGATCCCTCTGGCTGCAGGAGAGATGGTGAGGGGCAAAGTTAGCAGCCAGGAAATGTTTAGGAAACATCTAGGGGAGAAGCTGCAGAGGTTGAGACTGGGCTTACAGCAGTAGATAGGTAAAAATTGGGTTCTGGAAGTATTTTAAAGGTGACACTGACAGGATTCTTTGATGTGCTTGAGAGGGAAAGGAATCAAAGTAGCTTCTGTGGTTTTGGCCAGGGCAACAGGAAGAATGGAATGACCATTTCCTAGAGGGGAAAGACTGCAGAGGGGCAGACCTGCAGCCAAAAACCAGGAGCTTAGTTTTGGAACAACATCTTGAGAGCAACAATATGGGCTCAGGACCTTTGGTGCATGAGGTGGACTCCAGGCGTGACCAGGAGACCAGAGAGGACAGGGGTGGAGGGAGCCACAAGCCGAGGAGCCACATGGATCCGGGGAGGCAGGAGGCAGGGAATATGCAGCTGACATACCACCTTAACACTTCTGGTGCAAATCCTCACCAGCCACCCACATACCCTGCAAAGAATGGCCAAAACCATACGGAATTCTTTTTGGAAAGAGGACTGGAAGGAGAGGAAAGAGGGAGAGAGCAAGCAAGAAATCAATCTTTATGTGGTGCAATGCTTATGAGTAAGACCTATAGATCAGATTACCTGGATACAAACACCCAGTTTGGGCTCTTCCTCTCACTGTGTGACTTGGACAACTTTGTCTCTCTATTATCTCATTCTCTTCTTCTAAAAAATGGGTTAATATCTAATAGCTCCCTCAGAGGAGCTTTGTGAAGATCAATGATATTGTGTATAAATGAGAACCCATATAAAGCGTCTCACTACTGATCAGGAAATGTCAGCAGATGTTCCCATGTCATTAGAAGCCAGCAGGACTTGGGTTTGAATCCACACTCTGCCGTTTGCTAGCTGGTGAGTTTAGGGGCAAGTTGCTGGGTTTCTCTGCATCTCAGCTTTCTCCTCTGAAAAAGAAGCAATAAAAAATGTGCTAGAAGGTAAGGTCTCTGAAAGACAGAGATTGTGTTCTTCTACAAGTGTATCATTGGAGCCCTTGACCCATATTTGCTGAAAGAATGACTGATAGAATCACTTTCACCTTACCTGCCAATTGCTAAAATTAATTACTAACGTAAAATTCCTTCATGCAGTAGGCACCCAGCAAGTGCCATCTAAGAGTATTTCTATTCCAAAGATCACCTATGGGTGCAAGGCTTCACTGTGGCTGGCCCCATGACTATTTTCTGTGCATCTTCATCAGTCTGCTGCAACCTTACACCACCAGACCACCTTTTCAAAGCACGTGCCAGTCTCCTGTTTGGAATCCCTCAGTGGACCACCAGGACTGCAGATTCCCGGGTAAGTCTCTGACCATAGCCTCCTCCTGTGTGAATCCTTCAGTCAAATTGAACTTGTTTAGGGCACCACTTCTTTTAGAAATACACCTCACACACATACACACACACACACAACGTACATGCACAAGCACACCTCACCCCTGCTGGTGGAAATCCTACCCATCCTTCAAGATATTACCCAGGTGTTTCATCCTCATCTTTAACTATCCTCCTCTGAATGTCCCTATTCTGTATTTCATTCTCTTAGTGTTACCATTAATTGGGTGCTGTGAGTAGGAACAGGGACTGTCTTTCCACAGAACTCGTGAATAAATAGTGGGTTGAATTCATTAGCTTAATTTAACTCCCATGCCCATCTGGACAATTTTCTTCTTAATTCAGGGTGAATCAATTTGTCACTCCCTCAGTGTCCTGGTCTATGGTTTCGAAAACCAACTCATGTCTCTTCAGGTGCGACCACTGTGTGCTAGGTGTTCTGTGGGTGCCTCCCTTGGACAACGCATCTGCATATTAGCAGGGACTTGAAGGATTTTTACCAACGTACATTAGAAAGAACTTCAGGTCAGAAGGGGAGACTTTCTGGGAATAAGAGCTCCCAGAGCCCCTTGAATCCTGCCTTGTATGGGCACCACTTCTTACCTGAAAGCTGGCCTTTTAAATGACACATTGGACCAAATGGACCTCATAGATATATACAGAACATTCCGCCCTAAAACAATAGAGTACTCATTCTTCTCAAGTGTACATGGAACTACCTCCAGAATAGACCACATACTGGGTCACAAATCAGGACTCAACCAATACTAAAAGATTGAGATGATTTCCTGTATATTCTCAGACCACAATGCTCTAAAACCAGAACTCAACCACAAGAAAAAGTTTGGAAGGAATTCAAACACTTGGAGGCTAAAGACCAAGCTGCTCAAGAATGTTTGAAGCAACCAGGAAATCAAAGATGAACTTAAACAATTCATGGAGACCATGAGAATGAAGACACATTGGTCCAAAACCTATGGGACATGGCAAAGGCGGTCCCAAGGGGGAAATACATAGCCATCCAAGCCTCACTTAAAAAAATTAAAAAATTCTGAATATACCAGCTCTCCTTATACCTTCAGGAACTGGAAAATCAACAAAAAATTAAGCCAATCTCATGCACAAAAAGGGAAATAATCGAGATTAGAGCAGAGATCAATGAACTAGAATCTAAAGAAACATTAGAATGCATCAATGAAACTAGAAGATGATTTTTTGAAAGAATCAATAAGATTGATAAGCCACTGGCCAAACTAATTCAAAAGAAAAGATAGAGGGCCTAAATTAGCAAAATCATGAATGAAAAGAGAGAGATCATGACTAACCCAAAGGAAATAGAAACAATCATCAGAAATTATTGACAGCTATATGCCAATAAGTTAAGCAACCTAGAAGAAATGGATCCATTCCTGGAAACTTATAAACTTCCAAGACTGAAACGGGAAGAAATTGACAACCTGAATAAACCAATATCTAGTAACGAGATTGAAGCAGTGGTCAAAAACATCCCAAAAAACAAGAGTCCAGGACCTGATGAATTCCCTGGGGAATTCTACCAAACATTCAAGGAAGAAATAATACCTATTCCGCTGAAACTGTTTCAAAAAATAGAAACAGAAGAAAAACCTTCAGACTCTTTCTATGAAGCCAGCTTTAACCTGATCCCCAAACCAGGCAAAGACCCCATCAAAAAATACAGTTTCAGACTCAATATCCCTGATTAATATGGATGCCAAGATTCTCAGCAAGATCCTGGCTAATAGGATCCAACAGCACATTAAAAAGATTATTCATTATGACCAGGTGGAATTTATCCCTGGGATGCAAGGGTGGTTCGATATTCATAAATCAATCCATGTGATAGAACAAATCAATAAGAGAAGAGAGAAGAACCACATGGTCCTCTCAATTGATGCAGAAAAAGCATTTGACAAAAGACAGCATCTGTTCCTGATTAAAACTCTTCAAAGTATAGGGATAGAAGGAATATTTCTGAACTTCGTAAAATCTATCCATGAAAAGCCCACAGCAAATATCATTCTCAATGGGGAAAAGCTGACAGCCTTCCCTTTGAGATCAAGAACATGACAAGGATGCCCATTCTCACCACTGTTGTTCAACATAGTGCTAGAAGTACTAGCAATAGCATTCAGACAACAAAAAGAAAAAGTATTCAAATTGGCAAAGAAGAAGTCAAATTCTCTCTCTTTGCAGATGGCATGATACTTTCCTTTTTTTTCTTCCCAAATATGTTTATTTTAATATTTCAGTGTTACAAGACTGATTGTTCATGCACCACACCCAGTGCTCCATGCAATACGTGCCCTTCTCAATACCCACCATCAGGCTCGTTCACCCCCACCCCCTCTCCTCCAAAACCCTCAGTTTGTTGCTCAGAGTCCACAGTCGCTCCTGATTCATCACCCCCTCCGATTTCCCGCCATTCATCCTTTCCTTCCTTCTCATGATGCCCTCCATGATTTTCTTTATACTCCACACGTGAGACCATAAGATAATTGACTCTCTCTGCTTGTCTTATTTCACTCCGCATAATCTCTTCTAGTCCTGTCCATGTTGATATAAAAGTTGGATATTCATCCTTTCTGATGGAGGCATAATATTCCATTGTATAGATGGACCACATCTTCCTTATCCACTCATCTGTTGAAGGGCATTTTGGTTCTTTCCACAGCTTGGCTATTGTGGCCATTGCGGCTATGAACTTCTGGGTCCATGTGGCCCTTCTTTGTACTGCATCTGCTTCTTTGGGGTAAATACCTAGTAGTGCAATTGCAGGGTCATAGGGTAGCTGTATATTTAATTTCCTGAGGAATCTCCATACTGCTTTCCAAAGTGGCTGCACCAACTTGCATTCCCAACAACACTGGAGGAGGGTTCCCCTTTCTCCACATCCTCTCCA
>CM052815.1:67714585-67812364 GCA_028533885.1 Nasua narica
CCAACAGTGGAGGAGGGTTCCCCTTTCTCCACATCCTCTCCAGCATATGTTGTTGACTGTCTTGTTGATTTGGGCCATTCTAACTGGTGTAAGGTGGTATCTCAGTGTGGTTTTGATTTGAATCTCTCTGATGGCTAAAGAGGATGAACATTTTTTCATGTGTCTGTTAGCCATTTGTATGTCTTCTTTGCAGAAGTGTCTCTTCATGTCTTCTGCCCATTCTTGATGTGATTATCTGTTTTGTGAGTGTTGAGTTTGAGGAGTTCTTTATAGATCGAGCAACAAACTGAGGGTTTTGGAGGGGAGGGGGTGGGGAGGTAGGCGAGCCTGGTGCTGGGTATTGAGAAGGGCACGTATTGCATGGAGCACTGGATGTGGTGCATGAACATTTAATCTTGTAACACTGAAAAATTAAAATAAAAATATTTGGGGAGAAAAAAAGAAAATTAAGCAGACACTAAAAAGAAAAAAAAAGAAAATTAAGCAGACACACAAAAAAATAAATAAAAAATAAAATAAAATAAAATTTTGGGTGATCACAAGTATGAATCATTTCCTTCATGTTTTGAAAGACCTTATCTGCCCAAAGATTATACATTCACGTGTGTCTTCTTCTAGTATTTCCCTAGTCTCTTAATGCGTTAAGTCTTTGAGAGTGAATTTACGTTTTCTGTCAATGTTCAACTTTCTATTTTTTAATGTTCAGCTTTCTAAACAGACTCATCTTATTGCCAGAAATCATAAGCTACAGATTGCAATTTAAAATATGCACATATATGTGTATACATAATATAATGTATATTACTTAATATATATAGTATTATAGTATATAAGTATATATGGCATTATGAATACATAATATAACACTAGCTTACCAACAATACAGAATAAAAGGTCTTGAGTGCTCCACAGTTGTTGGGGCCTTGCCCACCACCCTGGGACCCATCAATGAGATCAGCCCACAAGTCACTCTTACAGCTCCCTGCACCCTTCTCAGCACAGTTCCTAATTACACACTTGGGTGTTTATTTGATTAATGGTTGTGTCTCCCACACACGTGGGTAAATTCCATGAGAACAAGATGGAATCTCTTTGAGCTCACCATTCTTACCCAGATCTGAAACAGGGAGTCTGAGTAGAGTGAGAGCACCACCAATATTTGTTGCTCCATTGAATGAAAAAGGCTGAGAGCAAAAAGGGAAAAAGAGCAGGAAAGAGAGAGCTGGAGCCAGGAGAGGGAGAGAGGGAGGGGGAAGGGAGGGAGGAGGTAAAAGGAAGGAGGGAGGAGGGAGGGATAGAGAGAGAAAAAGAGGGAGAGGAAAAGAAGGAGAAAGAATGAGAGAGCAGCTAGCCCTGGTATATAACAACAGTCTTTGCATTCTCTGCTTCCTCACATCCAGCCCATTGGTCCACAGTATTTTTCCCAGAAACAGGTGCTCAGCTCTGGTGGTTGAATTAAATTAGATATAAATGAATCAAAGGGGGTTGTTTGGCTCCCTGATCCCAAAGCACAGAAGCACTCTATGAGGACCTCACATCCAGTCTCAAAGTCTAGTTATTTCTCTCATCGCACTAGAAATTCCTAGGGGGAAAAAGGGCCATTTATTATGCACTGTTATATCCCCACCCTCCTTAGCTCACTTGGAGGTCAGAAGATGTCCAGCAAATGACAAGTGAACCCTGGGACTCCCCAGCCCAAGCCTCAGGCAGCAGGGCATCCAGAAACCCCAGCTTAGGGCTCCAGCTGGAGGGAGATGGCTCCCCCACAAGGTTTTGGCATCTGCACCCCGGCTCCAGTCCCATCACCCACGCCTCAATCCACACTAACTATAGTTATTGGATGTGTAAATTACCATCAATGGAGTGACAAAGACTCAATTAAGGCAGCAGATCTGAAGTCAAAGCCGTCACCTCTGAGAATTCAGATCTGACAGAGATGACAATAGCAGCTCTCTGCAAGGTGAGTGCTCCAAAGCTAAGCTCTTGCAGGGGTCCCTTCCCTCAACAGACTGATGTCTCCTTCCTTTCTGCTCACAGACCTGTGCAGGGGCCAGCCCTGCTGGACTTTGCCTGCTTCATGTCCTGGACCAGGCTGTGAGGAGGGGCCAGGAGCAAGAGGAAAGCCCTTTGTTTAAACTGCCATGCTCCAGGCCCTCTGCAAATGTGTGTTCTAAGGGGGAGACCAGGAGAGCACTTGGCTGAGCTGTTACATCCAGGGCAACACAGCCTCCTGAATAAGGAGGCCCTGGGATAATCCCTGCTCCTCTCTGCTGCACATCTTGCGGCTTGTCAGCACTGGGCTGGGCACTAAAAACAAAAGAGTGAACAAATCATGGGCCCAGTAGCAAACCAGCCACCCCTTCCTGGTGTTGACCTCAGGATGACTGGCTTGCAGTCCCCCACTTCTCCCTGCCCCCATTCCCCACTCATAACATGGGACATTTTTCAAGAAGAAGGCAATAAATGGACCAAGGATTTGGGGCTTCAGTACTTACCCCACTACCATATAACTCCTTAAGGGCTTCAAGCAATGCTCATCTTGCACCTTATACCCCCCTTTTGATTCCTTGTTTCTCCTATTCCAGCCAGAGAGGGTCATGACCCTCACTCACTGCTCAAATGTCTTCCAAGAATCTCTATTGTTCTCAAAGTACAATTTCCCTAGCCTGGCATTTCAAAACCTTCAACCTCTCTGTTCCCCCAAAAAATTGTAACCTCATTGCCCATCCGGCCCTCTCTGTCTCCTATGTACCAACCACAGCAGACCACTTGCCATTCCCAGTAAATAATACTCAAAATTCCTGTCAGATTGAATTGCCCCTTTCACATGTGATCCCACAACAATTTTTATCTCAATGCTTCTTATATTACTTTTACATTTCACTTTTTCATATTTTATATTTTTATATTGCTATATTGTATTTTGCCCATTGGGTTATGTGCTCTCAGAGGGCATTCCTTATACAATATAGCTCAGAGATATGTACATATTATATATTCAGCAAATGCTTTTTGAGTGAATGAATAAATACATAAATAAATGAATGAATAAACCTACCTTGCCCACTTCTGTAAAAAGGGGACTACAATGAATGTATGTCACAGTGTTAATGTGAGAAGTGACTACCATATACTGAATAAGAGTGCTTTGCAGTTTGGAAATGATTATTCAAAGTGGACGATTCCTGACGCTGTCATTACAGTGTACCTCCCTCTCTGTGTTCTCCAGCAGCAAGGATGGTGTGAAGGCACAGCTACGGAGGACTTAGGTGGAAAGAAGCCGTGGGAAACCCAGGGGTTCCGTCTCACTGATACAGTGGTTTGGTTTTGGTTTTCCAAGCCTGAATAATTGTTGTTCCCTGAGGTCACCGTCTCTTCCTGGATCTTACCACTCACCGAGGCCTCCTCCATGTCCAAGGATGCCTGGAAAATAGGCTAAAGGGCAGAAGAAGAGGCACAGGAAGAGGACTTAGCTAGAATGAGGCACGGGCTCCACCCATGACCCTGCTGGGGGAGAGAAGAGGTTTATAGGACATGATGCGGGCACCACAGCCCACAGGGAAGACTGCTCTTCCCCCACAGACCCCAACAGAAGGTCTCTCCATCCCCCATCCTTCCTACCTGCTAGCATTATCTTCCAAAGCCCTTCTAGCTTATATAAATGGCTACTGAAAAAGGAAGGACCATATAAATAAATGGAGCAGACAGGACAAGTCGAGCTTCAACTCATCAAAGTTGTAAAGAAAATGCCTGACATGAGGTGAAGCAGTTACGCTGAAGGCTGGAACTGATGGAGCACCAGGCTAAGAAAACCAGACCTTGTTGTGCCTCTCTTCACAATAAAGACAACAGCAGTCTTTCCTTAGGTGGGGAATGTTCCTCCTCTGCTCTGGGCTGGGGACACCTGCTCTTCCCAGAACCTTCTGGGAAAGCAGCTTAATAGGAGCTAGAGTAGGGGGCGGGGGAGTCGCCACCTAGTCCTGGGGATTCCCTTGTCTATATGGGAATATGGACATGAGAGAAAACGCAACACTCACAGACACAATTAAATCACCATTCAGGGGTCTAGTAGACACTGCCAAGCTTTAGTAAAAGGAGACATGGTTATTTCAGCTTCATTTACCATGACCTTCCCCTCCCAGATTACATCAGATTTTCCTGATAAACATTTATGAAATCAAATGTGTCTCACAATTAAGATCCAGAGAAACTTACCAGAGGTAAGTAGAGAAGTAAGTCTGAACAAAGGTGTTTTTGCCTGTGTTTGTAGGAAGTATAAAAAGAATACAAAGTATCCATCCAACAGAAGTTTCAATTGGTTATGTCCTTTGGTAGTATCACGTAAGTGGAGTTTTCTCTTTTATGTGAATTGGTAATTTTCGTCAATAATATCTTCAGAAAAACAACCCCATGACAGAGCATTGGAAGGAAAAGTAATCACGCATCCTGGAGAGAGCCATTCATTTGCCTGTGGTGTAATGACAGACACCTGAAGCTGCCCAGCCTCCAGCCTAGACTGCAGTGCCCTCAAAGCTGGGAGGGGACGGGACCACAGAAGACAACTTGAGGGACTCTCAGTCAGGAGCAGAACAACATCTGTCAAAAGTGTTAAACTCATTTTTGAGACAGGCTGTTTTACTTCCAGCAATGCATAAGACAATATGGGGTGGGGGGGAGAGAAAGAAAAAGAAAAACTGAATTCAGTCAAATAGCAAAAGCAGAAGAAACCATGGTATTTTTCAATATTCTTGAAATTACATTGGCAATCCTAAAGGGTTCCAGGGGTCTGCATCAAGCATGCCCTGAGGAACACAGTGGCCATCATGAGGCTCTGCAGAACTGCCAACACAGCTCCCATGATGGAGAACATTTCCCTTCCAAATGTAATGAAGGCAGACCCAAGTCTGCCAGTCCTTCTTGAAGAACACACACAGTGGCTTAGATAAATGCATACTATTTCATTAGTCAAAAATAATTGGGCAGACATTTAAAGTGGCACTTCCATGTCCTCCTACAATGTGAGCAGATGGCATGTTTTTAACCTTAAGGAATTTCCTTAGAACCAAGAAAATACAGTATAGTATTTGAGAATTGACTCTGGGCCAGGCGGTATGTGAAGCACCAGGACCAGCCACGGTTCTTAACTTCAAGAGGCTGCCAGGTCTATGAAGGGACAGGTGCATTAGCAGGTCATTTGAGAGCTGTGTAGCAGGGGCTGGAATGGAGATACTTAGAAGGCCCTTCAGGAGCACCCAGCTGGGACTCCGCTGTAGTATCCACAGAAGCTCATGTCTAAGCCAAGCTTGGAGTCAAGGAGTTGGCCAAGACAAGGGGATGAGATGATTACAGGAAGAAGGAATAGGACCTACAAACATCCAAGGAAGAGAGACTGCAGTGCCTTAGGGAAAATTACATTTGTCTGGAAGCCTGGGCAGTAGGGCAGAAGGGAATGACATTGGAGCATCCGATCGTGAAGGCCCAGAAGGTTGCGTGGGACCTTATCCTGCAGGCAGAAGTCCTTGAAGGATTAGAACAGAGGGATAATGGGCATAGATTCACAAATCTGGCAATAGCTCAGGGGTCTGTGAGGAAGCTGCTGCTACAGATGAGAAATGACGGTGGAACCAGAGTGGTTATACCGGCGCTGAAGAAAAGAGTATAGGCTTGAAGGAAGTAAAATCTGTAATCACTGGAGCTTGATGGGGTATGGTAGGGACAGCGGTGACATGTGCCCTTGGAGAACAGGCATTCGAGCAGGGCCGTGCACCAAGATAAGGAGGAACAGGTTTGGGAGAATGGGTTTGATGGGACAGTTTGTGTTTTAACTGACTATTTTTCTGACCTGTGGTTTGACCTCTATGCATTGAATCAACATGAACTGAACAGCATCTGTGTGCCGGGCCCTGTGCTGGTCACATAGAGAGAAGATACAGCCCCTTGCGGAGTCCTCAGGCTTGCAGAAAACACAGCCCAGGGATTTGACTTTCTCCTGCCAACCTAACCTCAGCTGGCCATCTCTGATGTCTATCCCAACTATCTTAGGCCATTCCCTGGACCTTCGTGCTGGCTTGCTCTCCTATGAGCTTCCACGTCTTTTTAGCAGGTCCTGAGAGTAAGCAGTTCAAAAGAAAAGAAGTTTCTGCATCTTCGTGATTAATATGCTCAGAATTTTCCCCAAAACCTTCCCTTCAGTCCTGGACTATAGGTAGCAGTTCTAGAATGGTGACCTCCAGGTTCCCTAGTACCAGGCAACCAGACTCTCTTCTCTTGCTCTGTTCATCCCAACAGTTCAAGAGCTCACACCATGTGCATACGCGCGCACACACACACACACACACACACACACACCACAGCAAGTACATAGCTTCTCCTCTGAAACTGATGACTACTTCCACAGATATATTTCCTGTTTACTCAGCACCCTTTTTCCTTGCTTCCTATTTTGGAATCTTCAAGGATCACAGACTTGTAAGGACCTCATATAATCTAAAGCAACCTCTTTCACCCACAGGTGGACAACAGAAGCTGATAATGGGCCTACCCCCACCCCCTTTATCTCTCAGGAGCCAATTCATTTTTCCAACCTATAGACCATATTCGTTTTTCTTTCTACTCCCCGGGCCAAAGGATGGAAAAGTGTTCCTAGGAGTTCGCCACTGATTATGTTGAATTAGCCTTACAACCTGTTAACAGGGCCCCTTCCCAATTCTGCTGCAGGCTGAGAGCCACCCTGCAGATGGGCTCTCAAGCCTCTGGATGAACTGCTACAGAGAAAACAGATGACTCGGGCTGCTTGTCTGCCATAGCAGCGACCACAAGCTCACAGGGGCCAGCCCCGCCAATTTGGCAGGACTAAACACCTGGTTCCCTCTTGGCTGTTCCTTTGGCCTTCACCCATGCCTTACCTTCTTCATCTCTCCCAGCTCAGGCCCCCAAACACCTCTGCTAACATGAGGCTTCCTACCTTTCTCCCTCCAGTTTAGGTAAGGCCTGTGGTGCTTAGGAGAGCTCTGCAGACAGGGCAACTGCACCTCTAGTAGGAGCTGTCTTCATAGGAGCAGCTATCAAGGGCAACGTGCACTGGCCCCCAAAGCGAATGGGTAGGTGGAACCTTCCCAAAACAGTTCTTTTCCAGGCCTTCATTAAGGGGATATGGCAAGGGACTCATCCTCTCTAAGACGCAATTTGAGCTTCATCAGTGGATGGGAGGATGGAAGAGGCTTCCAAAGTATAGAACAGGAACAGTCTCTGCAGAGAGAGAGGCAAAAACAGGGAGGCAGGAGTGGCAGTGTGCACAGGCATGCTACATGGCCAAATCGGAGCTCATTCCCCAGAGTTGGCTCTGGGGAACTGAGCCCAGTTCAGTTCTGGGAGACTCAGAAGCCTGAGTTTTCAGAACACAGTCCCTCCCAACAGGGCCGGAGCTGCAGGCAGTATTTCCGTATCAAGATGTCTTTACACAACACAATTTGGAAATGGCCTAGAATGAAATTAAATGGCAGTTTGGTTACACTTTAATCACGGCAGGCAGATCAAGATGCTGCTGTGATTACAGTAAAGGAATCTATATTTATTGTCTTGTGGGGATTTGTATCGGAGATACAGTGATCTTACTGCAAGGCACCCAATTTATTCATAAAGCCATAGCAAGGCCTTGCAACTGTGAGTCATTCAAGTGTGCCTTCCTCCTGCCTCCAGAACCAGAAGCTGGGGATCGGAGGCCTGTCCACTCGGCAGGCTCCTCTGGGCCAGGCCCTAGTCTAGAGGATTTGGAAGGAGCTGTGAATCTAGCCCCCAGCAGTGGGGTGTGGGGTGGGGCAGAATCACTTTAGAGCCAGCCTGCCACTAGTACAGAGGGACTGGGCTTACAAGAAAGGAACAAGCAAGCCCCTGGGTGAGAGCCTACAATGCTGACAGGAAAGACAAAGGCCCTTTACAGGCTTTCCCAGGGCTCGGGTAAAGGGAAGTTTCAAAGCTTCTTTAATTTTCCTCGCCTGTGCCCACGGGTGACTCGTGATTGAAAACGCTTGTCATTGAACCGACATTCATAAAACGCCTACAGCACGCCTGGCTCTGGACCAGAAAAGGGTGGGAGGGTGGGGAATGCAGTTACAAAGGTGGTAAATGCCACCCAGCAGGGGACAGCAGGGAAGCTATTCCACGCAGGAGCTCACAGATGGGGGCTGCGGCAATGGCCCACTGAAGGCCCACTCAATCAACCAGTGGCACCACGCTCCAGCCCCTGAGCAAGGTACTCCCGAAGTAGCAGGAAGAATGGGTGTCCCCACCTTCAGCACAGCCTGGCAGCTTGGGGTGGGATGGCAGGTGGCTAATGAGGGGGTACTGAACCACCAGGCAGCTCAAACCCCACTTAGAAGGGGTTTTTGTTGTTGTTGTTTTGTTTTTTAATCAAAGTCTTAAGAGAGTGGTACAGTGGGCCCATTCATATGTATATCTTTATCTCCTAAAATATAACATTTCGTAACTCAAGCCTTCATATTTCTCATTAAGGTTTATGCTACTCAAGGGTAGAGACAAAGCTGTAGAACCCCCCGTGGTGCTGGAGCCCACTCAGACCCACTCATGAGAGCCATTCATGCTCATCTCTTCCAACTCCAACATGAGTGACCACGCTGGAAGCTCAAAATCAGCTGGTGCAAGAGTATTTACTCCACTGAAACCAGCACACACTGTGCACCAAGGCTTTTTTTTCCCACCCTGCCAGGTGATAAACACTCATCAGCATATTACCACACCCTCAAGTCTGAATGGCTGGATTAAAGTGAACTCTGGTTCTCTCTAACCTAGTCTTAGACTGATTCTGACCCTTCCTTAGGCCTGTTTCCTTAGGCCAGCAAAGTGCTCTTTTAAGTCAGAAGTGATCTAAAAATATGTCCACCCAGCCCCCCAAGGCATGAAGGGAAGGGGCTATCTCCCCACAGGGATGCAGCTTCCTGCCCATGTTGGGGGAATCCACAAAAGTGAACTCTCTCTCTCTCCCCTCTCTCTCTTTCTCTTTCTCTCACACACACAGACCACATATTTATGACTACTTTAACTGATTACATTATTCTTTTTTTTTTAGAATTTAAGAAATAAATACTTGTTTTATGCCCATTGTTGTATAGATGAGGAAACTAAATCTTAGAGAGCCCTAAGTGCACAGTGGAACTAGTTCCATAGCTAAAGGTGGGATCATCCAACACTGTGCAGATGGGTTCTAACCTCAGGAGCTCCCTGGGAACCACTGCAGGGGCCTCAGGATACCCCCAAACAAAAATATGGCAGAACACTCCTTTTGGGGGCTGCTGACACCAAGTTGTTGAATGACAAAGAGTCTCCCAGAGGTGGGCCCTCAGGGTCCTGGCCCCACAAGCACACTCCTCTTGGTCTCTGGTGTGGGACAGGCCACCATAAGGTGACAACAGAACAAGAATCAAACTCCACCAGGTAGAGCCAGGTACACTTCTCAAGGGGTAGCTGCCTCTTTGGTGGGGCCAGAGACTGTGGGGGCAGCCAGACTGGAAGATTCTGTCTGCTCTAATGAGGACCCTGGCATCCTCCCTTAGCCAGCTGAGAAGGTGGTGAGAACTGTCTGAGCCCAAAAAGCAGCAACAGTCCTGACCTGGGTAGTGGCGCGGAAGAAAGCACAGGATGCTGGGAGTTAGGAGGCCATGTCTACATCCCCGGGAAGCTTCTGAATGCAGAAAGGATTGAACTGAATATCGCCGAGTCCCCTTCTAACTCACAGTTTGTTGCTCAAACTCCTCCTACTTCCTGTACCCCTATCATCAGGTTCAGGAGACAAGGCCCAGGGGAAAGAATCCATTGCTGCTATAGGCACTGGCAGCTTTCCTCCTCTTCCTCCTTGGACTCCTGCCCATGGACAGATATAGGTCCCACCCCCTCAAGGTGATTAAGCCATCTGAAACCATTTGGCAGAATTATTGGCTAAAGAGTGCTTAACAGGCATCGGAAGCTGAACACTTAAGACATCCAGGTTGACAGGAGACAAGAGGCTGTCTGATCTGTTGTTTAGCGATAGATTGTAATTCTAAACACGATGTTCGTTATTCCACTGTGTGCATTCTAATTAACTGTCAGAAATGCATTGTTGAGGGGATGACGGATTATGCTGGGGAAACTATTAATACAGCTCATTCACTTCTGATCGTGTGCAGCCGAGCCCAGAGCATCTGACCCTGGAGACACTGAGCTGCATCGAGATGGCCACTCCAGGCCTGACGGTGAGAGGGACATCAGTACCACCACACCTGCACAGGCAGAAGTCACTGCCTTCAGGAATTTTCAGGTCCTGCAGATGTGAGGGTAGGATCACATGATGGCCCACTGAGTTATAAAGGATGCCCAGAGCCTGAAGCAAAGAGCACAGTCAATGAAATGGAAATTATTTGGGATGGATATAAGGGTCTGTACATGGTGGTAAGAAGGTGTACAGTTTACAGTGAAAGTCACTAAGTGGAGTCAACGTCACACCCAACAAGCTGTGCAAAAATAGTCTGCAGTAAGAAAAATTCTCTCTACATATAACTCCAAAAGTCTACTTTCCTCCTCTGTTTCACAGTAGTAGTACTGTTCAACTCTATCCAATACATATTAAAAGATCATATTACTCTGGGTTCTGCAGAGAAAGAGAACCAATCTCTTTCAATAGGGAAGAAAGAGAGATTTCTTTTAAGGAATTGGTTCTTGTGATTTTAGGGGCCAGCAAGTCCAAAATCAATAGGATAGACCAGCACATTGGAAATTCAGGTAAGAGTTCATGCTAGTCTGAGTATAGACTGAGTATAGAGCAAAATTATTTCTTCCTCAGGAAAACTCAGTTTTGAGGACTGAAAGCCTTCAACTGATTAGATCAGCTCCTTCCTGCTCCCATATTATGGAAAATAATCTATTTCACTCTCTTATGGTTGACTGATTGTAAATGTTAAGTAAATCTACAGAATATTTCCACAGCAACATCTAGACTAACATTTAACTAAACAATTGGACACCACAGCTTAACCAAGTTGACACAAAAAATTACCCACTACAAAGAAACATTGTCAACAACCTAGCTCATTCAAAGAAGAGGAAACAGAACTACATGACCATATCATATGAGAATTATTTATTTATGGCTGACCTAAGTACTATATTTCACTGAATGTAACACATTAACAATTGTATTGTTTTTTTTTTTTACTTTATGTACTATTTCTTAAGAAAGAAGGGACTGCCAATTAAATCTGGATACAATGCATTCTTATGACATAATTTTTGTTTTATATTTGTTCAAAGAGCTAGTTAGGCTTATTTTGACTATGTCTTTTATTATATGTTACTCTTTTACATATGTAGAAAGAAAAACAGCAGATAAATTGAGTAAAATATTCTTAAAACTGCTTCCCATTCAGAATTTAACTCTCTTGGATCACTTTTGATTCAGAGCTGGTGATGTTCAGGTTTTTCCCCATGATACCATCTGTGCCATCACAAGCTTGGCTGGTGCAACATTTTTAAAGGAAACAATATAAGAACTAAAAAAAGATTTGGGAGCTCTTACAGTTTTTGCAATTATGTAGACTAACCAACTTTGACTCTTGCTTTGGGAAGGTTGCTAACACAGGTCTGATTCACCACACCTAACAATTTGGTCCCTGCGGGTTAGAAAAGTCCATCTATATTGTCCCCTAGGTGATTTTCTAGGCCACTGACACCAGTCTGCAAGTCTGGAGGCTGGGGCTTTGGACCTTTGTACATGTGCAGGCAATGAGCGCAGTGTTGTAAATCACCTAGCTGAAGCCAACATGAGAAGTTATGATACATTCCTACAGCAGATGTGCTGAAATCTGGAGGCAAATGTGCCTTTCATATCAATGACACATTCAATTAAGTAATTGCAGGGCTCTTGCGATGTGACCGTCACTGGCCCACGAGCCCACACTTTGCTCCATATAGTCCACACAGCAACCTTGTCAAGATGACTCTGCCACCACCACTATCTTACAAATGACATAACCAAGGATCAAAGAAATTAAGCAACTTGCCCCAGTTTACAGTGCATCAGTGAAGAAAGTGGGCAATAGCCCGGGTCTGTCTGACAAGAACAATGTTTGCTCTCAGCAACGCTCTGGGAGGAGATGGTAGTGGTCTGCCAGCACTTAGAGGGCTCTCTCCTGTGTAGGGAGTTCTGATGATCTGATGACCCCACTAAATTAATTGTTGGGAGAAACAGAGCTCAAGAACAGTGGGACCTTACAAGGGAAGAGCTGGATCTGAGGGCATGGACGCCCCCAGCACTACACTGCTATTTCCACTTGTGGGATCTGGGCCAGGCTTGCATATTATTGCCCCCTTCCCCAGAGTTGTTACAGGGTTAAGCGAGGTGCATGGGAAAGAGTGTCATGTGACACAATGCCCTGAAACAAGTTAACATCACATTCACAGAGTTCTGGGGATTGCTTCTCTGATTTTCCCTCTCTGAGCCCTTTGACGAGGAGATTAGCCCCCACCTCAAACAAGAGAATACTTTAGGTCAGTAGTAGAGAAAGGAAGTCAGGGTTCAAATAACGAAAGGATAATTAATGTTTTATTTCCCTGGATAAACACTATAAAATCCTCATTGATCTTAAATATGTTACTGGACAAATGTATCTTTTGAAAAATCGCCTCTTGGAACTTTGCTCTCTGATGATGCAGAGTTTATCTTCCTCTCACCTGCTGGATATCACAAGGTCATCTCTCACCAATATGAATGACCCCAAGAGAATTCATAGCGGGGTCTCAGATTAAACTTCTATATGAACAAAAGCTTGTAATGACCATGTGTGTGCAATGGGCCCCAGCATCGGGCTGGTGAGCATGTCCCTTCCCTTTCTTCAAATGCAGTTCTCACAAAGATGAAGTCTTACTTTAAAATCCTGAGTATGGTTTTCCTCTGGCCATTTACTCAAAATAAGGTAAAGTCTATAGCCCCGGTATCTACATAAAATAATCGCTAGAGGGTTTGTTTACTCAGGACCTAAGGAAGACAGCAAAAGCATTTATTGGAATGCTCTAGCCCACACTCTATAATGAGAAGTAGGTAAGAGCTGATTCTATAGGGTTACATACAGCAGCTATAAAGACACATTGTGGTTTTGGTGTTGACCTCCAGCTCTTCCTCAATGTAAGATACTTTTTGTGTTCATCAGTACCTCTCATATGTTCCTGTGTTTGGCAGGAGAGTCTAATCCAGTGCGGACCTCTTCTGGGAGCACTGTTCTGGGATGGTCCCTCCTTTCCTCTTTCTCCACCAAGGCATAGACCAAAGCACACCTGTTAGTGCCACAGCTTTACCAGCTGATATCTATCGAGGACTTGTCAAATGTCATAGCATTGGTCTTTCCATAGTGGGCACCCTAAATCTGTGCCTGTGGTCTCATACCTTCTGGGTTTCTGCTGGCCCTTAGCAAGAACCACCCCACCCACCACCACCATCACCACTACCTCTCCCGCTTCTGCCTATTCCTAGATGATCCAAAGTAAGAGACAGAAGACCTGGATTTGATGACTGGAAAGGGAATCTTGGGCAGGTTACTTTAGTTTCTCAGAGCTTCAACTCCCTTATCTGTAAAGTCAGAATAATTAGATGTGCTCTTTGCCTTATCCCCATGATGGTTTGGAGAAGTAAAGAACAGTGTGTGTGTGTGTGTGTGTGTGTGTGTGTGTGTGTACAGTTATATATATATATATATATATATATATATATATATATATATATATGAGGTATATATATATATGAGGTATATATATGTATGAGGTATATATATATATATGAGGTATATATATATATGCATATATATATATATATAGGCATATACTTTGGAGAGAAAGCATGAGCAGTGGGGAGGGGCAAAGGGAAAGGGAGAGAAAGAATCTTAAGCAGGCTCCACGCTCAATGCAGAACCCAATGTGTGGCTCGATTTCATGACCCTAAGAACATGACCTAAGCCAAAATCAAGTATCATGCTTAACCAACTGGAGCCACCCAGGTGCCCCCAAAATAGCATCTATATTAACAATCATTATAAAGACGTGAATTACCATCACCATGGTTATTGTCATTATATAGACAAGGATTACCACCACTATCACCATTGTCATTGAAAGATGTGGATTACCACAATTACTATAATTTTTTTTCCTCTGGAAGTCACATCTGTTAGCTGAGATAAGGCCTTCTGGGTTCTTGACCTAAGGATTCATTCAACAGCATTTATTAAGTTCCCGGTACTTCGGACAAAACTAGGCAGAGAACAATCTACCTTTGAGGAAATCAGGGTTTGACCCTGAGGTTGTACAGGAGCTAAACTCTTTGTGGTGAGATTAAGCATCATAGAATTCAGATGTGCTAGAAAAAGCTGAACCTCAGAATCACAGAGCTCCAGTCTCCACTTTCCATCAAGAGATCTAGAATAGCCAAAATCAACAAAACAGTAAACAACAAATGCTGGAGAGGATGTGGAGAAAGGGGAACCCTCCTTCACTGTTGGTGGGAATGCAAGTTGGTGCAGACACTTTGGAAAACAGTATGGAGATTCCTCAAGAAATTAAAAATAGAGCTACCCTATGACCCTGCAATTGCACTACTCAGAGTTTACCCCAAAGAAGCAGATGCAGTACGAAGAAGGGCCACATGTACCCCAATGTTCATAGCCACAATGGCCACAATCGCCAAACTGTGGAAAGAACCAAAATGCCCTTCAACAGATGAGTGGATAAGGAAGATGTGGTACAACTATACAATGGAATATTATGCCTCCATCAGAAAGGATGAATATCCAACTTTTGTATCAACATGGACGGGACTAGAAGAGATTATGCAAAGTCAAATAAATCAAGCGGAGAGAGTCAATTATCTTATGGTCTCACTCACGTGTGGAGTATAAAGAAAACCACGGAGGGCATTGTGAGAAGGAAGGGAAGGGTGAATGGGGGAAATCAGAGGGGGCAATGAACCAGGAGAGACTGTGGACTCTGAGCAACAAACTGAGGGTTTTGGGGGGTGGGGTTGGGCGAGCCTGGTGGTGGGTATTGAGAAGGGCACGTATTGCATGGAGCACTGGGTGTGGTGCATGAACAATCAGTCTTGGAACACTGAAAAAATAAAATAAACATATTTGGGGGGGGAAAGATATCTAGAACAATCCAGCTTGGACAACTATGCTGGACCAACTGCTGGCATGGAAGTGATGACTAGCTCAGCAACACACCCTTAGAAAAGCTCTCTTCCTTGCCTGTTTCATTTGCCCCAATTTCTCACCCTGGTTCCTTGGTATCACTATCCAAACAAATGGTCTGCATCCAAGACCTTTTCTCGGGCCCTGATTTCAGGGAAAACCTGGGCAAGAATTTGGATTCCAACTGCAGAGAAGAGAAGGCTCATGTCATTGGAATAGATGAGTTTCCAGAGAAAAAGGAGCAGAAGATGGAGACTGTACACAAACTTTTGGGAGAAATCCTCATTTATAAGGCAAAGAGGAAAGGACTGGCTGGTCCTGACAATGTAGAGAATAGACCTTCCAAGAGAGATGTTGGAGCCTTTGGATCCTTGACAGATTGGTGTGGCTTCTCTGCCTAGGAAGCTGGAGGGACAGCCCAGGCAGTCTGGCTCTTCTGAATATTTGCATTTCATCCAAATAACTGATCTAGAAAATATGGTCTGGTGGCTAACGTGGTCCCTACTGTTTCTTTAAGAAACACAAAGCACAGTTCTGCTACGGAGGATGTTCCCTACTCATAATGCCAAGAGATAAAAACCATAGGGGAAAATTCAAAGATTTAAAGGTAACTAAATAGAAGCCCTTGAATCTAAGTACATAGAAGACTCAGTTCCCTGGCTTTTCTACTCCGGCTCAATCCCACTTTCCCAGACAGGCTTTTCCAATAGTGATAAAAAGGAACCCCCAAGGGGTAGGAGGGAGCAGGAGAATGTGGTGTCATGGATAGATGAGACAGGAAGAGGAGTTGCCAGAATAAAAGGCAATCATCATTGTCTGATCACACAGAGAGGCTGAGGGAGGGAAAGGCTGAGGAAATGCCACTGATCCGGCTTTTCAGTCTTTGGTGATCTTTAAGAAAACAGGTTCCAGAGGGTGTGAAGTTGAAGACCAAGTGGGATGGGAGGGCCAGAGGGAGCACCAGCATTGAGTGAGAGGGAACAGCAACCAGGTGTAAGGGTATGTGGCAGAGATTTTGTAGAGAAGAAGGGCTTGAGAGTGTGTTAGAGACACAGCCAGGGGGAAAGAGAGATGTAGATGAGGGGGAGAGAAGGCCTACCTGGGGAGGGACAGCTGAGTCCCTGCTCACCTCCTGCCAAGTCCAGCAGTCTCCAGGTTGAAGAGATCTGTCTTAATCTTCTTCATCCGCACTATATGCCCCCATCACCTAACAGTGTGTCCAGCATAAGCTGGGCAGTGAGCAAATAGCTGCAAAAAAATAGGAGGTCAGAAAGAGACAGAGATGAGGAATAAAGAATTTGAAATACAAAAGAAGGGAAATGGGAATTTCCACTGAATAATCTCAACTTTCTCAGTAAAATCAGAGTAAAATGTCATCTGCTTAAAATGAGACAGATGGAGGAAGCGCTAGAGGGTTAAGTAATGTGGAGAAGATGTAGAACCGCCTCTGGAAGCAATATGCTAAGCAGAGCTTCCCAGCCAGGGGGGGACCAAGGCAGGGCCATGCTCCATGAGTCTGTGAGCACCAGCCCTGAGGACAGAGGGCCAGGTTGGCCCTTGCAGCCCCAAGTAGCGTAGAGGAGATTCTCAGAAGAGTGGCTCCAGCACTCACAGGACATGAGGCACACAGTACACACTGGGATGCTCTGAATATGTCCGAGGAGGGCCTGAGTCACATGCACATCTGCTCCAAGTTGCAGCCAGTTGTGGTGGGGGCATGAGAGGCTCAACAGGGGCCCCTGGTAGGTGTATCTGTAGGTGAAGTGCCCATTTGTATATGTCCACACATCATTGCGGTCAATACGCCCTTCAGCAGTGGACGAACTGGCTGCTCTAACAGTGCATGCACACATTCATTATTTTGAAATACTTGAATGAAAAAGCCCAATAAGAAATCTATTTAAATTATTACAAGAAATTCCAACATTACTTTTGTCAGTGAAAGAAAAGGAAGAACTGTTTGAGTCTTTAAATATAATTTCAAATGTTGTAAATTTTTGAGTGGTTGTAAAAAAAATGGTTTTAAAACTTTTATCACCTACTTGTATGAACAGTTTCTGGCCAATGGTGCCTCTCAACAATTGGAACAAATTGTCACTAAGTCTGAGACATCAATTGCATTGTAGCTATTTTAAGCACCAAAATAGATACATAAAAAAAGTTATGTTCATGAACCAGTTCAAGTTTCTCGTTTAAAATTTTTCATGAATATCTAGAATTTTTATACAAATTTATCATTTAATGTATTTCTTAGAATTGTATATTTTTTAATCTCTCATCAACTTTAATGTAAAAAGAATGTAATGAATATTTTCACCACGTGTCATATAGATACCACCAAATGCCCTCTGTTGCTCCAGTGCCCCATTCAAATATTATTTTGTATGTAAACCATGACCATGAAAAAGAAGCAAGGTCAGGAAGTATCAAGGAGAAATGAATAAAAGATGATGTACATGCAGTGGGCCAGGCCAGCCACAATTCACCAGTCTTCCTAGCAAAGCTAATGTCTGAAGAGTGAACCCCCAGGAGGGAATTGTGTGGAGGACCCAGAAGAAGCCTCAAGGAGCAATTGCAGGCAGAAAGAGTAAAGCCTGGCAGTGTTAGTGCAGGGAGTGGGGGTTGTTCATCCTACTGGGGAGCCTGGATTTGGGGTTCAAATCCAATCCAGTTGAATATCTGCAGGGCCACGTCTTTCTAAGGATGTTCCGGAAGCATCCCTCCTGAGACATTACCATGCATCTCACAGATATGAACCCCTTCCATTTTTAAAGTGTTCCTCCTCTCCCTGGATTTCAATCATCTGAAATGTCACTGTACACCCTGTTCGCACTGTGACTACAATGTGCCACATCGGCCTTGTAAATCATCCACTCACAGACACCAAGTCTAAGCCTGGAAAATCACAGCGTGGGGGTTCACTGCAGCATGCAGTGGAAAACGCTGGACACAGACTTAGATTCAGGTCTGCTTGGGCCACTGACCAGCTTAGGGACCTCTGGCCACCTGCATTTCTTTTCTGGCCTCAGATTCCTCATTTGTGAAAGGGTTTTACTAGATGATCTTTAAGGTCCTTTCCAGCCTTGACATTACCCATTTCTGAGGCAACCAATATCCAAAAGGTTTTTTTTTTATCCAAAAGATTTAATTAAATGTTGATTCATGCCAGAATCGCTGGGATGCAACCCCCTTGACAGGAGCTAGATCCCTGCATTATTCCCGGCTAGATCCCTGGAGCTGAGAACAGATCTGGGCATGCAGTAGGGTCACAGTAAGTATTGGATAGATGAGTGGATGGATGGCTATGCTTTCTAGGGATATGTTCCTGTCACAGTCATGTTAAGATACTATAAAGTTCATTAATTTGAGAAAAAAAAAATCAGTAGGGCATAGGAAGTCAGCCCACCATGGACTAAAGTAACTTGATAGTGGCATATCTAACATCAGAACCACATTGAGAAAAAATGTACTAAAATTGGGGGCTTATAGGAAAACATGCCCATCAGAATTCCCAGACCAATTTTGGAAGGTTTCTAGAAGGAGGGAAGATTTAAAACCCTGTTAGAAGGATGAAACTCTGCTGGATAGTGGAAAAGAGCATATTGCCTGTTTTAAAGAAGTTATTAAAGGCTGAGTTGAAGTCCAGGCCTCGCTGATGGGTGGAGGAGGCAATGAGGAGAACCAGTTCTTCAAGTTGAACGGTCCAGTCTGAATTTGAGAGTGGCTACAACTTTCTAGTCCTTGGCCCTCCTCTGAGCCCTCATAGGAATGATAATGTCCAAAAGGCCAGAGAAAGCCTGAGGAGCTGCCTGCCTTCTTCCAACCTCTCCAGTGGAAAATGCTTCCATCCTCTAAAGTCAGCACAGAATGCCCTGTTAGAGGTTCCCCCATCCTGTGTTTTGCCTCTAGCAGAGAATACCTGCCCAGCTCTTGAGTCACCTTCTGTATTGTCACCAGGGCTGGTCTGGGAAATGGAGAGACCTCAAATGACTGGCCTGGGCAAAATCCTTAGAAAGGTGGTCTTCCTGGGGTGGGATCATCCACCACTCCCCAGATACTTCCACTTTCACAAAGGGGGGAGGTGATTCCCCCCAGTTGTTCCAATCATGTCTACTTTGCTTACCTGTCCTCTTCTGTTGGAGTCCTGACCCTGGGTCCCTCACCAGAACAATGTCCTTTATCATTTGCCGTTCACATGGTGACCTCACCCTCTTCATTACCCACCTCTAAATGGTGAGGAGCCCAGACTTCCCAACCTCCAGCTCTGTTCTGTCTGACAGCATCACATACCTGAATCATTTAGAGGATTGCCCACAAGTTATAAAACGCTATTCCTGACCTCTGTATTTGCTTCCTGTTCCTGTGGGACCAAATCATTACAAAATTAGTGGCTTAAATACACGTATTTCTTGCCTTATAATAAATATATATAAAAAATACATAAATAACCATTCAGGAGGCCAGGAGTCCAAAGCGGGTCAGTGGAGCTGTGTTCCCTTCTGGAGGCACTACGGGAGAATCTGTTTCCTTGACTTCTCCGGTTTTTAGAGGTGCCCTCATTTCTTGACTGGTGGCTCCATCCTCCATCTTCAGATTTCTCTGTGACTCTTTGACCCTGCTTCTGTCATCATATCTCCTCTCTCTCTCTCTCTCTCTCTCTCTCTGACTGTCCTGCCTCCTCTTACAAGGATTCTTATAATCACACTGGGTCTATCCAGATAATCTGAGATTATCTCCCTATCTCAAGATCCTTAGTTTGGTCAACTGCACACATTCTAAGGGCCCAGGAATTAGAATGTACACATCATTAGGGGCCACTATTGCCTACCATTATGTGGCTCTGGAGGCCTACCATTATGTGGCCTCCTATTTAAAAGAAACTAATGCCCTGACAAGGCCTGCACAATCAGGTCCCCAGTTACCTCTTTGATGTCAACATCTACTATTTTCCCTTGCTCACTTGGTTCCAACTACATGAGCCTCCCCAGGATTCCTTAAGCATGCTGGGTCTGTGCTCATCTCAGGGCCTCTGTGTAGAAATCCCTTCTCTCACACATGCACATGGTAATGCCCTCTCTTTCAAGCCTTTACCTCAGTATCACCTCAGTGAGGACTTCCCTCACCACTCTTTTTAACATTGCCACTCCCTCTCTCCTCACTGTTTCCCTGGCATTTGCTATCCTCTTGTGCATTGTCCTTCTTCACCCTTATCACCTTCCAGGATGCTATATATTTCCCTTTCTCACTTGTTTACAGTCCATCTTCCCTCATTTATGGGCTCCACGAAGGAGCCTTTGTCTCTCTTGGTCTAACCATAACCCCAATGCATCCAGTTGTCCCCAAAACTCAATGGACACTCAATAAACATCTATGGACTCTCATTATTCATTTGAAATAATCTCTTAAGCACCTATTATCAGGGCCACTGGATCACACAACTCCAGGAGGCATTGTCCACATCATGACCCACGGACCAGTCCATCTGGTAGGAGAAGCCCCGGGGCTTTGTGCTCCAGGCAGGAAACAGAGATGAAGGAAGGCCTCTGCCCTCACAGAATAGGACATCTAGTGGGAGAGGTTGATACAAAACCAAATAATAACAACATATTGAGGCAGACACTAATTCAGGCAAGTATAAAATATCATGAAATTATTTCTCACCTCATCATCTCGTATATGTGTTAACATCACAAGATACCGTGCATGTCCTCAGCCTTCACAGCCACCTGCAGTAAATAGCTGGCCTCCTTCCCAAGGCCCAGAAAGAAGGTATGTGATGACTCAGAAGGTTTTTCCAACAGGAGCACCATAAAGCAACCCAATATTGCTGCCGCCTGTCACAGAACTGGGTCAGCCCATCAGAGGCCATCAGTCACATGGCCATCCATCAGCAAGAATCTGGATCCCCACATCTCCTGCCCCAGCTCTCCAGGAGCCATGGAAGACAGCCAGAGCCTGGAACTGGTGGTGGCTCCCTGTGCTTGTGTAATTGAGTAGACCCAAATGGATGAGAAGGACATTTGTCACCTGTTATGAGGGCATATCTCCTTTTGGCTTCAAAACCCACATTCCTCCTTCTTTTCTCCTCTTGGAGATGCAATACACAGCTAAAATGAAAGCAATTAATTGAGGACTTTTCCTAATACTACAGCTTTTTTGTAGTACCAACTTAATTATTTAATGGCATAGAAAACAAACTGGCTGCATGGCCTGAGGGTGCAGTGCACAACAGAACTGGCTGCCTCTCAATGACCCCTCAAAGGTAAGGACACTCCAGATTGGGCTGCCGTTGCCTTTGGAAGCCCAGAGGCTAAGTCCAAACCTGAAAATAGGCATGTTTCTGCAGTGCCTTCTCCCTGTACAGCCAAGGAAGCCTGTCATCTAAATCAACTGTTCACATTTCTCCCACTACAAGGACTACTCAGGGATCCTTCTTCCTTATCTCAGGAAGGTGAGAGGCAGAAGAGCCTGCTGGACTCTGCTTATTCTGATCCTACCATAAATAGATTGCTTTGGGGGACACTAGTGAGACAAAAAGGCAGAGCAAATATCAAGCTTGTGACCAATGCCCCACATGGACCAGTGCATTCTTGGTTCCATAGTCCCCACTGGCCACCAGGTAGCAAGCACAGGACTTTGGGAGTGAATTAGCCCTAGTTAGAATTCCTGGAGTACTTTAGATCATTTAGGATCACACACACTTAGGTAAGGGCGGACTTTAAATAGAATCTGTGTACTGAATATTACATAGACAAAGTAGTTGGGAAAACAAGTCCCACTCACTTGGATACATAGACAACTCTAGGAACCACACAGGACATGGGAAGTAGACAGTTGGAAGAGTAAGTCCTTGGGGCCCAGAAAATGCAAAGGCCATGGAGCAGTCAGAGAAAGTCTTCCTGAGGGGAATGGAGATGAGGTTGGGCTTGCTGTATAATCAAGACTTGTCAAGGCACTCCTTGACAAGGGTGGAAGGAGAGGCATGCCATGTGCACAAGCAAGGCATAGATGTGGTATATCAGGAGGACAACCCCCAGACCCTTCTGCCTAGAACAGCAGACTCATGCCAGCAAAGAGCAGAAGGCAAGTTTACAAGGCAAACCAGATGTTCATTTAGTTAGCATTCTAACCCAAACCATCCCCAACATCAGTATGCCCACAATACCACCATGCCACCAACCACTCACCAGTCTGGAGCAGTCACTGTATCCAAGCACTATCTAAAAACTTTTCAGGTCCTAAGGCACTTATTCAAACCAACTCCATGTATTAGATACCATTTTATACCCATTAACAAACAAGAAAACTGAGACCCAGAGAGGGCAAGTAACTGGGCCAAAGTCACACAGCCAGTAAGTGTGGGAGCTAGATTTTGAACTTGGTTCTGGAGCCAGAACCCACCAAGTTGTTTTTCTTTCCAGTGCTTTTATTTTTTCAGAAGTAGCATCTTTTTTAATCATTATTCTATGTGGTAGCAGTAACAACTTTAGCAGAAAACTATCACCCTGCCCAACTCCACAAGTCAAAACTATGGTTCCTGTTTCCTGTTTTCTTCTCTTCCCTATCACTGAGTTATATGTTTGCTCCAATACTGGCTGATTATATCTGCTGCTGAAGCCTTTCCCCTATGCCCACTCTTAGCACCTCCTTAGGACCTCCAGGCTTCCCCCCTCCAGCAACTGAAAGATTAATACCTGACACATTTTTAACTGCTGTGATATATTGCCTCTTGCAGACAAATGCTGATGGAGTCCAGAGGGAGTGATTACTTATCCCTCTTGAGTACAATAAGCAGGCTCCAGGTGGTACCCAGGAGGAAATGGGCCTAGATGTAAGTCAGAGCCAGCAGCGGCCCAGCCGTGTGGGCCGTGTGAGATCAGACCCGGGAGAGACTGTCTTCTGTGGTGGCAGCTCAGTGCCCTACATCTCCAGGTGCCTGCTCTCTCCCGCCACAGGATGGACTATCGTGGACACTGTAAATGTGGGCCCTTCAGGGCTGGTGACAATTTGGATGAGCTGCACTAAAAAAAAATCTGTAAAGTTGGTTAAGATTTAACATGACTGACTGCCTAAATGCTTCTTTTTATATGTCTATAAAAATGATATCATCAAAGCAGAGCCTTGGGACGATTAATCTGCAGGCAGTCTGCAGGGAGCCCAGGCAGAGATTATTGCACGGGGCCAGGAGGTGTGGCCAGAGGGCCTGAGTCAGGACTGCGGATCTGACAGGAAGGAGGTGGGCAAGAAGCAAAAAGGAAGAGTCAACAGGTCACAGAGACTGGATGGACATGGGTGAGGGGCAGTGGGGTTCACTGTTAACTCTGGGGTTTGAGAAGTGACCAGGAAAAGGGACATGCCAGAAACCAAGAAGAAAGTTAGAAGATAACGGGTTTTATTTTGAATGTGATGAGTTGGAGGTACAGGCCAGCCTGGAACTTGGGAGAGAAGGAAGAGACCGTGTCTCCCTTAAGCTTGAGGGGAGAGTTCACACCTCATTCCTATGGGCATACTCTGTATCTGAAGCTTTGTGCTCTGGAAAGGAGTCTTTGAAATTGCGGGGAAGGGGATGAACCCTCTATGGGAATATGCATGGAAAAAAGAAGGACAGTGAGGAGAGGCTTCCTGGCTCCCTGCCCCAGCAGACAGGAAGAAAAGGGAAGCCAAAGGGAGACCTGTCAGGGGAATAACAAGCAAACCAAGAATCGCTGTGTGCTGCAAGTTCCAACTGGCACAGGCTTCCCAAAAAGGACAAAACCAGCCCAGTCCACCTCTGGAGGATTGCCCACCATCAGCTCTGTGAAGGGGATCCTTTCGGGTGATGCACTGAGAGAAATGATCCTTTTAATCTTGGTCCATTCTCTGCACAAGAGAAGATCAGGGGTGGGCGTATAGGCTGCCCAGAAACCAGAGCAGGGTTGGTACCTGTCCTCTCTCTGGACAACTTTATCACCTGTTCTCAGACCCTAGGTCTTCTTTCTTTTTGTGGATTGTGATACGGTCTGCCTACAAGGTCCATTTCTTTCTCTCTGTTGCTTTCTCATCCTTTCCTTAAATTCACCTTCAGAGCAGATGAATACACCATCACTCCCCCCCCCACACACACACACACTTAGAAAGAGAAACAAGGGTAATCTCTGTGGCAAACTACAGAGCTGAGAGTGGTGCTGGGAGCCATGGGAGGGCCACTATGCCTGAAACCAATCAGTGGGTGATCACTGATTTCTGGATTGTGGGGGCTAAATATTTCCTCAATGTGCCTACCAAGCTGTATCTTGAAGTTCACCTAGGTTTATGAGGACTTGGGGGACAGATGGGTCACCGTTAGGACCCATCCACAAAACTGTGCATCTTTCAGTTCTCAGGTCATGAGTATGAGCTGTCTAATCTGATGAATAGAGTATAGAGGCCAGAAGCACATAGTCTCATCAGGAATTTTTCCTAAAGCTTCCAATATGCCCCTTCCACCTGCAATCCCCAAAATAGGAGGCTCCAGCAGAGAGCAGACCTCCGATGTCACTGACCATTATAAAGGAGCTTTGGTGCTCACTAATGTGGCTTTGGTGCTTCAGCCAAGAGCAGCAAAAGCCTCAGCGAAAATGCGGAGATTAGATGGAGGCTTTCTTATCTCTGGGTGATTTAAGAAGCTACTGTTACCCAGAACACTGGCTTTCACATAGTAAAAAGTTTAAATTCCTGGGACTGCAGAATCTGGACCTCCCAACCCAAAAGCATCTGGGAAGTCTCCTGACCCAGGCTGGGGTGTGACTTTGGAGACACTGCTCCTTATCCTGGCTCACAGCCCAGAACCCATCCAGTCCCAATCACCAAAGGTACGGTTCTATATTCTGTGTCCTCCCAGAATCACAGAGCTAGTTCTGAATGTAGGAGATAGCAATGTCATCCACTCCAAATGTCACACTGGCTTCCCCAGAACCAGTGGGGTGCCACGCCCCACTAGCTGGGCAGCAGGGGTGAGGGCACCCAGCCAGTGACCTCAGTGCTCTAGGAGGACACTCTGCACCCCTCTGGGAAGAATGACCACAAGGGACAGAGACTTCAAGGGGCTTCACCCAAATTACCTGACTAGAGTCTCCAACTACTCTCATTTCATGGGTAAGGAAACAAACTCAGAGAGGTTTAAATGAGTGGCCCAGGAAATAAGGGGCAAGTCCATGTTCTCACTCAGATCTGCGTGACCTTGTGGGGAGGGGATGGGCCCAGAAATAGAGATGGATGTCCCAGCCAAAGGGATCCAGAAGAGTTAGCACTGCCTCAGAAGTATGATACAGCCTGCAGACTTCTGTCCACCCAGGGTGGGCTTTCTAGCCAGGTCTCTAGAAGGAGTGAGGCAGCATCAGCCCCCTTACCATAACCTGGCTCAGGAGTCAGCCTAGCATACCCAAAAAGGAATGGGGATCTGTATTCCATCTGGAGTTCCCAGAATTTTACCTGACCCCAAATGGACATTATGCCATCCATTTCTTTCTCCACAAGGGTAAATTTGAAAGGAGGAAGTGTGTGGGTTGAAAAACCAAATTTCTATTCCCACCCCACCTGGCTTTGCTTCCTTAAGGAGTCTGAAGCATTGCCATCTGCCTTTTGTCTGCGTGTTCCCATCAGTGGTGACTACTGTTGCCAACTCTCTCCTCATCCTGTGCCCTATCTCCTTCTCTGAGTGGCCCTGGATCTACCCCCCTGTCCTTCTACAACTCAGTCACCCAAAGAAGATTTCTGCCAGAACAACATGAGCCAAACCCATGGCATCAAGGCTCGTCCTATGAGCCCCGGCTGGTTGGGGTCTGAACAATAGCCTGAGGGCTGGGACCACCCCAGAAGCACCTGTGCCTATGACTTGGCCAAGGCCCCTCACACCGAGAATGGAGGGGAAAGCCTGGGAGACCCTCTCCCTGCAAGATCTGCTCTCTCACAGAGGCAGGGCTCTCCAATGGCTATGATGCCTCGGCAACTTTAAAAAATAATGATCTCTGTGCATGCTCCTCTCTGAGAGCTGCTGGGACCAAAAGAACAGCTCTACTTGGGGGAAAAAAACAAGAGACAGAAACTGTCAGGATAAATACAACCAGTCGGACAGCATGACTACTGAGCTAGAGTTTTGAGGGTTTTGTTTTATTTTTCTTTTCTCTTTGTTAAGATGCTTTGTGGAACTGCTGTGGGGGCACAGACATCTCCTCTCACTAAGATGCTCCTCAGGAGAAGGGACGGAAGAGCTGATGGCTCTGAAAAGGGTCTGAATTAGCCACCTCAGCTGATAGCAGGCCCAGGGCTCAGACTCCTGTCTTAATGGGCAAGTCAGCATAGTAAGTGGGTATTTCCAGCCCCCTAGGATTTTTCAGGCATTTTGATCCCAATTCTAGTCCTGTCCACAGTTGAATGTGTCATATAGGCAGGCAGGCAGAGGGGAAGCAGACCCAGACATCTGCTCCTGCCACCTCAGGCCCTCACAGGGCATGATGGACCTGGGTGGAAGTCCTATTTCCTGTGGGGGAGCTCTGTAAGAGCAGCTCACCTAGGGACAGCAGTAGGACCCTAGTCAGAAGACCCTCCTCCAGATGCAGACAAGGCTTGGATTTAAATGTGTCAGTCCTCTTTGCAGACCACAAGGGTCTTCCACTACGAACAGGAACAGCTCCAAAATGAGGTCCTCCTTCATGAGAGGGAAAGAGATAAAACATCTGCCTCATTCTGATAGACTCCTGTCAGGGATGGTAGTATTGATGCTAATACTCAAGTTATTAATATATATATCATAATTAATAAATATTTCATATTCATTAAGCACATGTACTTCCTGTGCAATAAAAACAAGAGCAGACCACAGCCAACCCATAACTTTTAACAAATTGAAACGTCCTCAAAAACCACTCATTTCCATTCATTCACTCACTGACTCAGCATTGAATTGCACCCCCAGTGAGGCTCCAGCACTCAGTTGGGCACCTCAGGAAATGCTAGGATAAGTCAGATACACTTTCTAGACTTATGAGGAATACATTCTGGTGGATAAAAAGGAATTCTGATTCACAAAAAAGCAGAGAGGAAGCCCAGGGCTGCAGTGACTTTTGAGCGGGGCCTGGGAGCCATTTAGTAGGAGTTCTGTAGATGGGAAAGAGAATGATCACCTTCTAAGTAAAGAGAATAGCAAATCACACATTGGAGAGGGGAGTTGCAAACACAGTAACTAATAATGGGCAATAAAGGGCAGACTGTGATAAATGTCAAATGAGTGTTTCTGACAGTAAATGCCAGACAAGTTAGAGAAAAATGCCCATTGAATTGGGTGGTCAGGAAAGACAATACAGAGGGTGAAGTTTTTAACAAGATCTTACAGAACAAGCAGGCTTTGCTCGAGCGGCTAGAGAAACGGGACCACATTCCAGATGGAGAGTAAAGTCAACGAGGGCCAGATATCAGGACATCTGGAACCCTTGGCCACGGACTCAGGAGCTTGCTCACAGACGTAGCAGGGGTGAAATGTGAAATCCAAAGGAGTGGCTTGAGGAGAGGAGCATTTTCCCCATTCAGAAGTAGAAGATCCTAGAGATACGGTGCTGTGATGTCTGGCAAGTTCAGATAGGCACAGAGAAAGCAGGCCAACCACCATCTCTAAGTCCTTCTCAGCCCACTCTGGAGGTGTGCCCCTACCCCTCAGCTGCTCAGAGAGCAAGCACCCTTCTTCCAACATCACTCACACCATGTGAAGCCTTTGCTGCTCTTTATCCAGAAAGAGGTTTTTCTATCAAAAGCAAAATGGAAACATCAAGGTCTCCTGAACACAGCTTATCTGTGTTCAGAATAATACAATTTTCCACTTTCTCTCTGTGGGTAAAGGCTTCCTTCTTCTTCCATTATTGCTCTGGGCACTACCTTCACAAGATACGCAATTTCTCTTGAAGCCCTGGGAGCCCAGATGGTCGCTTCTTCCCCTTGGTGCTACTGCAGCCAGCTGCCTGCTGGCCAAGCCTGAGGACTCACCAGCAGTTACTGGGGGAACCTGGGTGGAGAAAGCAGGGTTTAAAACTCTGCAGCCTGACTTCCAAAGAGAGGAATAAGGCAGGAAATGAAGACCATATATAATCCCTCTAGCCACGGCTAACAGTTTAGCAAATTTCTTCCTAGGATGTTTTTACAGATTTTATACTGCCAATGTCATATTATATGTACACTTGTATATCCATTTTCTTAAGCACTTCCCAACATCTCTTTGTAACACAATTGTCCGCAGATATCTTGACTGACTCATTCTTGGAATCCCAGCTTAGATGGCATTTCTTCCAGGAAGACTTCTAGTGATTTGGTATATGGATATACTGTGAAATGATCGTCACAGAAAGTTTAGTCAATATCCATCGCCTCACATGTTACAATGTTCTTTCTTGTCTCCTTGTCAATTGTCTCCTTTGCTTCTTGCCTCCCCAGCTAAATGGTTAAGTTCACAAAGTACAGGAGCTATGTCCTTTCTATTCACCAACATGTCCCCAACATCAAATATAGTTTAGAACATTACCAGTCTTGAAATTTATTGAAAAAATGATTTAAAGAAGAAATGAACATTTGGGTTGCAATTGTACTAAACAACAACGGGATGAACATCCTTGTAGATGAATCTCAAACACAAAGAAGTATTTACTCAAATTGTTTGGACATATATAAAGGCTTTTAATATGTGTGTCCTCAGTATTTTAGGTAAAAGTAGCACCAGTATGCTCCTATTGGTAGCCGTCATAAGAAAATAATGCTAATTTGTCCTCAACTCATTGCAGGATATACAAAGTCTACCTTTTAAGTCTCTGCAAAAGTAGTTGGTGAAAGAGTATCTCATTTAAGTCAGTTTGCATTTATTTGACTCCTAGGAAGAGTTAACATTTTTAAAATGTTTCTCAGGCATTTTTATTTTGACCTGCCCAATGTATGATTTTTGCCCATCTTCCCACAGGGCTCTTAGTATTTTTCTTACTAATATAGACATGAGCTCTTCAGATCATTTATTCTTTGTTTTTGATAGCTTTAACTTTTTCCATTACATTTGCCTTTTCATTGCCAAATACTTTTGATGCACAGGGTTTTTAAAATGTAATCAAATCCCTTGTTATTTATTTCATCACTTTTATGACTAGAATATCTTTTTATTTAGAGGCAAGCACAGATTTAAATTTTCTTCTAATTTCAGTATGGTTTGACTTTTTCCTATTAACATAGATCTTTTTTGATACACAGTATAAAGTGAAATTCTTAGCCACTTTGTTTTCCCAAAGAAAAAGCCATTTTTTCCAACAGCATTCAATCACTCACCCCTTCCCATACTGAGATGCCATATCACCTATACTATATTAAGGGCCCTTATCTGAGTTATCTTGTGCTGTAAATCTCTCTCCTCATCCTTAACTATTACACAGTCTCAGTTAGTGATGATTTACAATATGTTCTAATATATGGTAAAACCAATCTGCTCATTCAATTTCTCTGTCATAATTCTTAGCTATTTTCACCCGTATATTTTTCAAATGAACTTAACAATTATTTTTGTCAAGTCCCCGCCCCATGAAAAATTGGAGTTTTAGGAAAAATTAAACCTACGAGTTAATATGGGAAGAATTGATATATATTTACGATATCCAGGCTTCCCATTTTCCTTTCTTACTGAGGCTTTTCCTGCATATGCTGTGCTCTGATTGGGTGGGCCATGAGGGCAGGCAGTGGGCTGTGCTACGACTCTAGGGAGCACCCGGCCTTCTTGGCAGGGCTGCCTCCCCTGGAGGCAGAGAGCACAGGGCAGAACTGTGCCCATCCTGGTGTGTTGGTATGAGATCCATACAGCAATTATTCAGCTAATTTACAGCCCAAATGAACATTTTTATCTGAAATAATTTGGTAATTTGGGCCAAAATGAAAATGAGAAATAGGATGCAGAAAGTAGCAACATCATGGCATAATTACAAAAAAAATTTTTTTTTAAAAAGCACTCGTAAACATGAATCCTATTCTTAGCTGTTCTGCTTACCAGCTGCATAACCAGAGACATCACTTCCCCTCTCTGGGCCTTGGTTTTTGCATCTGTGAAGTGAATAGCTTGGATTAGATAATGTTGAAATTCTTTTTCTTCTCTGAATTTCTACCAGCCAACTTGCAAACTATTGTTGCTACATTTCTTACTGATGAGAAAAACTTGGAATATCCCATTCATTGGTCCCTAACTCCAATTACACAAAACACAGTTTAACTTCAGCATTATTATCTCTGACCTTTACAGTCAAACCTAAGACACTTACAAGGCATTGGACTGGATTCCTCGGGTGTTTGCCCCCATGCTGAGTCAGAGCAGGGAGATAGAGGTCAGAGGATCATGCCTAGATTAACAGTGATCTGGCCAGTCTCCTTTCCTCCATGACCAATGAAATGGGACCAGCATGGGGGCCACAGCCAAACTGACAGAGCTTGGGAGGTTCTGAGATGAGCAGGCACAGGAGACAGCTTTTTGCCACAGGACAGTAGTATGCAGAAAGTGCTGAGTGCCACGGACACTGTAGTGGGCTCGAGATCTTACAAAGGCTACAGTCAGATCCTCAGTGACTTTTAGTGACTTCTAGGGGAAGGACCCACTCCCCAGGTCCTCACTACTGCAGATGTGAGTTCTAATTCTGAAACACTCATCAACCCAAACAGACAAGGCTTTGCAGAGGCCCACCAAGTATAACCCTGGCTAAAATAAATAAATAGATAAAACAGCTGACTCCTCTACAAAGCTCTACTGTACAGACTTAAGTGAGCTAACAGTGCCTGAACCCACAGGTTCAGGTGGGTTCATAGTGCCTGAATCACACAGAGGTGCAATTGATAAGGAGCACAGTCTTGTTCCAGGGCCAGAAGTATCTGGGGACATCATAGGAAGAGGCATGATACAGTGAAGTTGGACGTGAAGCTAAATCCCAGCTAACCACTCAGCAGCTATGCAGCTTTGGGTATATTGTTTAACTTCTTTGAGCATCTCTGTCTCTTCACCTATAAAATGGGTTTTATTCATTAAATGAATTGGCACTGGCAAAGTGCCTACACAGGAGAGGTAATCAATAAATGCAACTTTCTTTCTTTGCTCTTTCTCAGTCCAGAAGCAGAGACAAATTAGAAAGAAATGTAGTCAAAAACATTTCACATACCAGCAGCTCCCCACCTCTTAACACTGTAAATTGGACCCTCTGCTCAACCTTCCCTTCCTCACCAGTGAAATGGGAATGATGATGCACACAGAAGATGGGAGATCAGTAGATAGACGTGACTGTTCTTTACCGAAAAAGTGCGTTGAAATGGCAAGGTAACTCTGGTTTTTAAAGAATGGAGAAGGGCACCTCTCTGATGACCCCATAGGGCACACAGTTGATGTGTGGCTGTATGTGGGGTCACTTCATGGTAATTAGTGCCCAATTCCCATCATTAGACAGATCCAGCAGGCAGCCTGCGTCTCTGAGAGGAGCCTTCTTCCTGCTGAAGCTAATGATGATGTTGCCGTGTTAACCTTCCCCGGGGGTGTTCTCCATTGCTGGGCAGCCAGAAGATGAGCTATTTTCTAGCTTGGCTTTGCTCTCACAGCTGGACAGCCACCTCTGGGCTGGAACCACAGGACTCTCCCACAGTGGTTTTCCTTCACTACAATATTATTTTCCAAGAAAATAGGATCAGAGGTTTCAGATACACTCCCTGACTCTCTGAGAAAAATTAACGTAGATGACATGACCCTCCGGTCACTGGGCTTCTGCAGCTCCCCATGTGTGGAATGCCTTCTCCCAGTCCCTCTCCCTGAAGATTCCTCATCCCCCTTCAAGGCTCAGTTTGAAAGGTTCAGAACCTACCACATCATACTGTTTATCTATCTCATTCCTAGGAGTGTAAGCTTCTCCAGGGCAGACTACATCTTATTCATGTTTGTGTCTCCACTGCATGGCTCATAGTAGACACTCAGCAAAAGACAAATTTAAACAGACCTGAACTCGACCAAAAGTCCACGTACTGAGGACCTAGAGCTGTCTAACGGTTAACTTCAGAGGGCAGGGGCAGTGGGCCGGAGGGAAACTTATGGACACTAAGGAGGAGAGGGACTGCCAGGAAAGTGGATGCTTTGGTGGTGACCCAGAAACACCACCCCACAATGGGAGTAGAAGGCCTGCTTTTGCCAAGAGACCCCTAAATTTTCAGTTCTACCTATTATTACCATATTTTCTAAACCAAAATCTAGAAAATTAAGATAAAAATTAAATAGCATATGGTGACCTATTTAAGGAATCCAATTACTGAAGTGAATATAATCATTAGAAGTCAACAGTTATAAAACCCAGTGCCCAAAACTACCAGAAAAATCTTCTTAGGGGAGAGGATGAATTAACTTCATTATGCTTTGGGTTGGGCTGTGACAAACTCATCCTAAGCAAAACTAATAAAATATTTGGCAGGTTAATGCACTCACAGCTGATTTTGGCTCCCAGGCAACCTTGAAGCAGAGGTCATGAAGAGTTATAGATTCACCTTCCTAATGCCCAGGGAGAAGAAATTTCCCTACAGAGAGAATAAATTTCCTCAGATCCCATCTCGATTGGCCAGACATATTAATTTGAGTCACTGAAAGACAAAGAAACCTGGGTTCTATTTGGAGCTCTCAGGCAGTCTGTGATCTTGGGCAAATCACCTGAAGTTTCCAAATCTAAAAAATGAGTGCATGGGGTCAGTCAATGATTTTTAATACCTTCTGGAGAAGAGTTCCCCTGAGGTACTTGGAAACTGTGGAGGTTCTCTAAGCCCTGCACCCACCCCACCCCGTGTCACCCCACAGCTCACATGGCTTCACCTCCCTGAAGCAGAAACAGAAACTCTTTTACCTGTTTTTTTTAATTTTGTCAATTCTGTTATTCTTTTTTTTAAATAATTTAAACTTTTAATTCTATATGGTTGGGAAATCATGGAAGGTTTATAATGAGAAAGATGGTTTTTGGAAGTTATTGTTAACAGCTTATGTTTTGGGGAGAGTATATTATACTATTTCTTTTTTATTATTATTATGTTCAGTTAGCCAGCATATAGTACCCATAAGTTTTTGTTGTAGTATTCAACAATTCATTATTGCATGTAACACCCAGTTCTCACCCACAACATATGCCCTCCTTAATACCCATCACCTGGTTACCCCATATTCCCACCGCCCCTCCCTTTTGCCATCCTCAGTTTGTTTCCCAGAGTCTGGAGTCTCATGGTTTGTCTCCCTCTCTGATTTCTTCCCATTCAGTTTTCCGTCCTTTCTCCCATGGTCCTCCATGCTATTCCTTATGTTCCACATGTGAGTGAAACCATATGATAATTGTCTTTCTCTGCTTCACTTACTTCACCTAGCATAATCCACCCCAGTTCCATCCACGTCAATGAAATGGTGGGTATTCATCCTTTCTGATGGTTGAGTAATATTCCATTTTATGTATGTACCACATCTTCTTTATCCATTCATCTGTTGAAGGGCATCTTTTACCTGTTTTGGATACTGGAGCATTTCATACAATTTTGTTTGGAAAAATCAAGTATGTATACCACTGGACTGGATGATCTCTAAGAATCTTTCTGGCTCTTGTTCCAGGTCTGGTATCCTCAGTGGACCTGAGAAACAGAGCAGAGCCTGGCTAAAATCAGTATCCTGGGCAGTCCCATGAGGAGACATCCTTGCAGAAGGAGGTGGAATGAAAGGACCAGGATTTGAGGTAATGTTTTCCCCACAGAGCCCAACAGCTTCAACCAGAAAGACTTGGGGCCTATTGCCCTCCTGCTATAGTTATGTGCCCTTGAGCAAACACTTTAGCTTCTCTGACATTTGGTTTCCTCATCTGTTAACTAACAAGAAAATGTTTCCCTGAAAGGTCAATTTGACACATGGAAGCACATGGGAGAGCCTTCCTGGGGGCAGATCTCCTTCTTCTCCCACTGGAAGGAAAGAACACTGGCTTGCTGCCTCTGAGAAATAGCATTCCTCTGTTCAGAACTCTGTTTTTGGTGGGTTTTTTTTTATAGAGGCCTAATTGGGAAGAAAAAATATATAATCTTCTTGCATTATTATTAAAAGCATCAGTTAATCCTGCTGTGAAGAGCTGCAATTTACTTGGGAGGGGCTGAGAAACAGGGAGTCTTCCAGAACAGAGCCATCATTGGTTTATAAGCCCTCCAGGCTCCTGGCTTCTAGCTGGGCACTCCACTCTCCCTACTGATATGCCAGGTGCAGGGGAGAGCAGGGAGGAGTATGACCCCACCCCGACAGACATCCAGGAAAGGGAAGACAAACTGGGTCCTCCCCTCACTTGAAGTATGTGAAGGTCCCTCAGTTAAAGATACTTAACACCCAAAAAGCAGGCTTGGAGGAGGGTGTATTAGTACCTGTGAGCCTTGTGCATTGTATGCTCAGCAGCAGTTCAACCCTCAGCCTCCTAGGAGCATCCCTGTCTGTTCCCTGCTCAACACTTGCTTTCCTCTAGAGCTGGTACCTCTACTATTTACCCCAACCCTTAGACAGACTAGAAACTTCAGTCCATACAGGAGGTCTCTTTCTGCAGCCACCAGATCTTTCTGTATCAGTGTCTGATAGCCTGACCTTCTCCTGGGCTCCTCTGTGCCCAGTTCCCCTACCTGGCAGGCTTTTAGTCTACCTCAACTTTGCATGAACTTTGTGAACCACCTGGGTGGTTTCTCTGCTGCTAAAATCTACCTTATTGGCTGCCCTGCACTGCCCTGCACTGCCCCATCTCTTGACCTCACCATCCCCAGCTGTACTTGCCACGAAGTAAAAAAGCCTCAGGTCCCAGAGACCTTGGTTCTAGAATCTGCCCAGTTCCTTTTGAATATTGTCAAGCACATCACCATGCCTCATTTACCTGAGGATCAAGGTTCTTTATTACTGTGATGCTAAACTGACTATGTCAGACTAATTCACTGCAGAATTACTAAGAAGTAATTAGTTTAGACATAGCCATACATGCAATCAAAGACATTTAGAATTAAGAAGATTCTTAGACCCAACTCATCTAGACCAACCACCCCATTTCAGGGTTAAAAAGACTGAAGGAGAGAAATAAGTGCTAGCAGTCACATAGCAAGCCAATCACTTATAAAGGTAATAACAATTCCTCTGGACACTGCATCAGATGGAGATGGGTTAGGTATCTCCTGTTTGGAGACAGCATCAGGACTAAATGGCAGTTGTGGAGGCCAGGGTTCAACAGCAGGAAAATGGAAATGACATTTTGCTAATGGTATGCTTCTCTGGCCCCTTCGAGGTCAGTGTTGATAGAACTTGGGTCCTAAGAGATAAAAGGAAGGTTCTGAAAAACATTTGGTTCATATCAGTGCCTCCAGTCATCTCAGTGTGCTCACAGACTCTCTTGCAAGCAAATTTGTTTCCATTCTCTTTCCTTTGTACTCAACTCAGCTAACATGAGCCAATGAAATGTACCGAATGGACCCATAGACAAAGGTAAATGAAATATGGGTTCCTGCATTCCTGAATGCTCGTGGAATGTGGGCATCATGACAAGTGCAGGACAGAGAATACACTCCTCTGGGTGATTCCCACTTTCTACCTGGTCCTTGTTCCAGAGCTGCACTCCCAGGGAGGTAAGACGAGGGGGAACATCAAGCTTGACCAAAGGAATAGCTTATACCTCTGGTCTTTTGTGTGTGTGAGGGGCCCCAGACCCCCAGTACCTGATGGCTGTGTTGGTCTAATTGGGTTGTAGGATAGAGAAGGAATTTGAAGCCCCACACACAGAAGGATCCAGCTCAGTCTGCAGCTTGCACTCAAAAGCTAAATGACACGTAATTCAGTTAAAGGAGAAGGAAGCAAACCTCATCACAACAGTTGAAAACATGAAAACAACAAATAAACAGCTGCTTTGAGTCTGCTACAAGGAGGCCAATTTGATCTTTGCAGAAAGAAAAGTGCCATCTTGCATGTGCGTGCGCGTATGTGTATGTGTGTGTGTGGGTGGGGGTGTGTGTGTGTAGGGCGGGGCAGCTCTCTTCAAGAAGCTGCAGCTGTGAGCAGTTCGGAGGACAGCATTAACTAAGTTCCTGGAACAATTTGCTAGATTAGAACTACAGCATTCATAGCACACAGAGTAGAGTCCCGGGTTGCAATACTAATATACTTGCTATAATGCCCCCACCACACGCATGCATACTCCCCTGCCATAGCTGGGCTAGAAGAGGAGGTATCTGGAGTCTGAGAGCCAGCAGTCTCGATCCTGAAAATGCACTCCCACACTCCTACCTCCCGCCCCCACCACTGGTGAACTGAGACAAACTCTTTCCACTCAGTGTGTACAAGGGAAATAACCTGTCACAGAACCATGAAGCACCAACTGAAAAGGCAGATTCCTGGGCCCCCTCCCAAATTAGTAAATCAGAATCTCCTAGGGTCCTATGAGTCTGTTTGCACAGGAACCTCAGTAATTCTTTTGTACACAAATGTTAAAGGTGTACTGAGTGACATATTGCCCAAGAGCATCAGTTAGCTATTGCTATAATAATCCTACATAGTGAAAAGAAACCCGCAAAGCCTCAGTGGCTTAAAACAAGTCATTTGTCCTCACAGATGTGCAGGCCAACAAGGGCAACTCAGCTTCAAGCTGTAGGTTTGCAAGTGCTGGAGTTCCACATATAGTTATTCCAGGGCCAGGCAAGGGGGCAGAAACTCATCTCACAGCCATGGTAAAGGTAAAGAAGAAGAAGGAGAAGGAGAGGAAGAGGAAGGAGAAGGAGAAAGAGAAGGAGAGGGTGGGGTTCGGGGGAGGGAGGGAAAGGGGGGAAGAGGAGGAGGAAGAGAAGCAGAGGTCTACAAGGCCTTGCCTCAGAATGGCTTGCTGTCACTTCCACCCCATCCCAACATCTGGATTAAGTTACACAGACAGGCCTAGAGTCAAATAGGAAACTACTGCCAACAGCAAGACTATGACAAGGATATAGATTCAGGGAAGGGTGAAGAATTGGGGTCAATTGACCCTCACAGTTTCTTATTTTCTCCATCTATAAGAGAACCTCAGTTCTCAATTATCCTGTCTGTAAAATGGGTACATGGTAATCCCTGCCCCTACCTATCCCACAGAAGCATCACAGGCTATAACATAATCATAGCCAGGAGATAACATAACTGACAGTGATTTCTACACTGTGTGAGATGATGTGTACATTAGCTAACATGACTATTATTGCTAAACATGAGTTTAGAAAGGGGCAGAAGGGTGGCAAATGAAAGGACCTCTCCATCCTGCAGATTCTCCAAATTTATGCCACGATTGTACCTGGATTGTACATTGCTGCCAGTACTCACTTCTCTAGTCCCCTGCCTGCTGTCATGTTCTCAGTGCAGTATGGAACACAGGAGGAAGCCACCATTTGGGATGGTTCAAGCCTAGGCTTGAACCCAGGCACTAGTTCCTAGCCCACTTTCTTCCCTGTGCATCTAGGATTTGGCTCCTCATGCATTTCCAAGGATTCATGAATATCCCAGCAGGAATGTAGCCTGAGCCACTCCAATTCCCCCTTATCCCTTCACAGGAATGAGGAATGAGGAGATCCATCAAATCCCTCCCCAAGCTCCTCTCAGGGTGGATGTTAAGGATGTCAATGTGCTTAGAGATACTCCTCTCCCTAGAACTGAGAGAAATGTGGTGAAGATGAAGACATATGTTTTGCCTTTCTCCTGTAGATGCCTAGGTGGGAGATTTTTGTCAGTCTCACCTAGAACTCAGTGAGCTGTTTCAATCTTCAGACTCAAGTTTTTGACAAACTAAGACAATTTTTCTGTATTATTTCCTAATTTATTGCTTCTTCATCTGTTTGGATTTCTTCTTCTGGCACTCTTGCTATTTACATCTGAAGTCTCCAGAATTTGTTCTTCAGATATCTTTTTTGTCTCCTCATAATTTCCAGCTCTTTATTTTTTGCTTCATATTTGAGGCATTTCTTCCCCCTTGATCTTCTAAACCACTAGTCTACCTCTCAGGAGTTGCCACCTTGTTCTTTAATTTAGCTACTGAATTTTTCAACTTTGAAAACTTGAGTTTTAGTCTCAGAAAGTTTCCATTATGTTGGGTTTAATCTCACTTGTTACTCTGGTTTTCTAGTTAGTATGGTTAGATTTCCCCTGTGTTCTCCAGTAGAGCCACCTGCTCTGGGCATTCTGATTGTTCTCACCCATGCTGAACGCACCCCCTCAGCATGCTTCAGTTTTCCATTGCTACCCCACATTTACCTTGTGGTTTTTACTAAGCCACTGAGGTTTCCTGGGTAGTGACAAACCAGGAGTCCTGTGAGTCCCAGGGGCAAGCTGTCAGTCTTCCATCAAGGCTCCAGAGGGAAGGCTGTCTCCTTCTACCCCTGTGGCAGCTGGAGTACTACTTGCAGCTTCAGGGCTGGGGAGGTACTCTGAGCATCCCTAGAACTTCCAGCAACTTCTATGGATCCAAGGAAACTAGCTGTATCTAACTGACCACTCCAAATCTGCTCTGAAGTGCCTAATATTCATCTCAAACTTAATGGCCAAAACAGAATTCTTGGTTCTGCCTAAGAAATCGGATTCCCTACCCTCTAGTTCTTTGATTCACAAACTTTAATCTCTCTACTTCTCTCATCATGCATTTCCAAAACCTATCAAGTCTTCCTGGTTATCCTAGGTCTAATTACCACATCATCCTATCAAGATATTTTTCATATGTCTAGTTCTCAGATTTTCTTTTTAGGATGTACAGTCCTAGATTTTTACTTCCTGCTTCTAGTTCTTTATTCAGTACTCATGCATTTAAAAAATATGTATTTAATACCTACTATATGCCAGGCCTGGGTTAGGTGCTTGGAAAGTAATAGCAAATCAATCATGGTCCTCACTTCCAAGATACTTATTGTATATAGGAGGGGAAATGTGTATCTAAACAGGAAATACTGCACAGAGGGCTAAGTTGTATATAGAGATAAAGGACAAGTGCTTTGGGAATGAGAAGAACGGGTACCCATTTTCTGATATATGTTAAGGGATCCAATCCTTTATTTCTTCCCTTCACCTTTAACATTTCTTCCTATTCAATAGGAGCCCTAAGGGCCTTGCATTCTTTCTGTCTCTAATCTCCATGGTGTATTTCCCCCACCTCTTTTGACTGTTGCCTTCTTCCTCTCATATATCTCTTCTATTATAGTCTCTTTTCCCTGGTGGGAGCTAGAGGAATGATATCAACTATTCTAACCCTCAGGGAGCATCACTGAGAAGACCACCTCTTCTGTGCAAAAGCCTCTCACAGCAGCTCAGGGAACACATTTTATCACTTTCTCTTATCTGCTACTCTTATTTCTACTATCTGAAGGCACTCAGCTTAAGAGAAAAATATCTTGACTCAGAAAAATTTAAATCTAGCTGTTCCTGGCTGTGCCAGCATTATGATTTTAAGCAAGTTTCTGGACCTCAGTGTCCTCATTTGTAAAATTAAAAATTAGGCAAGATCTCTTTTGGGGGAGAACTTGACATTCTATGAGTTTATAAAACTTGTTTACTATGAATTTAATGGAATGTAGGACTTTTATCTTGGTGAAAAGAAATCAAAATATGGACATTATCACTGCCTTCAAACTTTTATCCTGTCTTGTACCCATGACTGAGACTTCACCACTCAAAGTGTGCTTAGTGGATCCATAGCATCAATATCAGTATCTGAATCAGAATCTATATTTTAATAAGATTCCAATCGGAATCAGGAAATTCCTATGTGCTTTAAAGTCTGAGAAGCACTGCTCCAAAATACATGGTCAAAGAGTTTTTAAAAAGGCAGATTTCTGTTTCAGTAGGAAGAACCTTCTAATTTGGAGGCAGACTAAAGATGGAATGGAATGTCTTAAGGGCAATGGGGCCTCTAGCATTGGGTTAACACAGAAACAGGAAAGACACCTCTCCGGGGTATTGTACGGGGGAATGGAGTATCCTGTAGTAGTTTAGGTGGATGGCCTGTGATTTCTTATAACTCCTAGGTACAAGGTTTTTAAGTTCAACCTCTGCCCATTGCCTTTGTTCTATCTGGGAATAGAGCCAGAATATAAGCTACTTAGTCTACTAGTCTACTTAGCTGGTTTTGAGATACCATTACTAAATACAGATGTAGTGGTAGAAGACAGCAGAATGGGGCAGAGGAAAGTGACAGAGGCCCATCCTGATTGTACATTATTTCCTTCCCTCCCAGAGACCCTTTCTTGGAAAGCTACTGAGTCTAAAAACCTTTTTATTGCCTAAAGTACATAAGACCCTTTTCTCCCTTCCTGATCAAGGGCTTGGATTCCTAATTTAGAAGCTAATTCTTGTTCAAATTAGCCCATCTCATAGATAGAATTAGAAGCTGGGTGATGATTTGGAAAATACAATCAATTTAGTCCAATTGTTTTTGCATGTCAACTCCATCCGATAATGAAAAATTTGCTCTTCAAGCTCTAGGGCTAACAGTGAACCATTATCCATGGGAGTGAGCTTAGTCTGATAGAACACAGGAGCCAAATGGGTTAAGGGCTGCCTTCTCCCCTTAACATAGGCTCCTAGCCAGGGCCAAGAAGAGGGTTAGTGATCAGATTCTACCTAAGAAAAAAACTTAAGCACATTACCTCTATGAGGTGAGATCCCAAAATAGAGCCAGGTAAAGACAAGGCACCCATCTGTGCCTCAGTTTCCTTAAACCTAATTAGAACATAGTGAGATCTACTCTACCCACCTCATGGAATTATACTTAGGAACAAACAATATAATTTATGTGAAACCTCATTTACTCATTCATTTATTTTTAATAAAGATTTATAACATCTGATATTCATTAGACATCTAGCAAGTACTGAACACTGCTAGGTAAAAGAGCTGATTTAATGAATAAGTCACAGTCTGAACTTCCATGAAACCCATGTGAAATTATACACTTACCTAATAAATAGTAGGGATGGTGGTGAAGAAAATGATGATGATGATGATGATGATGATGATGAGGCATTCACCCCAGAAGATACTGCTAGCCAGTGCCTGATTATAATGTACAGTGAAAGACTGTTCCTTCCATTGCTCATCTTAGCTCTGAGCTAAGAGATATTAAAATGCTTTTATACAAAGCAAACAATATACATATTTTATGAAATACATTTCTTTGCCTGTTTAATTGTGAGATCTCCAAGAGAGGCAGAAAGATTCACCATACGCCACTGAGATGACTGGATTGGGTTTTAGCTTTCAGTCTCAGGAGAACCCCTGACCATTGTAATGTCCTGGTTCTGCAGGCCTGCTAGGGGTCTGAGCATGCAGGAGTTCTGACCATGCATGGCCTCAGCATGCCTAGTTGTAAAGCTATAATGTACACTTTCCCATTGTTTAAGTTTTCTTAAGCTTGATTTATTGCCAATGAATCCACTGAAACTCACAAAAATGATAGTAGTTTACCAGAGAATAAGGAACAAGTCATTAGAAATGGCCTATCCCAGCATCCCTGGTGGTCTTCCTAATTTATTTCACTGCCTAGACACTCTCACCCTTGTCCTTGATCCTTAATAAGGACATTCCAGTGTCCTCCTCCCTCCCCAAATTTAGGAGTCTTAAAGGTGTTTTCAAATTGGAAATATGCTAAGCCTCCTTGTACAGCAATGGTGGGGTTCTACTAGGTGGTCTGTGGGTGACCATAGCTAGGCTAGCCCTAAGAGAGGACTCTGTGATTGCCTTCACTACATCAATAGGCTAATGTCACTTAACAAGGTGGGTTTACCAAGACACTGAGGACCCACAGCTTGGGATTCCTTTTCTCAACCTCAGAGTTAAGTCATGGGAAGCTCGCTTTCAAATTCTGCCAGTTGGGCCACCAATGTGTTGAAAGGAGTGTAATTTGATTTTGGACACTCATAGTGCCAGAACTTCATTATAACTTCAGTACACCAAAAACATGTCATCAGTTCCATAGAATTTGTCTTTACCCACTGTGCTGTATCTCCTTAGTTGTCCCTTTTCCTTATTAGACTGCAAGCTCACTGAAGGTAAGTTATATGTACTGCCCAGAAACAAGCACCTAGCAGGCTCTCAGTAAATGTTAGTTAAACGGGTGAAAAATGAGTGGATTAAAAAAAAAAAAGGAAGAACCGAAAGAAGAGAACACATAGAAACTGATTTTTAAAGACATATAATCCGAGAAGTCAAAAGGATTTTAGATATCACCTCCTTAGCAGAAATAGCCATCCCTATATCCTACCACCCACCCACTCAAGGCAAAATCACTACTGGGTCATGACACTCTGTCCTGCTTACCACGGATGTAGTTTCAGAACACTTCACACAACACTTCACACATTCACAACCAAATTCACTGAAATTGGCATGCAAAATAAAATTGATATGCCATCCCTGATCTAGGTCAGCCCCCTAATTGGGAACGTGGGCCCTCTTAACCTTTTCCAATCAGACCCCAAATATGTTGTTTCTACTCTAATGCCTATCTAACAGTCATTTTAAAGAAAATTCTGTCTTTTCAAAGAAGCATAACTACAGGGCCTGGAAACAGGGTTTTATGTGGATGTCAGCTTGGCTCCCACAACATGATGCCGTCCTGCCAAGCACAAGTTGGGCTTCCAGAGTCCTAATATTGCTTATGTCCAGATGCGAGAACATATGCCGCTCATGAGTGGCGCTGGCCTCGGTGCTGAAACATAGATATGTATCTATGAGACACTAAAACCTACATTATTGAGGATTTAGGGTGTTTGCTTTGCTGAATGAGGGATTAGAAACCAGAAAGCCCAAAATGACCATCCATTTGCAGAAAATGGAGCCAGAGAATTAGAACTATCAGATGTGTGCTCTAACCCAGAGGGTCCTATTAGAACTCTCCCTAACTCCTTAGCCCCTTTATCCATCAATAGGCTATGCATAGGCTATGCGAGGACAGATCACCAGCTCCCCTACAGAGACACTGAATGCATGCAGCCAGGAAGTAGTCATCAGGTGAAAGGCAGTTTTCCCAGTTACAGGCCTGGGAGCAGGCATCTGTGGGTGGGATACCTGGTAAGCAGCCACAGTGGCCGGAGGGATAATCATCTGAGCAGGAGGTTCAGGTTCAAAGAGGTTCCCATCTTTGGGACCTCACTGAACAGCCTGCTGCTGAGTAGTGTCCAGGTTTCCAAGTGGCCTTGCCTCTACCATTTCTCCCAAAAGTCTGAGGAAAAGCTTGACCCTCAACATTCAGCACCCTTTCCACTCACATGTCCATACCTTCTCTTTGCTGCCTGGAAATCCTGACAGAATTTTTGCTTGTTTGACAAAACCAGAAGGGATATATTCCTCAGTCCCCTCAGCTTCCCATGATCAATGAAGCTGTCAGAGAGTCTTTAGTGTGAGTTCCCTCTTTGCCTGCCTTCCATAACACATAGATCAGGCCACATACAGGTTGGGCAATGAGCATCAGTGCCACTGATTCTAAGTATCCCTCCCTGAACTCTATCATTCTCATGGCTCCAGTAAAGAAAAGAAGAGAGAGGAGGATGAAGAAATAAAGAAAGAAGAAAAGAAAGGGAAAAGAAAGGAAAGTAAGGAAAAGGAAAAGGAAAAGGAAAAGGAAAGGAAAGGAAAGGAAAGGAAAGGAAAGGAAAGGAAAGGAAAGGAAAGGAAAGGAAAGGAAAGAAAGGAAATTCACAGGCCTAAGAAATCTGGAGAGGGAGGAAAGAGGTCTGCCTCTGATATACTGAGCACAAACAAGATTTCTCAAACCTTTTAACACCAAACTTTTCCTTCAGGTCTAAAATCACCGGTCTAAATGCCTGGTCTAAAATCACTACTTTAAGTCTGAGTTTTATCTGCACTGTCACAGCCTCCTTTTCTTCCTCTCTTATCCAAAAGAAGTCATGACACCAAGCATCTTGGACAATAAGAAAAAATTTGGAGGTCATTGCCCAGTGCTTCTCCTCTCTGCCCCTCCTACATTTTGTCCTGGGCAGCAGCCTTGCCCAGGTCTCAGCATGCCCTCCTCAGACAACCCATTCCTCTTCTTTCTTTCAGAAGAATCCAGTGGTAGGGCACATGGGGAAAAGCAGATGGCAAATCAAAACACAGAAACCCCAGGCTTGAGAGGACTGCCAGACTGAAAGCAGGAGCCAAATCTTTCATTTCTCTATTTTTCAGCACCTAGTAGAAGTCCTGGCACAGAGCAGCCTCCCAGAAATTGAGATGAATGAATGAATGAATGAATGAACGAACGAATGAATGAATGAAATCAAAGGATCCATAAGGGAAGACTCTAAGTCCTTCTTTATGTCTTCCAAATTCCAAAAGAAGATGAGAGCAGCTCAGGAGAAGGAAGTCATTTCTGTAAAAGCTCTGCTAACACTGAAGGTCTAAGATGTCGGCCCATCACCCTGGCTGTGGAGGGGAGTCTAGGCAGGAAATTAAGCAACTACATCCATCATATTTATTGAACAACTCCTCTCTAGAAGACACTTGTGCAGGTCAGTCATGTACATGAATCCCCAAACTCTGAAAGGGAATGTTCTCACTTCACATTGCTCTGTGCTTGCTCTCCACACTCCAGCCTCACTTGCCTTATTTTTGTTTCTCAAACATACTGAGCCTTTTCTTGCCTCCTGAGTTTGTCTATTGCTGTTCACTAGGACTGAGCCCAAGGTCTCCAGCTCTGCATGCAACTGGCCCTACCATCTTGCAAGTTACAGCTTAACTGTGACCTCTTGACAGAAGCTTTCCCTGATCCTACCATGTAAAAAGCCCCTCCCAGAATTCTCCCTAATTCTTTGTCTTGTGATTTCCTTCTTATATCTCATTCAACATCTGTGTTTATTCCGCATATTCGCTTGTCTATTATATCCCTACCTGAGCTCCTGAGGTATACTGGGATGATGGAAAGCATGAGTTCTAGAATTAGACTGTCTGCATCAAATGCCAACTTTGTCACTCACTAAACAAGTGACTTTGATTAAATTACCTAAATACTATGCCCCCGATTCCTGACCTATAAAATGCAATTTATAATAGAACCGTATCATTAACAGTGCCTCAAAAACAAATGTCATGAAATTTCTTAATGCACACGAAGAATTCAAACATTGCCAGGTACCAATAAAGGCCCTAGCGAAAGCTAACTTTTCTCATTGCTGTTATTTACTGCAATATCCATTATTACTGCTCTATCCTGGTGCCTAGCACAGAGTGTGTCATAAGAGGAGCTTATAATAGACTCAGAATATCTGCTGAACAAATGCCTGAATAAGAACCTCCAGGGAAGCCCAGAGAAGGTGTGATGGCACTGAGAGGAAGACAGCTTACTTCCTAAGGAAACTCAGTCAGGACAGGCTGCACGATGAGGGCAGCAGGGCCAGAGAAGGCTCTTGAAGGAACTGAGGGAGCCCTTAGATCTCACTGTGACTGACCCAGGCCTAAGTCATAAGGAGTTTTAAAGGGACTTGGGAGGAATGGATTCTGGGGAATAGTTAAAGAATAGTTGGAGAGGTCAAGGGGCAACCTGGGGTGGTTTGCACTGTCCCAAGAGCACAGAGACTGTTCCCAAGTTTGCCTCAGAAAGATGCACCCTCAAGTCACAGAGCTCTGCTCCCATAGTCTCTCATGCCTCTCTCAGCTACAGGAAAAACAGCAAAATGAAACTGTGATCACTTTATGCTGATGAGGATGTGGAGAAAAAGGAACCCTCATGCACTGTTGGTGGGAATGAAAACTAATGCAGCCACTGTGGAAAACAGTGTGAACTTTCCTCAGAAAGTTAAAAATAGAACTACCCTATCATCCAGTAATTTCACTATTAGATATTTACCTAAAGAATATAAAAACACTAATTCTAAAGGACATATGCACCCCTAATTTATTGCAGCATTATTTACAATAGCCAAATTATGAAAGCAGCCCAAGTGTCCATTGATAGATGGATAAAGATGTGGTATATATATTCAATAGAATATTACTCAGCTGTAAAAAAAAAAAAAAAGGAAGAATGAACTCTTGCCATTTGCAACAACATGGATGGATCTAGAGAGTATAATGATAAATGAAAAAAGTCAGTCAGAAAGAGACAAATACCATATGATTTCGTTCATATGTGGAATTTAAGAAAACCAACAAAGAAAAAAGAGATAAACCAAGAAACAGACTCTTAACTATAGAGAACAAACAAATGGTTTGTAGGAGGTGAAGGGGAGATGGAGCAGGTTAAAATGAAGTAGGAGAACTGGATTAAGAATACACTTATCCAAGGGCATCTGGGTGGCTCAGATGGTTAAGCATCTGCCTTTGGCTCAGGTCATGATCTCCAGGTCCTGGGATGGAGCCCCCATTGGGCTCCTGATTCATCGGGGAGTCTGCCTCTCCCCCCTACTCATTCTTTCTCTCTCTCTCCCTTTCTCTCTCCCTCTCTCTGTCTTCTCAAATGAATAGATAAAATCTTTTTTTAAAAAAAGAGTACACTTATCCTGATGAGCCCTGAGTAATGAACAGAATTGTTGAATCACTATATTGTATACCTGAAACTAATATAAAACTGTATGCTAACTATACTGGAATTTAAAAAACAGATCACTTTAGGAGTCTAAAGCCATACAATTGCACCTTCTCCATCGATGCAGGGATTTGAGAAGGGCAGGGTCAGCCTTCTTACTGTAGCTCAGGAAAAATGCTGTCTGTGCTGGAGAGGAAAGGAGGGAGAAGGGTGGAAGGGCTGAGAGTCCTGGAGAACAAAGGATCATTTCCAATGTGTTATGAGGAAATGAGAATGTTCAAAATCCAAAGCTCTGACCAGAGACCTCCTGATGAAGGAGAAGAGCTTAAAGGTTTCCTCTCCTTTCTCTCTCTGGGCCATGAGCTCAACCACCCAAAACAACACATGCACACACATTCAACAAGAGCCATTGCAGGAACAAGTCATGTGTGCCTGTCAGACATTTCAAGGCCCTGGGGTATTCACCCTGACTGCCCTATCCTCTCAACTCCCACCACTCTGGTGAAGGAGGCACTGCAATAACAGGTGAGCACCTGCAGTTGGGGGAGGGGGGAGAGTCTTCCTGGGCCAGTACATCCACATCAGCAAAATCACTGCTATAGACTCCAAGGTGGGGGATGGCTCCCTCAAAAGGGGACCCTCAACAATTAGACAACGAAGCCCAGCCCTGGATCCCAGATAAGCAGAGAGCAGCTCAGCTGCTTTCTGTTACCCCTCTGGGATAGTTGGTGAGCTGAGGAGGAAGGGTAGTCAGAAAAGGAAGTACCATTACAAATCAGGAGAAGGCCAAAGCTCCTGCTGAAAGAGGCCAGCAGAGGCAGAGGGAACCCACAAGGGGAACAATTAACTGATAAGAGTAAACTAATTGTTATTCATAGTAAATTAGGACACAGGTGATTTGGAGAAAGCCTACAGACCCTCCCAGATGTTTTTTGGGTTTTGCATTGCAGATCATGGTTTTATGGAATCCCTCTGGGAGTCAGATTATAGAAGCTGGGCTAGGACCAGAGCAGGGACAGAGCTCCCAACCTGTTTTAACTACACAATAAACACATAACAGCTTGTCCCAGAGGACAGACCCAGGCTCTGCACACTAAACATTTTGTTGGTAGACTTTGGGGGCTTCTGAGAAGAGGGGCTCACTTATTCCTGGCAGGGAAGAGGGGGAAGAGGAAGGTCAATCATTCAAGGAGTTTCAGAGGCTGTTCCAGATGTTGGAACAAGGGTTAAATCGTGAGATGCACTAAATCCAGATGTGGAAGGGAAGGATTTCCACAGATCTACAGAGGCCAAGCAGAAGAATAGAGAAGAGGGTAGAAGGCAATCATTGTGGTCTCAACCACCCACAGGGGACTGGTGTGTTTGTGTGTGTGTGTGTGTGTGTGTGTGTGCACATATATGTCTATATGTGTGGGTGTTCAGGTATGCACATCTGCATGCATGCATAAACATACTCTGGGAATAGGAGAGTTGTGTGTGTCTGCATGTGTGTCTGCCTCTGTGTGAACATTTTGTATCTATATAGCTGTTTGTGTATTTATATGTGTTCACTCACTTGGGGTATTGCCAAAACTTCCCACTGAAACTAATGGCAGGCTGTTCTCTCTTCACTGAGGCTTATCATGCTAATTTTAATCCCACATTATTGTTTTAAGTTGGCTCTAAAAATTAATATTAAAAAATTCTATAAACAGAGCCTGGGGCTAAATTGCAAGACAGGTCCCTAGAAAGGGGTTTTATTATCACTATTGTTCTTATAAGAATCGTGAGGGTGAAGCTTGCCACCCATCCTGTACCATCTGGTTAGCCTCTCCTTAGCGAAAGGGAGAGCACCAGAGAACACCTGCAGAGAGTGTCCAACTGGCCACAGCCTGTCAGGACCAGACGGACTGATGACCATTTAATCTAACACCTAGTTTTATTACTGAGGAGAGTGGCTGTGAAGGACTGACCACCCAGTCACCCAGGTAGTGTCTTTGCAATCAGCCTGAAGCTCTTCATTGCCTGAGCTTACCACAAGGAGGCTGTGCCCTGTCCTGGGGGAATTGATGGTGAAATGGGCATAATCCCTGTCATAGCCTCACACACCTAGTCCACACACTGCCGATGCTGACATCCTCTGTGGGCTTCAGTTCCCTTGTTTGTAAAATGAGAGGCTAGAACTAGCAACTCTACAAGGGCATTTCACCCTGCTATTTGGTGATTGTATGTCCAGGACCAGCAGCTTTAACTGGGGAGACAGGCAGTTTGTACTCCATGCAAACTCATGGCCATGTCCCTCCCCTGCACTCTCTTGATCTTCCCTTTGCTGCTCCAGTTGGTGTGGTGGGGAAGCAGAATGTGGAGACAAGGAAAAATTGGTCTCTGAAAAGATTCTCTTAGCAGAGTATAAGGAGTAAGTGTTATTCCAACAGGGGAAAGAGAAAAGAGAGTAGAGATTGCTGTAATTCATACTTCATTAAGAGAATGAGGAAATGACCCTGCACTATAGCAGAAGGTATTCAGGTTAGATATGGAAGCACTTCCTTGATGGCAAGGAGGGCTGTTAAACACAGTTAAGGAAGAGGGAATAAGAGGGTGGGACAGCTGTCCCCAGAGACAGTAATTACATTTTCAAATATCTGTGAGATGGTATGGATGATGAGGCCCCTTCCTCATCTCAAGATCTTGACCAAAGTAGCTGATTCTGAAGCCCTGCCCCTAGCCCATCCTCCACCTACCTACCATATATATTCAGGTAAGGAGCAGGGCAGGGCCTGGCTGGGTAGTGATCAGAGTAAGGAAGATGGTAGGGGAAGGGGTCCTATGCTTCTCAGCATCAGCCCAGGGTACATAGAAAAGCAGCACCTGGTGGTACTATTTTGATTTAGCAATGCCTGACAGTGGGTCTAGAGTTGGTGGAAGGAAGAAGGCATCAGACCTTGTGGGAGAGTTGGAGTTTCTAAAAAACACTGACATCCTCTGGACCTGCTATGCTACAGGAGCTGGCCTCTTCTGGGGCTGTGAAGAGAACACGACTACAGGTGTCCAGGAAGAGGACAAACGTGGGTGTACAAAACCCTTAAAACATGTATGAGGATAGCTTCTAAGTCTCTGGCAACTTGACACAAGAGCATTTGGAAGTATCTCCATATAGCTAGCTACCTTCTATGGCTATATGTGTATCTCATGCATACATGCACACACATGTGCCTACACAAGGATTCCCTGGTCACACACACAGCCCCCCAACACACACAGGCAGAAAACATGCAGGGGCATCTTTGCCCAGGGAGCCCTGGGAAATTACTGGATAGCCTACTAGCCCCCTTCTCTCCATCTCTGCTCCTTGTTCCTTCCCAGCTCCCTCTCTACCCCACACATTGCCTCCCTGCTTTCTCTTTGGAATGTCCAGGGCCCTGTGGAAGGGGGAGTGGAGGCTAACACTCAGTAGCTGGACATGCCCTTTGACAAGGCAGCAGTGCCGACAGGTGGGGCCATTCTGGTGGCCGGTGCCTGAGGACCCCCATCTCTACCCCCCCACATAAGCAGTCCTGTATCCCGGCAGGTACCACCCACCCCCACCAGCTATCTCCCACTTCTGGGTGCCTGAAGACAAGTAGGGAGCCGCACCCTCCCCGCTCCCCAGCTCTGCCTCCCGGTCCCAGAGAACCGCCCCCCAACTGCCCAGCCCGGAAACAATCACCCTTTGAGAAAGCCTGCCAAGCTGGGCGCCAGGAACAGCCAGGATGGAGGCGGGGTGGGATGGGGGTGCAGGCAACGGGCCGGGCGAGCTTTAACTCTAGAGAGCCGAGGCCCGGCGTGGCTCGGCCCCCGCCGCCAGCCCCTGCCTCAGCGCCTCAAACCCTAGCTGCCTAGGCTGAGGAGTGCTTGTGCGTAGGGGCGGAGGGGTGATACCAATCCCGGGGAGGGGGTCGCCACCTCCTCCTCGCGCCCCCCGCCTCGGCTGGAGAGGTTGGTACCGCCCATTAGCGGCGCGGGTCCCGCCGGCAGCTAGCGCGCGCTCGGGGGCGGGGGCGCGGGGAGTGGGGGCGGGGAGCGAAGGGTGGGGGCGGGGCGGCAGGCGCTGTCAGTGCAGCGGCTGCACCCGCGCATCGGCTGCCGCCGAGGGGACTCCGCGCCGGCCCGGTCGGCTAGGCTCCGGCCGCCCCGAGCCTCCCCATCGCCGCTCCCCGGGCCTGTCCCCCTTGCTTCCCCCACCCTGTCCCCTGTGCCTTCCCCTCCTCTCCTCCCCCTCCCTCTGTCTCCCTGCCGGCGCCCTCCCGCGCGCTCCCAGGCTCCGGCTGCCGCCTCTCTGAGCCCAGAAGGAGCCGGGCCAGGGCCGGGGCCAGGGCAGCGGGCGGGCGGGCGCGAGGACCCCGCGGCTATGAAGTGGCCCCCAGGGGCCCGGAGCCCGAGAGCCCCCGGGGAGGGAGGTGCACGCGGCCCGGGGCAGCAGCCGAGGGTCGCCGGGGCCGGCGCATAGGGGCAGCCGCCCGCCATGGACCGCGCCGGGGACGATCCTAACTCGCCGCCGCAGGTCAGTGCCCCCACGCCCCCCGCGCGCCGCCACGGCGCAAAGAGTCCCTTTATGCGTCCCCATCAGTACCCACGCCATGTCCTCCCGGGTGCGACTGTGTGTGTGTGTGTGTGTGTGTGTGTGTGTGTGTGTGTGCGCGCGCGCGTGCGCGCGCGCGCGCAGCGGGGGCAGCTGGAAAGGGGCCGGGAACCGTGCCTGGGCTGGGAGGCGCTGCCGCGGAGGGTCTGCGAAACAAAACCCGGGTGATGCCTTTCCTCCTCCAGCCGGCCTTAAGGGGAGAGCTGGTTCTAGGCAGCTTCCAACAACTGGCCCAGTTAGCTCTTGGACTCCTTTCCACCTCAGCAGGTGGTTCCTGATCTCCCGGAGGAGTCAGGGGCTAGCGCATCCACCGCACCTCTGCTCCCCAGCAGTCATTCCCAGTCGCTCTGAAGCCACAGGCACTGGCAAGTTAACTCTCTTCAGTGGACCCAGCCTCTGCCTCTCTAATGGGGAGTCTGAGGGGCTATGAGGTGGTCGGAGTAGCAAAGGGCCCTTGGGCCCATCAGTGTAACCAGGAAGGAGGCATGACCAAGTTCACCACCCACCTCTGTGCACCTGAGATCCTGATTCCTCCTAAGGCAGAGCAAACAACTTCAGAAAAGGAACCTGAGAGGTGAGGCAGGATAGAAGAGAGGAGGAAGCCACAGGATCTCAGTGCCAGAGAAAGGAGGTGACAGCCTTGTATCAGGCAGCTAAGGTCTAGAGACACCCCTTCCCCCCACACACATATGAATACATAAACAATTTGACTAGCCTCCTCTTCCCCTGCCTCCGCCCAGCCAGGCCTACTTGTCAGCCATGAACTATTCGGATGAATTCTTGTAGAAGCTGGAAATAAAGGATTCCAGGAATTTCCAATTCACAGGACTCTGAAGGGGACCTCTGCTGACAGTTGCTAGCCCTATGCTGGTGGGGCAGCTCTATCTGTATGGGTACCATCCTGGATGGAGGACCCATTGGGACCTGGTTGGGTTCCGTGGCATGCATTGTAAAAGGATTGGGTGTGAATATCCTAGTGCATAATAACCCCCGTGAAGTTATTATGTGTTTATGTGGAAATGGGAGGCACACAGCTTCTTAAGTTGGGGGCTGTGGGGGTGTGTGGCTTCACAGGACTGATGCTCTAGTGTTTTCTAAGATTTGTCTTCTGTGCCTTGTGTCTCCCTACCTCTGCCAATAGCCACCTGAGATTGAGACATTTCCTCCCAGAACTTGCTTAACTGGTAACCATTATTGGCCTTACTGGACCAAACAACAAGTTCCCCCTTCCTTCATATGGAATAAAGATCTTTCCCATGAGACCCTCAAAGAAACTGTCCACTCTGCCAAGTCCATGCCCAGCATACCCAAAGGTTCTAGAGTTGCATGCCATTTCCCTCTGCCACTTTTGATGGGAACAAGAAAGCTTGCCAGTGTTAATGGAACAGGGAGGGTTAATGAATTTGTGCCCCATTCAACACAAGAACCATGTGGCTTGCTGTGCCCATTTCTCTACCTGATCCTAGATGCTTAGAAATCACTCTGTTTTCAGGCATGTTGGAAGTTCACATTTGCTGGATTGAATATATGTATATAGGTTCCTGGGTGAGCAGGCACTAACTGGTCCACCTGAAGCATTGGGGCAGGTAAATCACTGAGGTGGGACAGCTCCAGTGACAGGATTGGAGCCTACAGCAGAGACCAGGGGCTCCAGAGGAGCATGAGTCCTATCCCTGCCTTAGGCATCTGGATAGACCTGGATTTACCCACAGTAGTTTTGAGGGGTGAGGGGAACAAGTCGGCTGTACTTCTTGTTGTGAAGCATAAGGTGAGGAGGCAGGGCAGAAGCTTTGCAAGTGTGAGAAGTGCAGGAGGATGAGCTGATTGGGAGTCAGGCTCAAGGATAGGGGAGCTTTTTGGCTTGGCTAGGAAAGAGGAATGAGCAGACATAGAGATGCCTGAGAGCTCCTGTCTGCTGACACTGGAAGAGAAGCAAGCCAGAGCTCAGGAAGAGAAGGAATCTGAGAGTCTGAGGCAGGCAGTGCAGCCAGCCTGAGACAACAGACAAAGACACAGAAGCATGCTCATAGAACGAAGGGGTGGGGAGCCCAGAGGCAGAGCTGTGGCTTGCGCAGTGATGCTGTTGGGGCCAGTCCAGGGCCCTCCCGAGCTCCACAGTATCAGCAGTCATCCAGTAGGGTGAGGTGGAGGGGTCCTCAGGGGAGCAGTCGGACAGTCTCCTGAGTGAAGGAGATGAATACACGCCTCTGATGAATGCAATGGTTCAGAGGGATGCTTAGGCAGAAGAGGGCTGGCTGTTGGATCAGGCTTATCCCCCAGCGCTGAGGGCTTCCCCCATCTCCTGCCCCACTACCCCTCCTCCTAGGATGCAGTGGGGTGGGGAAAGGGTGTGGACTCTGGAGAGACTAGCTCTGGGAAGAAAGAAAAGAAAAACCTCTTTCATGATTCCCCCAGCCTGCAGACAAGACCTTTGGAGGCCCTGGGGAAGAGCACTAGGGGCATGGACGTAGTGCAGTGCAGAGCACAGGCTCTCAGCCAGGCCTGGGGGGCCCTCCATGACCAGTTGAGTGGACTTTGGGAAATACTGAGCCCTCGAAGCCCTGGTTTCCTAAAAACCTAACCCAAGGAAGCCTCATCTCACCAGGCTGTTTTCAGGTGAAGTGCCAGATGAATGTTAATTTATGTGCTTATTTTATATACCCTCCCCTACATTCTTCCAGGATCTGGATGGCTCTAGAATTTGGAGTAGCAATTCCCTGGCCAACCCTGGAACCAATTACACTGGGATGGTTATAGTCTCTCCATCTCCCACGCCACTCCATCCCATCTGCTTTGCCACTCCTACACTCTGGGCCTTCCCCAGGCCCACCTGGGTTGTGCCTCTGTTGCAAGGACACTCATGTCTCCTTGGAACAACAGCAACTACAGTGTTTCCATGTCTAATTAGTGGTCAGTGTAATTGTTCCAGTTCGTCAGCCAGTGATTTCCTAAAACAATTCACGTAACTTAGAAGAACGCTAGCTCTGTGACCTCTTATTATCCATGCTGAAAAATGGCAAGGTGGACAGATGTCACTCAAAATTCCTTTCACTTCCATAGAGGTTGACTGAGCACCTACTGTGTTCCAGGCTCTCGGCCAGTGCTGGGAACATAAGGCATCAAATAATCCAAAATCAGGAGTTTTTATTTAGCTTTTGGAAGGGTTATGTGGGTTGCTTCTTTTTTTTTTTTTTTTTTTTTTTGCAGCTACAGCAAATTTACTTTTCTAATGAGGTTCAGCTCCAGCCAATATTAAAATGAGTCTGCGCTCCCTGCGCACACCAGCTGACAGCAGGGCAGGCAGCCTCCCAGCCAAGTGCCTGGCAGGGATTAGTGCTTTGCCACCAATAAGCCCAAAAGTGGAGAGTTTCCGTCTGGATCACCAAGAGTTGACTGGATTTTTAGGGTTAAACCTTGCCCATGGGGCTGTGTATCTTGCTAAGTATTAAAGCCAGAGGCAGGGCTTCTTTCTTCTTGTATGAACTGTGTACAAGAAGTGTACGTGAACTGTGCGTGAACTGTGAGCTCTTACTATCTTTTTATGAAGGGAAGAAGGCTAGAAGGACCTGAGATAAGACAGCATACCCCTGGTTATTTGGAGTGGAACTGTAGGACCAGACCTGAGGTTGGAAGCCTGGTTCTTCCAGTCCTCCCTGACTGGCTGTGTGTGGCTGAGCTCATCCCTTCTCCCTCCTTCACTTCTCTCCATCTTGCTTCTTTCCTTATGAGGCAGTTGGGCAATCAGGCCTCTGCATGAGTCTCTTCAGGCTCAAGATCCTGGGCTATTCATTTGACCATCATTCAGAAACCTCTATAGCCCAACACTAGATGTGAGGTGAGCTGCTTTCCCTCCCATGGTGGGCAGTCTTCCATTCACACCAGCCATATTTTGAGAGCTAGTGGCCACCATATTGGACAATGCAGATACAGAACATTCTGAGCATCACAGGAAGTTCTACTGAAAGTGCCATTCTAGTCTCAACATGGATGGTTTAGCAAGGTAGCTAAGAGCATAGACTCTGGAGCCTGCCTGGCTAACCTCAAATACGGCTTTGCTACTTAATAACTGTGTAGCCTTGGGACATTACTTATCTTCTCAGTGCCTCAGATTTCTTATCTCTAAAATGGGGATAATCCTGGGATGTTTATGAGGGGAGAATGAGTCATTACGGTTACTCATGATAATCACACAGAGCATGCAATAGTAAGTGCTTTGCCTAGCAATTTCTATTATTCATTTACGTAACAATTCACTTAACAAACAATGAACAACATACTTTATGCTGGGCATGATGCCAGGTGTTAGGGTTGTCAGTCATTAGCATGTGACCTTGCTCCCCGAACCTCAGTTTCCTCACTCGTGTTGGGAATGTACCGGATAGGAAGGCCTGCACCACTCCCCTGGTGAGATGCAATGAGATGAGAAATGTCTTCCTTTGCCCACGATACTTCCGGAAAACAGGGGCTAACATTTTTGGAAGTGAATACAACTTAAATTCTCTTTTTATTCGAACCATTCTCACCAAAAAAGCATTTCATAAGCCTCCATAAGTTCAAAATAAAAGAGACAAATGAGGTCCCAGATGCCTCCAGCATCTTGTTGAATGAGGAAAGAACCAAGTGGAGGGGTTCTTGCCTGGGCTCACTGCCTCCACCCCCCGCCCCGGTCCGGCGGGAAGGAAAGCTAGGAGGATGCTGTCCTGAGCTCAGCAGTGAGAGTAAGGCCCTTGGCTGGACAGAATGTAGCGATCAGCTGGCTGACCCAGTGACTCGTCACAGCTGCGTCAGCAGCTCACGGTGTGACAGTCTTGTAGAAACTCATCTTCCTCATCTAAAATATGAGAAGCGTGAATCATGTGAACATTGCCCTACCTGAATTAATACCACTTACTTTGGTAAAGGAAATGTGTCTGAGAAGCAAGAATTTGCCATGTGTAGCCACAAACTATTGGATGAACACTGAAGACTATCAGGGCCACAAGGCTTTGCATAGAATTTGGATTCTGTGACTCTGTGTTGCTTCCTTCTTTTTATAGATAAGAAAACCAATTTCCAGTGGTTCCAGAGAGGTTCCAGACTTATTTCAGGTCACACAGTGCTGTAGTGCCTTGTCCTAGACTGTGACCTCAGTCTCCCAGTTCCCTGCTTCTCCCTCTCTGTCAGGCTACCTGTCCTTTTGTCAGGACAGAGATGCACAGGAGGGAAGCAGGAGCCGCCTCACCTGGGTGCTGATACTTAGACCCCAGGGCCCCTTTCATCTGGTTTGGGACAAGTCTTCTCTCCCCTCCTCTGACAACTGGCCCAAGAGGACCAACGCAAACTATCTCTGACAGGACCCCAAGGAAGGTCAGATCCTTTGGGCCACAGGCAATGCATTAAAAATACATAGAAGACTTTAATTAAATCAGTGAATCATTAATCTGCTACTATATGGCCATGTACACTCTGACCAAAGGAATAAGTTCAGCCTGGAAATCATCAGTCTGAGTGAGCCATCAGGAGACCTCCATAGCTTGACACTGAGGTTCTGGGGCTACCTGGCTCCAGCTCAGCCCAGACCTGAAGACTCTGGGTCCCTATTGGCTGATTGGGCATGTCCTATGGGATGTCTTCTGAAGCTTGAGGAAATCCAGGCATCTTTCTCAGCCCACCTCCCCATCACCAGCATCCTGATGCCCTTAGGGAAAGGTAAGTGCTGACTCCTAGAGATGTTAGCACCGTGTCCCCTGGAAGGTGTAGTTAATAGAATAATGCAGCCAGGGTGAGCAGACCACAGAGGGTCTTCAAGGAGACACCTCTTCCCTGTGGCCATCCTGGGCATGTATTTATTGTCTCCCACTCAATACCTCATGCTCCCTTCTCCTCTACCCCCTTCATGCACGGAGCACAGACCAGGAAGGACCAACCCAGGACCACCTGGGTTCCAAAGCAGTGGCTGGCCAGCAGTCCCCCCGGGGCTGCAGGATCCTCACTCCAGGGCAGCAGCCTTGTCACACCCCAGCCTGCTTAGGTGGATACAAAGCCTGCGGGCATGTTATTTTCTTTTTCCATAAGAGCTTCTGAACTTAAGCTAAAGTGTTACTAGCCTAACTCATCATTCGTCCATACCAACTTCTTCTCCCACTCATAAATCTCTCTCTCTCTCTCTCTCTGGAAACAAATATCCCAGCTTCTCTGTCTCTGTCCCTCAGGCCCCATGACTGGGCAACACAGCAGGCTGCCCTAAGTGTATGTGCATGCAGGTGTACATATGTGTATGCATTCATGTGTGCACACACTCCTCCACCACACCTTGCTCGGTCCTAGCAGCACCTCTGGAACCTCTGTAGGGTACTCTGTGCGTGTTCCTCATGGAGCACTCCTCCGTGACAGCTAGCAGGCAGGTGCACCCAGCAGCCCCACTTGGGACTGCACATAGGGGCCCACTCCAGCCCTGCTGCCAGGAGAGCCCTCTGCCCCGCCATCCCCTCGCCGTGCCTAGTGTGTAGGCCCTAAGGGATGTGTCATTGTTGGAAGATCTAAGCAGACCTCCTGGACAGCCGGTCCTTTCTGGTGTGAGCAGTAAAACAAAAAACACACATAACATAAACTTTACCAGCTGAACCATTTCTCAGTGTTCAGCGGTATTAAGTACATTCATACTGTCATGCAGCCATCTATCCATAACTTTTTCATCTTGGAAATTGGAAAGTATATTTGTTAAACAGCAGTTCTCCACTTGTCCTTCCCTCGGCCCCAGGTAAGCACTGTTCTACCTTCTGTTTCTGAGTTTGACTCCATCCGATACCTCATGTAAAGGTTGTCATACAGCATCTGTCCTGTGATCAGCGTCTTTCATTTAGTGTTGCGTCCTCAAGGCTCATCCGTATTGCAGCGTCGTCCAGGATCTCCTCCCTTTCTTGGGCAGAATAATACTCCATTGTATGTGTACACTGCATTTTATTTATCTGGGCAGCCAGTTGACTGGTTCTTTGGTGCCAGGCCATGGGGCAAGAAGTGTTGATAACGGTGTTTCTCCCCACTTGACCTTCCCATTCAGGGATATCTCAATATAAGGGCCCAGCAGAGACCCTGCTCTGAGTTAACCTATGTGACAGGCATCACAAGAGCACAGAGAGAAGGGATGGTTTTATTTGAAGAGAAGGGTATATTTTTGGACCTCTGGTTGCTCCCTTCACTGCCCAGTGCTGACAGAGCCTCCTCACTGCCCAGCCCCTGGGTGGCATTCCCCAGGGCAAATGTACCTGGCTCAGTCCTGGAAGGTCAAGCAGGAGTTCAGCATCTTAACAATAGTGAGGAGAAAAACATTCCAGGCAGAAGTACCTGCCAGGGAGGTGAGGCCAACACCCTGTCCCAGACCCCTTCCTACCAGCCACCTTCTCAGGACCCTGAGAGAGAAATCTGTCCCTTACCCCCCAGAGCTCTTCCCTGGGGGCAGGAGCCCTTGGTGACCCCAGAGAGCCCCTGTGTGTGTGGCAAGCCTGCCTTAGCACATGCCTTTGTGCTGTGCAGGCTCCTTCTTGCTGATCTGTAGCCCCCCTGCTGCTAGCTGTATAACACACAGCCTGTAAAACACAGAGATAGTGTCAGCATAATCTACCGTCTGGGGGACTGAGATTTAGGGATCCTCCATTCATCACACTCATGCCAGCCTGCCCACGGGGGGAGCACACAATGCCCACTCTAGACTCTTAGGCCTGCTGAGGCTGGGCTCCCCACAGCACCCCCCCTTCGATGCCTTCCCTTAACTAGTCCTCAGCCAGGCAAAAGGGTGAGCTGATGCCAGGAGGGATCTAAGGGATAAGGCAGAAGTAACAGAGGAAGTTGGGCAGCCTCCAAGGTAGGAGATGAAGCTTTCCAGGAACCTGGCCTGCTTCCAGGGGAGAAAGGGCAGGGATGACAGGGCCTGGGGCCTAGCACCAGCCCCCTGCTGATGGCCATCTCTCAGCCCCAAGGCTGCAAGAGTCTCCGTGCTCTGACAGCTCTGGAGACAGAAGAGAAGGGGGCACCTGACCTTCTGAAATCGCCCGCACTGCTCCCCGCACTGAGCGTGTGTCTCAGAGAGTTGGTCAGAAACTTGGACTGATGTTGGGGGGCAATACAGAGAAGTGTCCCAACACTAGGGCAGGCCCAGCTGTCTACTCCTGGCACAGCCGTTCAGTTCTGCCCTCGGCTTCTGAATCTGTAAAAGAGGAACAAAGAAAGCAATGCCTTCCCAAGGGAGCTGTGCTGAGAGACGGTGCTGGGCAGCTGTATGTGAAATATCTTGGTAAACTACACAGAGCCTGTGAGAGGGGTCAGCCCAGCCTGGAGGTCAGAACAGGGCCCAAGTGCCGGATTTCCGAGGCATGGCCTCTCCCTGGGCCCACGGCAGGCAGGCACCTCTCTCTATCACCCTGCTGCAGGCCCATGTGCCTGCTTTCTGTGGGGTCCAATCTCAGCACTGCCTCATCCTTGGAGGAGGAATCTGCTAGAAAAGCTGCCCCAGTGGCTAATTAGTGCTGACCTGGGAGGAAGGAACTGAGATGCCCCCTCTCTCTTCCTCTTCTCTTTTAGGCACTTGGATTTAGCTGAATCTTAAAACAAGTTGTATTTACTATTTTACTTTACATTATCTAATATTTTTAGTACTCAATGTTTGTAGGACCCACGCTGGATGTTTTCCATGGTTCCCTCATTTGAGTCCCAAAATAGCCCAGTAAGAGTTTTAGATAGGGAAACTGAGTCACAGGGATATCAGCGTAGCTTCTGGTTTGTGTCAGGGCCTGGACCCTATAATGAGATCCAGAGGTAAGTAAGGCCTGCTGCCCCCAGAGGAACCCATGGCCCAGGAGCTGGAGACAAACATGAAAACCAATAAGCACACAGAAGGTTCCAGGGCTGGACTTTGCCTTCCTGGACACTGAGTGCTCAGGCCTGGGAAAGACCATGGCCAGGAAAGGCTTCAAAGCAGGAAGATCAGACTGAGGACATAGGGCTCAGGATGGCCTCACCTAGTCACCACCCTCACCCAGAACTGCACAGACATCAGCACCAAAGGAAATTGAGGCAGAGAGGGCAGGATTAGACAATATGAGGGCAGGAAGGACAGTACTGTGGGGACAGATTAGCACTGGCTGCTCACACCTTCTCTACAAGGTATCTGAATCCCACCTTAAACCCACAGTCTGGGAGGCTCTGCATGGCTATCCCAGCCTACCCTTGCCATGAAGCCTCAGTCTCTGGGCCAGACCCACCTGGCCTGCTTGGTTCCAGTCCCCAGGCCATGGTCATGTGCCCTGCCCACCAGTCCGCAAGGGTTTAATAGGTGCCAACTCAGTGATTATGACCTGTTCCCAGCTCCATGCTATGGGCCTTCACTGGAGCCAGTGCTTGCCACCTACCTAGCCTGGCACTGGGCTTATCTCATCCTCCCTGGGCCTCCTCTGTAGTCAAGGGCCAATGAGATGAGGGCTGTGTCCTCCCAGCAATCAGATCCCAGGAGCCTAGGATACTACAGTCTTACTGGGTTCTGGACTGCACCCTAACCTCAGTCGCAGCAGGTAGCAGGCCGCCCGCACTGCTCCTGCCAGGCAGCCTGGCAGAAAAGGAGGGCTGGACAGCAGCTTGCATGGCTCTTGACACCACTGTTCCACTAGCAACTATTGATTTGCTTGTCCTGCCCCACTAGCTCCTGGAGTTCCTCTTGCATCCGAATCTGCTGAGCCCTGCCCTCCACTCCTACTCCCCTCACTCCTTCTCAGTCAGGTAGGTGCTTGCAGTGGCTTGACCCCACAGGTGTGTGCCACATGGAGTAAAGGCCCTACCTTGTGTCCAGAACTGCTCATACCTTTCACAGAGCAAATATTGCAGCAAGATGAGCGGAAAGGCTAAAGAGCATTTTGCTATAACCTCTATAACCGTATGTGGAATCCAAGGCAGGACAGTGTCCTCATGTGGCCTTGACCTGTGCTGGGGTAATACACATTGCCAGTTCTGCTCCCCTGTCTCCAAGGGAGTGAGGCGAGGCCAGGGCAGGCAGAGGATATGGGGAGGTGATCCTAGCAGCAGTGAGAACCCCAGTGCTCCCAGAGCTCATAATGCAGAGGGCAGAGGAGCTGTTCTGGATTTCCTCACAGCACAAACCAAGTGTGTTGATTTGTGCTTTGGGCAGCCTTTGCAGGGATGAAGACTGATTTGGGAAGTAGGCAGAGGGGAGAAGCACTCGGTTTATACCTGGCATTCATTCCCATGACTGGATGCCACATACTGAGTGACAGTGGGCTCCAGTGAAGGGGACGAGTGCCCACTGTGCCCAGGGCAGTCCTGAGCATGCCTATTGCTGATGCATTGACTCCTGTTGTTTTCTCACCTCAGCACAGTCTGGAGGGCCCTGGTTTGAATAATAAAATATATGGTCATACCCACTCATGGACAGGGCCAAAGGGTGTGACTTAAGCACAGATGCCCAGCATGTGCTCAAAGACCAGGAGAAGGAGCCCTAGTTTCCACTCAGCCCAGCTCAGAGGTGGGAGAGTAACCCCCAGAGGGAGGCTGCAGGGAGCTTGGACCAGGAGAGAGAAGGGCTGTACTGCCAGGATCCCTGAAAGGGCCACTGCCACCCAGGGAGCAGGTCTCAGGCAGGGCTGAGGTTGGGCTGCTGTCAGACTGGATCCAGGATGCCTGGACACTCACTCCTTTGTGCCTCAATTTCTTTACCTGCAAAGCATCAGTAAAGCTTTGGAATTACAAGGGTTTATTGATTAAATGAGATGACCAATGTGAGATCATTTGGGAAGTTTCAAATCACTATTGAGTATGAGCTGTATTCTCAGTAGTTTCTAGGGGAGGCTGCCCCCTACCCACAGCACCACAGAGAAAGTGAATTGGCCTGTCCCTGTCTGTGTTCTATGATCTGAGGCCATTGGAGGCCAAGGTCACATGAGCTAATCCTTCGTTTGAACAGAGACTCAATCATGGGATTCTCCAACAGGGCTCAGGAGCAACAACCAAACCCAGCCAAGGGCGTGCTTGCGTGTACCCATGAACACACGTGCACTTGTTCAGATGGGATGCTGGCCGTGAGCACAGAACTGTGTGCACCTATGCGTGCTGTGGGCCGCTGCCCTGTGAAATTACTCTGAAGGGATGCTCTAGAATTTGCTGGTACAGCCTTGATGACTTGTTTGAATGGAAGACTCAGCCTGGCCATCCTCCTGAGTGACATGAGGAATTTTCCATGGCCAGGAGGATTTGGAGCAGGGGGCCTCAGTCCCCTTCCCCAATGAGATAGCAGAGACGGTGGTGAGAGAGAGGCAAGAGGGCCACAAACATGGAACTGGTAGTCGGACTTCCATGGGGCAAGGACTTGTGATAGCTAGCAGCAGCCTCTCCCACCATGTGGGGTGATGGCAGAGGTCTAGCAAAAAGGGACAGCAGGGGTCAGAGGCCAAGGTGAGGAAGCATGGTTGCAGATGGAAGGAAATAGGAGGGATGCTAGTTTGTGGAGGCCAGGCCTGGCTTGCTCTCAGGACATCTTGACTCTAAATTGAGACCCCTGACCCTGGGGCTGGCCCAGATGCTGGCCCTAGGTAGGAAAGGGCAGTTACCCTGTAAATGAACCAAGCCGGTCTACCTGCTTCCAGGGCTTTCCCAAGTTTGCTGCAGGGAGAGGAGAAGGCTCTGGATGGTAGAGGTCAGAGACTGCCCTGGGGAGGAGATAGATAGGATAGAAAAGGGTGCAGTTAGACTGGGACAGATGGTAAAGAGCCTTGAATGCCAAGCTAAGTAAGTTGCGATTAGCAGGAGATACAAAAAGTTTTGAGTGTGAGCAAGTCAGTAAGGGGGGAAGGGGCCAGGCAGTGAGCTGGAATCTGAAGAAAGATCACAATGGGTGGCTGGGGGAGCAAAAGATATGACCCAGACCTGCATCAGAGGGATGCAGCCCAAGGCCTAGAGTCAGGCCAGGCCAAAGGTGCTGAGGCCTAGCTGATGCAAAGAGGGAGAGAGATCTAGGGCATTCCTAGGACTGGCCAAAGGTGAATGACAGAAGGAAGGGATGGGGAGCTACTCTAGGAGGAAAGATGATACTCGAATCTTAGTCATGCTGTATTTGAGGTCACAGTGGAATATACGAGACAATAAAAAAGGGAACGGTTCCACACTGGAGATGGGGAACCTGAGCCTGCAGAAATCAAAGGTACTTCTCAATGGCCTCATACTGTGGAAGGCCAAGGTCAGCCCTTGAGACAAGGAGATGTCCCTTCTGCCTAGCCCAGCCACCCGTCTTCACTGCCTCCTCCTTCGGGGGTGATACAGGCCTTTCAGGGTCTGTGGCTTCCACCTTACCTTCCAGCAGCCAGAAGATCAGCTGGAGGGAGTTGGAGGGAAGCAAAGCCAAGCAGACCCATCTCAGGCCCTTTCCAGGGCTGCAAGGTTGGCAGTTGTAACAGCTGCTCTCATTGACATCAGCCATGTGTCAGATAGTTTATATGGATTTTGCCCCATCACCCTAAAAATCCTAGTGAGGGAAGCACTATTTTTATTCCCATTTTACAGATGGAAAAACCAAGGCCCAGAGAAGTTACTTTGTCTAAGTCACACAGCAGAGGAGGAGGGGCTCTAATGTTGTGCCCAGGGCTCTCGGGCTCGAGGCATAGGCTCCCCACTACTTCACTGTCCATCCGTGTGCCACTCTGCTGGGCAGAGGAGAGCAAAGGAAGATGGAAGGGAGGCAACAGAAGCCTGTGACTGTGGTTAGACCCTGCTATCACCCTCAGCAGCTATGGGGCCAGACAGGAGCTGAAGGTCAGGTGGGGACCTAACCTCCTTGTTTTGGTAGACAGACTCTAAGGTGTCCCCCCATGACTCCTGACTCCTGCTGTTTCTGCCTTTGGATAACCTCCTCCCCTTTGGTGTGTATGGCACCTGTGACCAGCCTCTCACCAGCAGAATGTGCAGAAGTGATGGGCTTTCACTCCCATAATTATGTAGAACTCTGTCTTGTTAGCACAGTGGCTTTAGATCCTCCCCTTGCTGGCTCGATGGAGTAAGTAGATAATTGGAGAAACCTATATGGCAAGAAACTTGGAGCAGCCTCTAGGAGCCGAGGGCAGCCCCCAGACAACAACCAGCAGGAAGAGCAGCCCTCGGTCCCATGCCTGAAAGTTAGGGGATTCTGCCAACAGCTTGAGCTTGGAAACAGGTTCCTCCCAGGTGAGTCCTCCAGAAGAGAGTGCAACCTAGCCAGTACATTGCAGCCTGGGGAGCTGCTGGGCCATGCCTGGGCTCCTGAGTCACAGAAACTGAAGAGAATAGACGAGGGTCACTTTACGTGGCTGAGTGTGTGATGACATGTTAGATAGCAGCAGAAAATGATGATGAGATGATGAAGGCACTCATCTCAGGAGCAGTGACCTTCCTTTCAAAAAGTTGGCATGGCTTCCAGAATGGGCGTGGAGTGAAGATGGAAAGAGAGCAAGGAAGGAGGGCAAAGGAGGTGAGGGCGGTGGCACTTTGCAGGCCCAGAGCCCTCCCCTATCCCCAAGGCCCCAGCTGAATGCTGTGCCAGAAACTGGGCTACATGGCACTTTGCAGGGACTGCTTCCCAGTCCCATAAACTCCAAAGCTAGGTGTGACCCACCCGGCTTTCCCCCAGCACACAGGCAAGGGCTGACAGCCATGTGCAGCTGTTTGCCTGACTGGGACTCTCCATTGACCTGCCAGGGACCAGCCCATCACTGCTGACTGTCTTGCCCATCCAGCCCTCTGCAGTCGGCCCTCACGACCCGCCACATGCTAGCTCTGCACCGGGGGTGCCCCAGGGGGGGGTGCCCCGTGGGCCTTGGGCCACTGCCCAACTTTCCACAACCCTCCATCAGGCCTGTGTCCTTCAGCGCACTATCTCCCTGGCCACTGCACCCTCCCTGCTGTCCCCACTCTTGAGGGAGCAGCTGAGCTGATCATCTGTGTGCTTGGGCCCCAGCCTCTGCAGGCCCCAACTGAGAATAGCACCTGATGTCCCCACAAAATGAAGCATTTGATTTTTTCTCGAAGGGCCTCCTGCCTGGAGGCTCTGGGATGAGCGGATGCCTCCCAGCCTGAAGGCCACAAGCTACACAATTCAAGGAACTTCAGTGAAACCCGCTGGGGGCCATCTCTTGTTCTGTTTAAATTCCTGCAGTGAACCAGAATGGACTTTGCCTTGCAGGGTACCACATGAAACCAAACCCCAATTTTCATTTCTTACCGAATCATAATCAAACAAATTGAATCCAAAGGCTGTTTCAGAAAAACTAAAAAGAAAAACAAAGGAGTTACCTAAAACAAACAAACCATGAGCTGCATTTTCTGACACTGTTGAGCTGGAAGAAAACCAAAGCATAAGAGTATGCTTTATGCCAAGCCTGAACTGAACGAACACTTCTTTCTGCCCAAGCCCTTGGATTGGTTTCCCTAACTAGAAAGGAACAAGACGGGGGAAGATCTGGAATCCATGCCATCGTTCCTATCAGAAGTACCCAGGAGCAAAAGCCAGCAGTGGCCAGGCCCCGAGGCAGGACACACACTTCCCCAGGGCCTGGATCTTCCTCTCCTCAGTGATGCACCGTGAAGACAGGGTAAGGGAGCCCCTCCCTGGGGCCCTCGGCCTGAGCTCCAGGAGGGCAGCCAGTGGTGGGCCCCAGTAAGCTCAGGAAGCCGTCCCTGGGGTAGAAGTGCCGGATGGGGGAGACCGGGATTGCACCAGGTCTGTAGTGAGGGGAGAGCGTTGGCATGGAGGGTACACTGATTCAGAGTCCAAAGGCCTGCCAGCAGCCTAATCTGAGCCCTGGGCCAGTCACACAGCCCATCTAAACCTCCGTTCCCTTGAAGATATGGTTTTTCCTGCCCTTCACAGGGCTGTTGTGAAGATCAGAGGAAGACGAATCCTGTTGGCCCAGCATTGGGCTGTTACAGAGAAGGCTTATTAGTCCCAACCAGGTGTCCCACAGGACCTCACTTCACTTTTTCTGAGGTCATGGGGGCAAGGGAGGAGAAAGAGGAGCAGGAAGCCTCCTCGGTGCAGCTCCGTGGACATTCCCACCATGAGTGTCCTGGGGAACCATGGGTGGAGAGAGGCCAATGCCTGCGTGCTACCCCTTCCCCAGCAGGAGCTGGTGGCTGGAAGCCAGGGCCAGGTTGGGGGATGGAGGGTGGGGGTAGCCAGGGGCGTCAGAAGACTGGGGCTGGGTTAATGAAGTATGGATTGACTGGCCCAGGCGCTGATTAGCTCTGGCATTGGGCTTTTCCTGAGCAGCGGCAGCAGAATCAATACTAATCCCTTGATCCCATTAGGGGCTCCTGCGGGTCTCTGGGACAAAGTCAGTGCCTCTCTTTGAGAGGGGTGCTATCTGGGGCTGAAGGGTAAAGCTGGAGCCTTGACCAGCATCCCTCCCACTATCTTCTTTTAAAATTTCCCCTCTTTCTGCCTCCTGTTGCCACATCCCTACTCCCATGCTCAAAGGCTCAATGCCTTCCCTGGCTACTCTGGCTGCCCCAGCTCTCTCCACCCACCCACCCCCTCCTTCTGGGCCCGAACCTGTGGAGCTGGCTGTGCTTCTGCGTGAGCAGACCTCAGCATCTACCTCATTAGCCCCAGGGGTCTCAGGTTCCCAGATGACAGAGGACAGCCTTTTCCCTTCACATGTTCAGTGGAAACTCTCTTAACCAGCCGTTCCTCGACTGACTGAGCATATGACTGATATTCTCCACCCCATCTGTAAAGCACACTAACAGTACCTGTGCAAGCATCATGCTGGACCTCCTCTCTGGTGGCCCACTCCCGCTTGTACCAGCTGAGCCACATGCTTGGGGAGAGTCCATAATGTTTGCTCTCAGCCTGTTTACAATGGTCACGCTTACTGTCACCATCATGGGATATTATAGGAACCATGAAACATGAGCTGCAAAGAAATAAATGTGCTGTCTCTATGAAAACTAAGTTGAATGTTCCCAAAAGACTCCATAAAATGACTAGGGAAAAAGTTCTTCAAATTAGGTGAAGATGGGTGGGAAATGTCATAAAAATCTTAAAGGGTACAGCACTTGAATTGCTCAGCAGGTGTCCTTCAGGTCCTGGACCACTTCAGAGACATCAGCACTGGAGGCTGCCATGAGGAGGATGTCAGGAAGGCAACATGGAACTGAACTCAGCTGTCTATTGGCTCTAGGAAAGGCCGGGCCCTGTGTCAAAACAGCAGAAGTGCTACAAGCTAGCCAGTGCAGAGTGGTTTGGATTTGGGGAAAGTGACCATGTCTGGGGAAGTCCTGGGAAAACATCACCTATTGAGCTCTTAGCTCTTTAAAAGTTATTTAAGTTGAAACATGTATCATATGTGTGCATTTTGAAGGACTCTTCACTTTAAGGGATTCCTTTGACCAGCCATCTACGGTTCCCAGTCTTACTGGGTGACATGGCTTTATCATCCTCCAGAGACAAGGGGCTTGGATGGTTTCTGAGCTTGTTTGTATCTAACCTCCATCAGATACACACACACACACACGTGCATACACACATGTACTCTCTGCAACATGAGTACTCACATGTCACCCTGAGTGATGTTATGGGAGCCTTGCAGACACCTGTGTAAAGTCCCTTCCTCCCTCTGGGCTGCAAGATCCTGGAAGGAAGCCCCTGCCTCCCTCTCCCATGCTGCTGCATTGCCCATAGAACATGGCACAGTGCCTGCCCACTACAGATGCTTAGTTAATATTTGTTGAATGTAATTAAATAACCCTCCTCTTCAGGGACTAGGGTCATTGGTGTGGTTTTCATTTGAACACCTGTAGGCTCAGAAGGAAGCCTTCCCATGCATTTGGAATCATTTGGCCTTGGAGCCAACCTGCCTCCAGCTCTGCCTCCCCAGGCCTACCATCTCCTGTTCAGCCTGACTGTCTCTGCCCCATTCCTGGGCACTTCCTTCTGGATCCCAGATGCTCCCAGTTCTCACACACAGACCATGACACCCTTAAACCCAGAGACAAATTCCTATAAATAGGTCTGCCCAGATATGGCCAACCTCCATAACTAATTGGGCCTTAAATCATGACTAAGGTCCATACAAAGTTGTTAGTTTGGCTTCTTGCCTCGAATGCCCACCTGACCCCACTCTTCTTACATAGGACATTTTTTTATCATCACAGAGGCCTAAAGGTCTCAACCTCAGGTTGAGACTGGTCAAAGACCGGGGTGACGAGTGTCAGGTGGGGAGTCATGGCTCCAGCAGGCCCCTGCAGTTTCCTGTCAGCCACCCCTCACAGCCTCCACGCAGCACTTCCTCAAACATCCCATTCTTCCTGACCTTGCCTCTTCCCCTCGGCTGGCCTCTGGGTGTGGCCACGCACCTACTCCATCTCTGTGTCGATTCTTCCACCCTAGCCAGTGAGGGCCCAGAGGAATTCTGGGATCCGAGCCTGCAACCATAGGCAAGCTACTGCCCTTCCTCCAAGGCACACACCAAAGAGCAGGCTGTGGGGAGGGGGTCATCCTTGCACTCCCATCTCACACCCAAGCCCAGGTCTGGGTTAGGGGTAGGTGCAGCTCCCAGGACCCTCTCCTGCCCAAGGTCCCACTTCCCACAAACCTGCCCCCTGCTGGCCAGCCAGCTTTCTCCAAGGCTGGGGGCTCTCTGTGCTGCTTAATAACTGCCTGGTAATTAGCTGCACGATTTTGCTACTATGCTTATAATAGCCTCCATTAAAGTTATGGGGTTTTCAAGCCGTAATGGCTTCCAGAGTAATTAATGCACAACTGGGTTTATTGCTAAGTTTATTTTTAGAGCTTTTCTCCCTCATTCCCTCCTCCCTTTCCTTTCATAGATGTTTTGACCAAAAAGACTAGATGAGATCAAAACTATCTCCAGAGCCCCCTTACACCTTTGCTTTCATACTTCCTCCCCCAGAACCCACTTCCTGCTCCCACCTCCAGGGAGGTGCTGGGACCCCACAGTGGAGGCAGCTTTCACAAAGAAGGTTGGCTCTGAGGCAGCTGTAGGCCAGGGTCTGTGCGTAGACCTGTGCTCACCCTGCACTTGAGCCAGGTTCAAGGCTCTGGGACCCAGAACCTCTCTTCCCACACTCCCACTGACAGCATAGAGCCAAAGGGTCAGGACTTTGGCTCCACCGTGACCTGATTACAGCCTTGGACAAGCACTGATCTTCTCTGGCCTCAATGGCCTCCTTGTGAAATGGGCCTACAAGGGTACCTGTGGCCAGAGGCATCATGAGGATTGAGTGTGAAGTGTTGAGTGTCATTTCTGAACATCACCAAGTGCTGCCTAACAGCTTGTTATTACTAACGACAGCCCAAGTGGACAAGCGGGAGGTTGAGCAGGTGCCAGAGGCAGGGGGCTTGGGATAAAAGGCTGTCCAGAGGGGAAAGGTGTAAAAGCAAGCAAGTGCTCACTGAGCAGGTTGGACGTGCATGCAGCAAATTGGCCTGGAGCTTACCTCTCTGGTGCTTTCTCCACCCTGTAATTAACCCTCCCCAAGATGAAGGACATTTGGAAAAGCTCCTTTTTGAAACACTAAGAACCCAAAGGAAGTCTCCCAAGCAGACCTCCTAGAAGCTCTGCTGTTGTCCATCAAATGTGGCCTGAGATCACCCAGCCAAACCAAGGCCTTGACTCAGCCCTTCGTGGCCTTGTCAGTGGCCTTGGAGTGAGGGAGCAGGCTGGGGCTCGGGGTGGGGAGAGGTCACTCCACTGCATCCTACTGAGCACACAAGAACCAGATAAGGATTCTGGGCAGTACACTGGGCTCTGTCACCTGGCCGGGGGGGGGGGGGGGCATGAAAGAGCAGTTTGTAGAATTATTCTCCCTGAAAAAAAAAAAAAGAAAGAATTATTCTCCCTGCTCTGTGTCCACATCGTTTGTCCCTGCCTGTAACATTTCAGCCTGGGGGACCTTCCATTTCCCTGAGAAAGTGGGGGCAGCCTGTTTCCACCTGCCTACAAGGAGATGGTGGAGACAGAGCAGGCCTCTCGTAGGTAGGTGGCTGGCTGGGACGTGCTGGCTGACCCTGGAAACAACGGTGCTCTTTACTGGAAGACATACTTGCTTCTTCCACAAGGTGACGAAACTATTTGGAGAGATGACCAGACAAGGAGAGGAGAACACACTGTTTCCCAAGCTGGGGATGGGGGTGTGGGACAGGGTTCTCCTTGACCTTGGCTCTTGACACTGGCAGAGGTGGAGAGCATGTACTACCCAGGGCTGGACTGGGCAGCTGGCCTCTCCAGGAAATATTGCTGCCCAGATCTGGGCACTACAGGTGGTGAGCACGCCAGGACCAGCCAGGGACTGCCCAGATCTTGCGTCTCACACAGGGCTCAGCACAGAAGGGGAAAGGAAGGCAGAGAATAGGCTGTGACAGTTTCCATGGTGGTCATGAGGGCTCTGTGCCTGCTGTCCTTGTCACACAAGACAAGGTCCAGAGAAGGGTACTGCTGACAGATGCTCTGCAGAACTGAGGAGAACTTCTAGCCGGCTCGCCCTACTCACAGAAAGGGTATCTCTCCGGGAACCCCTGTTGTTGTCATTGTGAGTGCTGTCTCCTCAGCATACGGCAGCCCCCACAGGGACACCTCTTCATCTTGCTGATGTCCAAGCCATTAAGATGTCCAAGATGCTCATCTTGCTGATGTCCAAGCCATTGGCCCAACTGATGTTGACAAAGGGAAGGCATTTGCTGTGTTTCCTCCTGGGGCCTATCCCCAAAAACATCTCTTGTTGGCCGTCATCCCCATGTTGACCCCTTTGTCTAGGCTATGAAAGAAACCATCTGGATGCATGTGGACATTGGAGTAGCTAACAGGTCTTGAGTTACTCACTCAAGGTACGAGGCATCATTCTGTGGCCTTTGTGGGTATGAACTGATTTAATTCTCAAAACCTTGTGAAGTAGGTAGTGATCATACCCCATTTCACAGAGGAGAAAACAGAGAGGCACAGAGAGTGGCCATAACCTGGTAAAGGTATGGCTCATTGGTGGCAGAGTGGGGTTTAAAACAAGACATGTCTGAAGATCATCCTGTAACTTCTGTGCCCTGCTGAATCATGTAGCTGGGAAGCACCACGTCCCTATGCCGGGGGGGGGAGGGGGGGGCGGGAACAGAGGCCCATCTCATTCGAGCCAGGCAAGCCGGAGCAGTCCTCAGGGAGATGGCAGTCCACGCTCTACTGTGAAAACCCCAATGCTGTGAGCCCCACAGCCAGGCCCCAGGTCTCTGGCCATCCTGTTCTGCTCTCTTTTGCAGGTGTCCACTTCACAGGGTTCCTGATCGTGCCCTTGGACAGCCACCCCTTCTCAGTCTCCAGTCTGGCCAGACTTTGCAAACCTGCTTCCGCAATGGGTGGGTTGTGAGTGCTGGTAAGACCTGCTAGCCAACATTCGGCTTCTCTGCTCTCCCTGTGCCTGGCCTGCCCGGCCCATTCCTATTCTTTTCTCCCCTGTGCTCGCCACTGTCTGCTGCCGTCGCCCCTGGGGCCACCCTTCTCCTGACCTTGCCGACGCTCAGGTAACGAGGAGCTGTGGGCCCAGCCAGCCTTGGAGATGCCGAAAAGACGGGACATCCTTGCGATTGTCCTCATCGTACTGCCCTGGACACTGCTTGTCACTGTGTGGCACCAGAGCACCATTGCACCTCTGCTCACTACGCACAAGGGTGAGCCCCCCAACCTCTGGCCCCCAGCCCCAGCCAGGCTTCTGTTGTAAGAATGACCACAACCAACAATGACAGAGCTCATATTTTCATTTATTAGGCAGCTGGGAGGTCAATGACCTTACCTTTAGTGGGAAGTCTTGGTCCCTTTGGGAATGTAATGAATACCACCACACACATGTATGCACAGAAACACACACACATGCACAGAGACACACATACACAGATACACACAATGCAGAGACACATACAGAAAAACCCATGCACAGTTCTGCCTCTAGTCTCAGGATGTATAAGGATTGGTTGCTCTCAGCGGTGGGTACCATAGGATGGATGGACAGGGTTTCTGGCCATGTTTTAAAACCGTTCATGGAGAGCATATTGTTTGCTCCTTTTTTCCTGCTTAGGCATCCCTGACCTAGTCAGTCCTACCTAGTGAAAATTGGCCTGGATAGAGGAAAAAGTCCCACAGAGCACTTGTGGATGAACAGGCTGGAACCAGGTTCTCCTGGCTCTGAGTCCAGAGTTTTCCTCTCCACCAGGCTGCCTTTCCTCCTCACACTGGACTCCCTGCACCCTGGCCCCTTCTGTATACCTCACCTCTGGCCTGCCCCCTCATTCCTTGGTCTCTTGTCTCAGTGTACTCCATGTACGCACATACTCAATCCTTTAAGGCAGCAATTTTCCTATTGAAATGTGCATCATATTACAGGATAAAATACAAAAACACCCAGGCCCATCCCAAAGAGAGGTTGGGTCCAGGGTGGGGCCTGCAGATCTAACATGTAGCTCGTAACCCCGAGTGATCTGGATGCCGGCAGTAGCCAAAAATCCTAGTTGGAAGCCAGGCTGCTCCACAGCTCTGCAGTGGGTCCTGCTGAGCCCCAGCAGTTCCTGAAGCTTCTGTGAGGAAGACTTTCCAGGTTGAAGATCAAGGAATTCCCACTGCCCAATGCTGGCACTTAGAGCCTCTCCTGACATTTATTCTCCACCATCTCTCCTTGGTGCTCTTCATTTTGGAATTGTTATCCTACAACCACATCGTTCCAGAAAGGTTAAAGCTACCATAAACAAAGTGACATAATATCATGCAGATTCCATTCTTAGCAGAGCTCTAGTGTCAGTGGTGTCAGAATGTTTTGCTAAGCACTGATGCTGCTGCCTGGGGATAGGGAGCTGGCATTCTGTCTCCTCAGAGTATGCCAAGAGGGGCTGAATGAAAGCCACAGTGAAATCACATCAGAGTGGCCAGGAGGCCTTTGTGACTCAAAGGTTGCAGAAGCCCTGAAGCCAGCACGAAGGGCTAAGCTCACCCTGTGGCCAGGGTCAGAAGGCACGGGGAACCTTCCCAGGGCCCAGACCCGCCTGTTTGGGAGGACCTGAATGGAAAAAAGGTGGGGAAGTTGGCTCTGAATCTTTCTTGCCAGGCTTCAGTTTCACTGACTGCAGGTTAATAAACCCTTACATATATCTTGATCAGAATCCCCATCACCCAGTTCTCTTACCTCAACTTTGTTCTGTTTTCCAAGTTTGACCCCAAAACCCCATCAAAAAGTCACCTCTGATCAACAGAGGCTGAGCTAGTCTTCCTACGTGTTCATTCACACCCCCGGGGGCATGGTGTCTCCCACCCTGGCGCAGACTCCATCACCATATGTCTTACTGTACCGTTGGCCTGCCTGAACTCCCTAAGAGCCCAGAGCTGGTACCACCTCCCAGAGCCCAGCAGCACACCTCATACAAGCACCATACACACCAGCAATGGGAAGGAGGGGAGGTGACAGAATGGCCAATTCCCAGCATCCTCCCCAGGACCATACTTCTACCCCATGGTGAGAATGCTTCTTTCATCCATTGTCTGGCTGCATGAAGCCGTGCAGACACAGGGCTGGCAAATGTCCTCCCTCTATACACGAAGAAATGATAACATGCCTAGCAGTGTTCTGAGTCCTTTACGTATATTGACTCAGTCCCTAGAGTAACTCAGTAAAGTCGATGCTATTATTAGCTCCATACTGCAGTTGCTGACACTGAGGCACCAGGAGCTGAGTAACCTGCCCAAGGGCAATAGTTAGTGATAGAACTGGACAGGCTCTGAGCCCAGGAATTCAGATTCCTAGGTATGTCCTCTGACTATTACCACCTCCTGCAGCAATGCTGTGAGAGCAGTGAGGGCCACACAGTTGTTCACACAAAAAGACATAACCAGAGAGGAGGGGCTCATTAAAAACAAGAATACCAATGGCCCTGATTTCCCCTCTTGATAGAACTACTAGCATCAGTAATGAGGAAAAAAATGTCCAGGGTCTAGACAAAGCTTGGTTAGAGCTGGGACAGGTTGCCTTCAGGAAGAAATGGGTTCCTGAGGCTGTGAGTGTTTTGCCAGAAGCCAGGGCTCTGCAAGGTTCCACACACTGTCCCTCGTGGGATCTCGGGGAGTGATGCATAAACACTAGCTGGATGTTAGCACAGCCAGGGTCAGTGGTACAACTGGTCTCCCAGATGGTGCATAAGTCCAGAATGTACAGATCAGGAGATTGACATGGAAGCAGCAGAAGAGCTTACCGGGTTTCCACTCTGTCTTTGGTGTAGGCTAAGATTTAAAGAACATCTAAAAGTACAAACAATGGGTTCAGGATTCAAAATTATCCGGACAACCACAGGCATAACCCTGGAAGGAAATGTGATACTTAAGTATGAAATTCCGCACCAAGATTCATAACACGAGGAAGGGGGAGGCCCCACTTAAGTAGAAATTTGTGAAAAACCGGGCTGAGCCAACCTCAGACTCATGCAGTCCACCACGTACTGTGGCTAGAAAAGCCCTAAGGCTGGGCTCCGGCCCTGTGGCAGCTACATCAGTGCAGGGGGCAAGTGCAGGCAGCTTTGGCCAAATGGGGAGAGCACGAGGGTGGGCCGAGTCAGGACGGTGTGTCATATAAAACCCAACACTTGTAGGAAGTGAGAAGGCAGTCTTGGAATTTGGCCATCCACACTCAAATAGCTACAGAGCTGTCCAATGTGAGAAGGAGGAAGAGGTTATTTCTGTGTCCTTTTGGGAGTCAGAACTAGGAAAATGCCTGAGAGAATTCCAGGGATGCAGCTTTCTCCGTTAGTTTAAAAGCTAGAGCCCCAGGCAGGTTTCAGATGACTGTCCTGCAGGAGGAGCGGAGGAGAGGTTTGTCTTAGCGGGGTGGGCGGCCTCCTGCCCAGTACCTGAGGCCAGAGCCAGGCCTGCGCGGCCCGTCCCCACACTGTGTGTCTCCCAACCCCACAGATGACGGCAATGACCCCCGGCGCGACGCGCCCCCGGGCGCCGACCCCAGGGAGTACTGCATGTCGGACCGCGACATCGTGGAGGTGGTGCGCACGGAGTACGTATACACGCGGCCCCCGCCGTGGTCTGACACGCTGCCCACCATCCACGTGGTGACGCCCACCTACAGCCGCCCGGTGCAGAAGGCAGAGCTAACACGCATGGCCAACACGCTGCTGCACGTGCCCAACCTGCACTGGCTGGTGGTGGAGGACGCGCCACGCCGGACGCCGCTCACCGCGCGCCTGCTGCGCGACACCGGCCTCAACTACACACATCTGCACGTGGAGACGCCCCGCAACTATAAGTTGCGCGGTGACGCCCGCGACCCACGCATCCCGCGGGGCACCATGCAGCGCAACCTGGCCCTGCGCTGGCTGCGCGAGACTTTCCCGCGCAACTCTAGCCAACCGGGCGTGGTGTACTTCGCGGACGACGACAACACCTACAGTCTGGAGCTCTTTGAGGAGGTGTGGGTCAGGGCAGAAGGCAGGGAAGGGGCGGGAAGATGCTGATGAGGGGGCTCAGTGTGGGGCCCTGGGACTCCTGCTGAGAGGCCCTTTGGAATCTGCACGTAGTAAAACCACAGGGTTTGGGGGGCAGGAGGGGATGGGTGCCAACTGGGGTCAGTGTAGACTGCAGGGAACCAAGGAAGGGATGGAGAAAACTCGCTGAAAGTTTCAGCGGTCACCACTAGTTTAAGGAAAGAAAGTTGGTGGTGGTGAAGCTCTTAGACCAAAGTCTTGGCCTTAGAGGCATTGTCTCAATGAAGGTCTCAAGTGGGGTCATTCTATGTGGAACATTTTGTCCTGGGCATTTGAGAGTGACGGGAGTCTAGGGCAGGAGAAGGAGTCATTTTAGACTCTAAATTAGGAAGATAGAGGTTTTGCAGGAGAGAAAGCTGGGCTGCAAGTCTTATGGAGAAGAAGCACGTCAGCTGGGTGAGAGGTCAGGCCTTGTCCACAGTGAGGTAGGATACCCTGTAGATGCCCCCCCAGGGAGAATGCATCTAGAGACATGGGTGGGCTGGATCCCCTGGTATGGTTTCAGATGGCCTGTCTGTATGGAGTCAATCGAGTTCCCCTTCTCTGGGGACAGGCTCCACTCCCCATCAGCAGTGCCACCTGTCCTGACTCTGGATCCCCTCTTGTAGATGCGCAGCACCAGGAGGGTGTCTGTGTGGCCCGTTGCCTTCGTTGGTGGCCTTCGGTACGAGGCCCCACGGGTCAATGGGGCAGGGAAGGTGGTCGGCTGGAAGACAGTGTTCGACCCGCACCGACCATTTGCAATAGACATGGCTGGATTTGCCGTCAACCTGAGACTCATTCTGCAGCGTAGCCAGGCCTACTTCAAGCTGCGTGGTGTGAAAGGAGGCTACCAGGAAAGCAGCCTCCTCCGAGAACTTGTTACCCTCAATGACCTGGAGCCCAAGGCAGCCAACTGCACCAAGGTAAACCCTTCCAGAATTGACACCTATAATGCAAGCTTTTCCCAGCCCATCCAAACCCTCCTTCAGATCAGAGAGAAGGAAATAAATACCTCAAAACACCCCTGAAAAGGACCAGCCTAGAGCCATGCCTTTCTAGAACACCCTCCCAGGAAGGTACTTTATCCCATCCAAGGCTGTCACACAAAAGTCAAGCAGGGAAATAGGGTGGTGGTCAGTGAGCAGGACCAAGGGTTGCCTTCCCTCCCAAACCTCAAAACAACTAGACTCCACAACCGCCGTGCCAGATGTGTGTACACATATGTATGAACACGTGCCTGCCTGGGTGCATGCACACACACGCGTGGGCACTCGTATGCATGCACGTGGACACGTGCACACTGCTTCTAGTTTGGACTTCTCCAGCTAGGGCCTGAACTATCACTTGACTGAGCCAAAGCCTCCTGAAAAAATTCCTCCCTCTCTAGGGAGACCTATGAAGAAACATAGGGGAAAACGAAAAACAAGAGATCTTGGAACTGACCTATTTTCTGTAGTTACACACCTTTTGTTCCCCACAGATATTTTGAATGCATCATATGTACAAACAGCAAGAATGGGGGGGGGGGGTAGGTCGAAATGAAGAACAAGGGGGAAAATCCTGATGGAACAAGGACAGAACAGGAGAGGCAGGAAAAGTACTTGCAAAGCATAGGAGTGAACAGAGAAGTGGCAGGCTGAGGTCAAGGGGGCCTGCCCCATGTTGTTTCATGTCTCTGGACACACAGATCCTGGTCTGGCACACACGGACGGAGAAGCCGGTGCTGGTGAATGAGGGGAAAAAAGGCTTTACTGACCCCGCTGTGGAGATCTGAGCCCCAGGATACAGGTATGGCAGGGACAAGGGTAAACCACACACTTGATGCTCATCAAGTTTGGATGCACATACAAAAAAAAAAATCTGCTGAGGCTTTTCCTCTTGGTTTTTGATTATGGGAGGACAAGGCAAAGGGGGGTAAGAGCGGAAGGGGCATAGCTGAAGTCCCTGTCCTGCACCTGGAAGTTAACGGGAGCCAACTTCCCCACACAGCTGGGTCCTTCCACCAGCTCCTTTGAAGGCCTCACCTTCTAGACACGGCCTCATGACAACCTCCTGTCATTACTGCTATTATCTGGCCATGACTCAGGTCCCATTGCAGGGCACTGCTATGTAGACTCTTTCTCCTAGGCTCTGTCTTCCCCTGTGGTCTTCAGCCATGCTGCTGTGACAGGACCCTTTGCTCCCTGCTTCCACTTCATCAAGCACATCCATATGTCTATTAGAAGTAACCGCGGAGTGCTGGGCTGAAAGCAGGGACCCCAGAGCCTAGTTCAGCCTCCAGGCCTACCACTTTTCACCCTTTGACTTTACTTTCTTTCCTCAGTCTCAATTTCTTGATCCGTAAAACAGGTTTTGGGGGGCACCAGGAACAATCTTTAGTACACAAGGAGTCTTATATAACTGTTACTATTTTTATTTGATTCTTTAAAGCTTTCTATGGAAGTAGGCCACAGGATCTATCTACATGCTAGAGGTAAAGAAATGGTGTCCAGAAAAGCTAAATGAAGTGAATTGTGCCAGCTGATTGTCCAAGTCAGGAATTTCCTATAGGCTTTCCTGTAATGTCATCCCAGAGGTGGGAGCTCGGACGGTGGGATACACCTCTGTCCTCTGGCCCCAGAGTTAAGCTCCAACTTCCCTATCATGCTCACAACTGCCCTGCCCACAGGAGACCACAGGGTGTCAGTCTGCCTGCTTTGTGCCCCAAACCAAAAAATCAACTTGATCAGTACGGCTGAAAATGCATACATACAGAGCCCTGTGCCCTGCCTCCTCACCTGGTCACTGGAAGAACCCACCCACCTCTCAATAAGGGATCCACAGAGGACTCTGGGGGCTGGACTTTGCGGAGCTCCTGGGTGAACTCTGATAGGGGCTCAGGATTGGGCAGTTTGGCCAGCCTGGATGCCCCTCCCCTGCCTCCCCCCTCCATGTCTCACCCATTTTCCTCCTCTCCCCTTCACAGGAGCCTCCTTCTCAGATCCTGTGCCTGGCCTTCCATCCTCTCCCCATGGCTGATGGTCCCTCCGAGACAAACTCCTAAGGAATCACCATCACCCTCCTTTCTATTCTGGGGGCTTCAGAGAGAGCCCAGCTTGATGCCAGGACAAAGGACGGAGAACCTAAAGCACAGAAATCCCAGACCTGTTGTTCTCTTCCATCCAGCATGACCAGGGGCCCAGCTGCTAGTCAAGCCATGCCAGCCAGTGAGCCGGTGCCCCAGCATGCCTCCCCAGAGCTTCCTGCACTGACAGGGCCTATGGGGGCAGAAGCAGTGGGCACCGAAGCCCTAGAGTGATGCCAGGCTGGGAGAGACGTGAAAAGACCCCGGCTGTCAAGTGCAGTGTGGCCTTCTCTGGCTCCCTGCTCCTGGGGCCCAACACGAACGCACAGGCCATCCGGCCAGGGAATTCTGAAGAAGAGAGAGCAGCCCCCTCCCCAGGCATCAGGAACACCCCCTCCCCTCCTCAGAGAGCTGCTCTCAAGTAGACATACCTCTCTGGCTTTCCTCTGGTTCCTATTTCCAGAGCATAAGGCTGTCTTTGATCCCAACCGGTGACCACCCTGCGTGTGGGGAACCTGAGCCTGCCATCAGGCTCCCCCATACCTCAGGCTGTGGTAGGAGTGGAGCCCCTTACTCTGGCCCCACATCCCTCAAGCCTGCTCCTTCCGGCACAGAGAAGGAGGTGGGCCCTCGAGCCAGCACAGGTCATGGACTGACCTGGACTAAGATCATTCAGGCCCCTGTCTGCACAGTGCCTCCCCACTATCCACTGGGCTCCAGGGCCCCTTGCCTAGGCTAAGACTGGGGAGGCCAGAAGCACTCTTTCTGGAGCTCTTGAGAACCACAGACCTCAGGGGCTGAAGTGAGCCAGGGGTGGGCAAGGTGGAAAGAAGGAGGCAGGGGCATATCCATACTCCTTCCTGCCCCTGGTTGGGAGGGGTGGGGGTAGGGGGTAAGGGCTTTGGGTTAACAGAGATTTGTGGAAAAGGGGCAGAGGTCATTTGGACCCTGAGGGGAAAAGGAGACCTGAGCACACACTACTTTGAAAAAGCGTTCTATTTTAAACAAAATGGGAACGAAAACCTCCCTTGTCCCTAAGCTGAGAGCAGGAGGAACAAGCCTCCTGCTTGTCCCCCTCTTCCCCACTCACCCCCCCCAGAGAAAGAATACTGTGCATGTGCTGCCCCCGGTACCAGGAGGGCCATTGACAGGGACAGCCCTCTTCTGATTCTCTCACTCATGCTCCTGAAAGTTGGAAGCACAATTTTCCTCCCAAGTGGAGGAAAGGGAAAGGCCTGAGCCTACTGAAGAGGTGTTTATTTTTTAACGCTAACAGCAACCCCTCTGTTTAAACTCACAGGACCGGTCTGAGGACCACTGAGAACCCACTCCTGGGTGGGTGGGTAGGATTCAGTCCAGCAACCTAACATTCAAAAAATAGCATTGGCTGCCGATTTTGAAATGGATTTAACTTCCCACAGCATTTGTGAAACCATCCAATGGGATCGTATCTCTGAGAACCCTGAGCCACCTTGCAGGACGTTCCCCAGCCTCTTAAACTTTCGAGGGCAGCTCTGGAATCAACCCCTCAGAGCCAAGTGGGGTGGCGTGGGAGGGGAGGGAGGAGGTGTGCATAGGGCACCCACCAAACAAGTGAATTTATGCCCAGGCACGGCACTGCCTCACTCACCAAAACCAGCCCTGAATGCTCAGGTCAGCCTGGCTGGTCTTAGGCCACCTTCTTAGCCAAAAACCCAGGGCTCATTTTTCAGGAAATTGATAATGAACAACAAAATGGGATATCCTCTCTCTCTCCGTTTTTGTTTTTGTTTTTTTTTGGCGGATGCTATTTCCATTGTTTTCACTTAATAGCCTCTCCCTTAGCTGCATGTGTATTTATTTATAATTATAATCCTGGTGGACTGCAGCTTTCATCTTTGTTGGGAATGAGTTTTTCCCAAATCAAAGTTGGGTCCATGACAAGTTTGTTTCCCTGACCCAGTCTGTTCCTGCTCCCCACCACAAAGGAGTGAGGCTGGGGGCTCAGAGCCCTAAGAACAGAGCCTGAGGGGAAGGGTGGAGCCCATGCAGCTGCACCATCTGGTCTGTTTTAATTTAACTGTATTTAATTTGTTTCCAAAATTAAAAGTCAAACATGGTTTTTAACAGCCCTATCCTCTATAGCCCTGCCTTACTTTATTCTCAGATACTGTTTTAACCATCCAACAAGTATTTATTTGGCAGGCATTATTCTAGGAGCTAGTACAGAGCAGTGAAAAACCAGAGCACTTGTCTTCATGGAGCTTCCCTCCTTGGGAAATGAGACAGATGGACGCTAGGCAAATTGACAGTATTTCAGATGTGATCTGGTCTAAGGAGAAGTATGAGACTGGGTGGGGGTGTCAAGAGTGCGGCTGAGGAGGAGCTGATCCCCTCTAGGGCCCTCAGAAGAGCCTCCCTGATAAGGGGACAGAGCAAAGCTGCAGTGTGCAGACATGTACTCACCTGGGTCAGAGCTTTCCGGAAAAGAGAACTTGCTCCCATGGGGAAAGTACTTAGCATGTTTAAAGATCAACAAAAAGGCCAGTGTGCCTGTAACTGACTGGCAAGGTGGGAAGAGGTAGGATGGGACATGGGATGGACACAGTTGGTGGAGGGTACAGAATATGTTGGCCCTGGGAACCAGGACAAAGTTTTCAGCTTCTCCCCTGAGTGAAAAGGGAATTGGAGCTATTGAAGGATTTGGAGCAACGGACATGATCTAACTGGCCTGTTAAAGAAAACACAGACGGCAGGGCAGGCTAGGGGAGGCCACTCCAGCTGTGATCCACAGGAAGTAATGGTGAGTCAGAAGAGCAAATCTTGTGGCAGAGAGAAGTGGTCAGGTTCTGGACGTGTTTGAGGTACAGACAGGAGAAGCACCTGATGGAGTGGCTATGCAATATGAAAGAGAAGAGCCAAAACTAATCTGAGACACAGTATAGAATTGCCATTTCCTGCTACGGGGTGAAATGCAAGAGGGATCCCAGACAAGTCATTGGAGTTTGGTATCACACGGAGGAGAGAAGGTGCGTGGACACTGAGTGGGCCTGGAGATAAACATCAGAGAGCATGAATGTTGAGGCTATTTACAAACCACCAATCAGTGAGGTCCACCCACAGTGAATGTGGACAGAAGGAAGTAAAGGCCCAAGGAACAGGCTGGAGACCTTCAGCATTTAGAGGTAAGGGTTATGAGGAGTCTTCTAAAGGCCCTGTGATGAGGCCATCCAGTAGGGAAGGTCTGGACTAACCATGAAATAAACTATGGAAGATGAGCTCTGCCAAGAGGCTTTGACAGAGAGAAGCTTCAGGGTTAGCTGACAGATAAGAAGGTCAAGAACAGGAAGTTGGTATAAGAGGACCAATGCAGCCCTGCACAGATTTGGATAAAAGCAATTCAAGGGGATTCTTCACTTTACAAAAAGATCACAGTAAGATTCATTTAAATACCAGTTCCCTACCACATTTTCCAACAGAAGCCAACTTTTACATATACCTTTGTAAAATCATGCTCAGATGTAAAGTAAGGTACAATGACACTGCTCCCCAGTGTTGGCCATACCAACACTTATCTGCGTGTTAGCTTTGTGCTTTCTGTTCCAAGGCAATTCAGGAATAGCAGATGAGTTTGCGGCGCAAGACTGGGGACTTTACCAGGGGCTATGAACCACAAATGCTCCCTTCCTTAGCCAAGTCCAAGATGTGAGCCATGGGGCTGCTGGGAACCTCATGGCCTGCTAGTCCCCAAAGGTCTTTATGGGCTCCTTGTACAGGCACTGTTCCAAGGATGTGTTGGCTATCTAGCTTTGATTACTATTGAAGATAATTAGTTTGTGGCAGTACAATCCAGATGTGACATGTGAGGAAAACTCACCTGCTAATGGAGAGCTCTTGGCTGTCCAACAGATTCTTACCATCTGCCCACCAGCACCAGAATGGATCTGTATATGACTTCTCCTCCCCAAGGGCACTTCTAATCCACGATGACATTTCAGGCAGAATGAAGGTCAGAAGGTAGGTGGTAAGGAGCCCCTGCAGGGGCTGGATCATCCATTAACCGGGTAAGTCAGTGTCTAGACTCTGAGTACTGGTTGGGCTAAATAGGTGCCTGACCCCACAAGGCCTTTGCCTGTGATAAACAGGGACACAGACAGGATCAAAAAAGTATCACCAAAAAGTGTCTGATTCAATTCTGCTTTATTGCAATTCAAGACAGTGAACCTGAGCTAACGCAGTGGATTCAATCCCTAGAACAAGCGCCTCAAATTTGGACAGACAATTGCAAAGGAAGGCTGCCTGTCCTCCTCGCTGCTTAGTTACAAGAAGGTGAAGGAGTAAGACTGAGCTGGAGGCAAGATCTGGGCTAGGCCTGTGGGCCCTGTGGCTATACCAACATTCCAGGGAGACTATCTGCCCATGGCCTGGAGCTGGACCTTTAGATCAGGGTGTGGTTCCTACTAGGCTCTGCATTCCCTCCTCAGTTGATGCTGCTTGTCACTGAGTAAAACTGGAAATACCCTCTAATTCAGGAAGGTAAGTGGCTGAGTATTTCTGTTTCTCCTAAGCTTGGCTTGTCATCCTGGCAGATGCAATTAGAGTGGAAATGAGAAGGAAAAAATGTGTGTTTCTCAAACGGAGTTTCTTCCAGAATCCCAGAGAAGGCTTGGGAAGGGTCGAGAAGAACAAAGTTGATTCAGATGAGACATCCACTTGCTTCTCTATCCTTTACAAATGGTGACAAACCTTCTATTTCAGATGAAAAGGAGCCAAGGAGGGTGTGGCTAAGCACAGGTGAGAACATCATAGGAGCAAACCTATATCTAGAAATCATGCCCAACTGAGGGCCCCAGGCATCATCATGTAGACATCTTAGACATTCCTACCCTAGACATTCCTCTCTAGAGAGGCATCTCTCTCTCCTCTCCCAGAAGAGAAGGGAAGTAGGAAATGTGCCAGCAACAAAGCCCAGTCAAGAAGCCACTTAGGTAAGAGGGGGGTTCCTCCTTCCTAATCCCCCTTTTCTTCTTCAGTTCTTCCAGGTTTAGGGTCCTGAACTAGTGGGCCCTGCTGTAGCCATGTGGCTGCCTAAGGATGCTACTTGGGGAGACTCTCCTGCATGGGAGGGTGTGAGGGAGCAGAACACCAGGCTCTGGTCAGCTGGGAGGACAGTGGTGCTCTCCTGCCTCCCACCACCAGGGGGCGCGGGGTGGTACTGCTCATTCAAGGTACTGGCTCCTGCCCAGGTGGGGTGTTTCAGTGAACTGTATCACAGGGCCTGCCATCTTCTCCTCAAAAACAATAACCTGGAGGGGAGAGAAGGGCTGGTGTATGACAGCAGCAGAGGTTTGTCTTGGAGCCAGATGAGGGTGACTTAGGGGAAGGGATTGAGAACCACACTGGAAGGAACAGGGACCCACAACTCATCAGCACCAAGGAGAAATGCAGATGGGGCTGGCTAAACCTTCTGTCCCCTCTCCTACCCTAATGAGCCTAAACAGACTGTGATCGGGGCCTCCATGGGAAAACACTGTGATACCAGGGAGGGCTGGAACAAGGAAAGAAGCTGCAAGTGCTCCCACCTGGTTAATGCCTTGGTCCAACCAGGCACCTGGGAGGTAGAGGGTCTCCTGGGGTCCGATGTTCCAGTAGCGTCCAAGGTTTTGGCCATTGATGAATACAACCCCCTTCTCCCATCCCTTTAAGCAGAGTGGGAAAAGGATTAGTTGACCATGAAAGCCACCAAATATAATGTCACATGGGAAGAAAGAGACAGACACATGCCATGCACTCTTCTCTCAGCTTCCAACTTATCAGTGTGAATGAATATTTCAACACCCATGGGATTAACACACGGGTGTCCTATGTCCTGAATCCACTAGCTCTGAGCCTCCCCAGCAAGGTACCCAAGCACAGACTTGGACCCTGAGAAGTATCATCAGGTGGTTCTTCTGCTCTGAGTCTACTCCTCTGCCCCAGGGAGGCCCCCGGGACCCTTCAGAGAGAGCAGCACAGAGAATCTCTGGGTGCAGGTGGCATAGAGGGCTCCAGCAAGATCAGGTATAGGGCTTGGGTTCAGAGCTCTCTGAGGGAAGACTGGAGAACCCAGGCAGGGAGGGGACTACAAACCTCCAGCTTCATGAAGGTGTCAAAAGGGGAAAGGGAAATTGACAAGGCACCCAAAAAGAAAGCAGGGAACGTTGGTACTTCAGGGATAGGGCTCCATTTATCGACGCTGAACCTATGAACGGAATGGAAGACAAGAAAGAAAGGAAGGCACTTTCTCAAATTTGAACTCTGCTCCGAATCTAATTACAAAGGCATTCCAAACCCATCCCCCAACCTGTTAACCAGGGTATCACGGAAATTTCCTAGTCTCTAGCATTGGTACTGGCCCTATCTTGGGCAAGTTGCTCCGGGCTCTGGGTCTGTTTACACTTGAGTGGGAGGGGCTAGGATAGAGCAGTTCCCCAGGTGTTCCTGGCTCTTACTGCACATTATCCATGGGTTCACAAACTTCATGGGGTAGGGACTCACCTCTGAAAAAAGCTCTTTTTCATATCGAGGCTATAGATTCTGAATTTTTTCAGAGGAGAATCATTCAGATAGATATTTCCAATTAAACCTGTGGGAAGGAGGCAAGGAAACATGAGTCCAAAGGCAGGGGGACAGCTGACCCACCTAAGGCCATGCACTTACATGGAGAATTTCTGAAAAGTTCCAGTGAGGTTTCCTCTAGAAGCATATACTCCCTACAGAGCTCTTCATATGACATAAAACCTTTTCTAGAAATCCCAAAGGAGAAAAGAATGAGTAATAGCAATGTTTGTCAGGACCTCCCTAGCATTTGCATGGAAGAATACTTCCAAGGGCAATGAGAGCTGAGAGTGTCATTGGGTGAGAACAATCTCTGGCCTCTCTGTGAAGGGGAAGCTCCCTTTTGGGGATAAGAATTCCGACACAATAAAATGAGGGCCAAAGGGCAAATAACCAAGAGGTCACAACAGTTCTAACTTAGCTTCAAGGTGAGATTCAGTAGGGTCCCAGATTAAACAGACCTAATAACTCAGCCAGAAATCTTCTACATGATATAGGATTAAGATAAATTAAATATTTAAATTATGAACAGATGGCAATATGACTTGGGTATCTGAGTCTAAGGACCCACACACACTTGCACAGTGATTAGCTAGTACCTTGGGGAAAGGGCCAGCAATGTTAGTCCTGGAGCAGCTCCCATGGTCCTCATAATCATGGAGCTGCTGAGTTGCTAGAGAGGGAATTTGAATAGGCTGGGGAGTGCAAACAAGTCTCATGGAGCCTGAAGATTCTTAAGTTGCAGGTACAGGCATGGCACAAGGGGAGGGGGGTTCTGTGTTTAACTGAACTATTCCAAGGGATAAGTATTCCACAGTGAGAGTCCAGGGCACATCTTATTCAGGAACCTGGGGAGGCAAGACTAAGAACAGGGTGAGGCTAGCAATCCCTTCCCACCCACAGGAGAACAAAGGAAGTGAAGATGGGCCTGGAGATGGAGATCCTTAGAAGAGGCCAAGATCCAGAGAGGAACACTGGGGGATTATTTAGGGGGAAAGGAGGTAAGCCTGGACAGTGCTAGAAGCTACCATGAGGCCTATCTGGAGAGGTCTAAACCCCAGGACCCAAGAAACCCCCAATGGCTCAGGCCACAGTGCTTCCCAGGCAAGAAAGGAATGGATGCACAAGTTTCCTCATTACAAAAGCAAACACCCATGAAAGAGTTGGGAGGTTACCAGCATCCCTTACTATAGTAGTATTTATTTGTCTGAACTATGTTATAACCTACATGAAACCACCTACATTTTGGAAAAGGAAGAGGCAAATTTAAGCATAGAAGGTTTAGAAGGTCAGGAAAAATAAAATGAGTTGGAATATTCCTAGGGGAGCATTCCATCAAGAGCATTTTGTTTATTGTATGTACTACCACCTCCCCCCTACCACAAATGATATCATCACTGGGTTTCCACAGTAGATCAAGAAAAGAAATTCTGGGGCATCTGAGTGGCTCAGTCAGTTAAGCATCCAACTCTTGGTTTTGGCTCATGTCATAATCTCAGGGTCATGAGATAAAGCCCCTGTGTCAGGCTCCATGCTCAGCGCAGAGTCTGCTTGAAATTCTCTCCCTTTCCCTCCCTCTCATCCCCTCCTCCCACTCACATGTGTGCATGCTCTCTCTCTCTCTCCCTCTAAAATAAACAAATAAAAACTCTAGAAAGAAAGAAAGAAAGAAAGAAAGAAAGAAAGAAAGAAAGAAAGAAAGAAAGAAAAAAGAAAAGAAAAGAAGAGAGAAAAGAAAAGAAAGAAAAGAAAAGAAAAGAAAAAAGAAAAGGAAAGAAAAGAAAAATTCAGTATGGAGACCCAAGAAGGCAGGGGTCCTATGCCATTTTTGGCTTTCTGGGAATCCCCTTCCTTAAGCCTCACCACCCTTGGCCCAGCCCCAGCAGATAGTCCCCTGGTAAAGCAGACTAAAACCCAGGGAGATCTGGAGAGGCTGGCTCAGTGTTCCCTGTGTGCTCATCAGGGACACGTGGATAACTTGCATAAGAAAGAGTTCAGAACGGACATGGGCCTTTTAGGAAAGCCTACTTCTACCTCTCTCCAATGGGCTTCCATGAGTTAGCTCCCTCCAATGGGCCTCTGCAATCTACCTCTCTCCAGTGGGTCTCCATAATGCATCTCCCTCTGATGGGTTTCCATTATCTACCTCCCTCCGGTGGGCCTCCACAAACCACCTCCTCTAGTGGGCCTCCATGACCCACTTCCCTTCAATGGGTTTCCACAACCCAATTCCCTCTAATGGGCCACCATGACTCTGCTTCACTACAGTCAGTCTCTATGACCAGCTGGTGCACTGGTTTGAGGAAGAGATAGCCAGGCATTGCTGAGCATAGAAGCTCTTCTCTCAGCACATGCTATGACCCACCTTTGCGCTGGTCATCAATGTTATCCCCGTAGTTGACTCGCCCGCGATTCTCCACCAAGATCCTCAGCCTGGTGTAACCCTGCCAGGAACATAGTGGTCGATGATGACCACCTGATTACCCAGCCATAAGATCACAGCTGCACCTCAGAGTTTCTTTGTTGGAACCCCAGTTCTTCCCTGAACTCTGGGGGTAAAAGAGTACCCACTGATCAGATAGCAATGTTTTGTCCCTCTTTCCATTAGCAGCTTTGTGGTTAAGGAGCCTCCTGTCTTCCAGGTCTTCCTCTTTGACTCCCACCAAAGCTGTTCAGGAAGCAGCTGGTGCGAGCCATCACCCAGCTCCCCAAAATAACAAACCTGGATCAAGGGAATAACAATCTTCTTCCTTTCATAGTCCAAGAATCCTACAGACACTGTGTTCACAAATACCTGCCAAATGAACAGACAGAAAGCATTCATGGGTCAACAGGAGGGAGGCATAAGAAGGATCTCTGATAAGCAAGGAAAGGGGTAATAACATGTGTGTGCAGTGAAAATGGGGGCTAGCCAAGCATAGAGGAAAAATGAATGCCCATGATTACAGCTGAAAAGGATGGCAGAGCTGATGGTGATGGGCCATTTCTACAGACTGGTAACAGGCAGATATGTGATCACTGAGGAGAAAGAGTCAGATGCATATGGTAGGGCTTGATGACTACAAGGTCACAGGAAATAAGAGATGTCCCAAGATTAGAGGAGAAATCAATGGTATAGAAATTAAAAAAAAATAGTAGAATGGATCAAGGAAACTAGGAGCTGTTTTGTTGAAAGAATCAGTAAGACTGATAAACCCCTAGCAAGATTTATCAAAATAAAAGATAAAGGACCCAAATAAGTAAAATAATGAATGAAAGAGGAGAGATCACAACCAACACCAAAGAAATATAAACAATTTTAAGAAAATATTATGAGCAACTATATGCCAATAAATTAGACAGTCTGGACAAAATGGATGCATTTCTAGTGACATACAAACTACCAAAACTGAACCAGAAGAAATAGAAAACCTGAACGAACCCATAACCACCAAAGATATTGAATCATTAATCAAAAATCTCCCAATAAACAAGAGACCAGGGCTGGATGGCTTCCCAGGGGAATTCTACCAAACATTTAAAGAACTAATACCAATTAATACCTATTCTTCTGAAGCTGTTTCAAAAATAGAAATGGAAGGGAACCTTCTGAACTCATTCTATGAGGTTAGCATTACCTTGATTCCAAAACCAGAAAAGACCCCACCAAAAAGAATTACATGAACAATACTAAAAAAAAAATTCTCACCAAGATACAAGCTAATAGGATCCAATAGTACATTCAAAGAATTATTCACCACAACCAAATGGGATTTATTCCTGGGCTTCAAGGATGGTTCAACATCCACAAATCAATGTGATATATCACATTAATAAAAGAAAGGGCAACCATATGATCCTCTCAACTGACTCATTTGACAAAATATAGCATCCTTTTTTTATTAAAACTCTCCACAGTGCAGGGATAGAGGGAACATATATGAATATCATAAAAGCCATATATGAAAAACCCACAGTGAATATCATTCTCAATGAGGAAAAAATGAGACCTCTTCCCCTAAGGTTAGGAACATGACAGGGATGCCCACTCTCATCACTGCTGTTCAACACAGTACTGAAGTCCTAGCCTCAGTAATCAGAGAACCAAAAGAAATAAAAGGCATCCAAATCAGCAAAGAAGTCAAACTTTCACTCTTTACAGACGACATGATACTCTATGTAGAGAACCCAAAAGACTCCACCCCGAAATTGTTGATACAGAAATTCAGCAAAGTGACAGGATATAAAATAAATGCACAGAAGTCAGTTGCATTTCTATACACTAACAATGAAGCAGAAGAAAGAGAAATTAAGGAGTTGATCCCAAGTACAATTGCACCAAAACTAGTAAGATACCTAGGAATAAACCTAACCAAAGAGGTAAAGGACCTATACTCTGAAAACTATAGAACACTTATGAAAGAAATTGAGGAAGACACAAAGAAATGGGAAAACATTCAATGTTCATGGATTGGAGGAACAAATATTGTTAAAATGTATATGCTATTTAAAGCAATATAACCCCTATCAAAACAACATCAACATTTTTCACAGAGCTGGAACAAACAATCCTAAAATTTGTATGGAATCAGAAAAGACCCAAAATAGCCAAAGTAATGTTGAAAAAGAAAACCAAGGCTGGGGGCATCACAATTCCAGACTTCAAGTTCTATTACAAAGCTGTAATCATCAAGACAGTATGGTACTGGCACAAAAACAGACCCATAGGTCAATGGAACAGAGTAAAGAACCCAGAAACGGACTCTCAATTCTAAGGCCAACTAATCTTTGACAAAGCAGGAAAGAATTTACAATGGAAAAAAGATAATCTCCTCAATAAACAGGGTTGGGAAACTTAGCCACATGCAGAAGAATGAAACTGGACCACTTTCTTACACCATACACAAAAATAAATTCAAAATGGATGAAAGACCTAATGTAAGACAGGAATCCATCAAAATCCTAGAGATGAATGCAGGCAGGAATCTCTTGACCTTGGCCACAGCAACTTCTTGCTAGGTACATCTCCAAAAGCAAGAGAAACAAAAGCAAAAATGAACTATTGGGACTTCATCAAGATAAAAAGCTTTTGCACAGCAAAGAAACAGTCAACAAAACTAAAAGATAACTATGGAATGGGAAAAGATATTTGCAAATGTCTTATCAGATAAAGGGCTAGAATCCAAAACCTATAAAGAACTAGGGAGGAGTAGGAGACTGAGATGGTATCAGATCCCAGAAGTTCAGATAGTTATCAAACCATTCTAAACACCTACAAACTCAACAGGAGATAGAAGAGAAAAAGAACAGCAATTCTAGGAACAGAAAATCAACCACTTTCCAGAAGGTAGGATGTGTGGAAAAGTGAATCCAAAGCAATGGGAAGATAGACTGTGGGGGGAGGGGCTGGCTCCTGGCAAGCCACAGAGTAGTGGAGCACAAAATCAGAACTTTTAGAAGTCTGCTCCACTGAAGGACATCACTCCAGAGGCTAAGCTGGGGGTTTAGTCTTCACGAGGACAGTGTGGTTTCAGGACCTGTGGGCTTACAGAAAGACCAGGGGTGTCTGAGGGTGGCAGAGCTCCCAAGTATCAGAGAGGTAAAGCCAACAGCAGAGACAGAGCCACGCAGTGGGCTATTGGCTCTGGGTTACAAGTTAAACCATGATCCGAGGCACAGTCAGGCCACTGCTCTTCAAGCAGGAACCCCACAAGGGGCTGATCTAGAGAGACCCTTCCTTCCTCCCTCAGGAGGAGTGGTGCAGGAGTGTACTGCAGGAATCTGCTGGGATTGGAGACTCCAAACAGGGCCGTGTGCCAGAGATAGAAACGCTCGGTCACATGCTAGGTGAGTTTGGGAGTGTGGCCAGAAATCAGGAAGAGAGGAGGGATTGACTACTTTTCTCTGAGGGTGCACTGAGGAGTAGGGCTCCAAGCTCTCAGCTCCTACAGGCAGGGGATTGGGAAGCGGCCATTTTCATTCTCATCCTCCAAAACTGTACAGAAAGCATTCAGGGCACAAAAGCTCCTGAGAATGAACCCGAGTAGATTGCTTAGCCCGACCACTGGCAAGGGCGGTGCAAGTCCGCCTAAGGCAAAGACATTTGAGAATCACTGCAACAGGCCCCTCCCCCAGAAGATCAGCAAGAACATCTAGCCAAGACCAAGTTCATCAATCAATGAAAACTGCTGAATTCCAGAGTTAGGAAAAAGCAACACATAGAATTCATGGCTTTTTTCCCCACGATCCTTTAGTCTTTCAGAGTTAAATTTTTAAAATTTTTTTTTCTTATTTTATTTTTTATTTTATTTTTCCTCTTCCTATTTTAACATTTTTAACTAGTATCTTATCAATATCTTTTTAAAAATCTTTTCTAATTTTCACTGTTAACATTCATATTTTATCCTCTCATGTATTTAGCCTTATTTTTTATATACATATAGGGTTTCTTTTCTTTAAAATATTGAGATACAATTGCTTCTAATAGATCAAAATATACCCTAAACCTAGCACACGGCTTTGTTCTAGTCTCCAACCTGATCACATTCTTACCTCTTTTATTCTTTTTTTTTCTCTTTTTCAACCAACTTCTTATCAATCTCTTTTTTGGGATATTTTTTAATTTTCATCTTTACACTCATATTCCATCCCTTCATAGTGTTTGCCCTTATTTTTGTATAATTGTAAGTTTGTTGTTTTTTTTTAATTTTGGGAGGTAATTTCTTCTAACAGAACAAAAACACCCAAAATCAGGTGTGGGACTCTGTTTTAATCACAAGTCTAATATATATATATATTTTTTTCTTTTTCTCTTTTTTATTTAATTTTTTTCTTTTTTTTTCTCTCCCCCCACCCCCACTTTTTCTTCAACCCCTGGTTTTGGCTGTCTTCTGATTTTTCTGGGGTCCTTGCTACCCTTTTAGTATATTGTTCTCTCATTCATCTATTCTCATCTCAATAAAATAACACAGCAGAAAAACTCAGCACAAAAAAAGAACAAGAGACAGTACTGACAGCTAAGGAAGTAATCAATATGGACATTAGTAATATGTCAGAAATAGAATTCAAAATGACAATTATTGAGGTGCTAACTGGGCTCAAAAAAAAGCATGGAAGATACTAGAGAATCCCTTTCTGGAGAAATAAAATCCCTTTTTTGGAGAAATAATAGAACTAAAATCTAACCAAGTTGAAATCAAAAAAGCTATTAATGAGGTAAAATAAAAAACAGAGGCTCTTATTGCTAGGATAATTGAGGCAGAAGAGAGAATTAGTGATACAGAAGACCAAATGATGGAGAATAAAGAAGCTGAGAAAAAAAGAGAGACAAACAACTACTGGACTACGAGGGGAGAATTCGAGAGATAAGTGATACCATAATAGCAACAATATTAGAATAATTGGGATCCCAGAAGAAGAAGAAAGAGAGAGAGGGGCGGAAGGGATATTGTAGCAAATTATTGTAGAGAATTTCCCTAATCTGGTGAAGAGAACAAGCATCAAAACCCAGGAGGCACAGAAAACGCCCCTCAAAATCAATAAAAATAGGTCTACACCCCATCATCTAATAGTAAAACTTAAAAGTCTTAGTGACAAAGAGAAAATCCTGAACACAGCTGGGGACAAGATGTACGTAACATACAAAGGCAGAAATGTTAGATAGGCAGAAGACCTATCCACAGAGACCTGGCAGGCCAGAAAGGACTGGCATGATATATTCAGAGCACTAAATGAGAAAAATATGCAGCCAAGAATACTATATCCAGCTAGGCTGTCACTGAAAATAGATGGAGAGATAAAAAGCTTCCAGAACAAACAAAAATTAAAAGAATTTGCAAACATCAAACCAGCTCTATAGGAAATATTAAAAGGGGTCCTCTAAGCAAAGAGAGAACCTAAAAGGAACATAGACCAGAAAGGAACAGAGACAATACACAGTCACGGAAACGGTCACCTTACAGGCAATACAATGGCACTAAATTCACATCTCTCAATAGTTACCCTGAATGTAAATGGGCCAAATGCCCCAATCAAGACACAGAGTATCAAAATGGATAAAAAAAAAAACAATATCCATCGATATGCTGTCTATAAGAAACTCATCTTAGACCCAAAGACACCTCCAGATTTAAAGTGAGGAGGTGGAAAACAATTTACCATGCTAATGGACATCAAAAGAAAGCTGGGGTGGCAATCCTTATATCAGATAAATTAGATTTTAAGCCAAAGATTATAATAAGAGATGAGGAAAGACACTATATCATACTTAAAGGGACCGTCCAACAAGAAGATCTAACAATTGTAAATATCTATGCCCCTAACATGGGAGCAGCCAATCTTATAAACCAATTAATAACAAAGTCAAAGAAACACATCAACAATAATACAATAATAGTAGGGGACTTTAATAGCCCCCTCACCAAAATGGACAGATCATCTAAGCAAAAGATCAACAAGGAAATAAAGGTTCTAAATGACACAGTGGACATCACAGATATATTCAGAACATTCCATCCCAAAGCAACAGAATACACATTCTTCTCTAGTGTACATGGAACATTCTCCAAAATAGATCACATCCTGGGACACAAATCCGGTCTCAATAGGTACCAAAAGATTGGGATCATTCCCTGCATATTTTCAGATCATAATGCCATGAAACTAGAACTCAATCATAAGAGGAAAGTTGGAAAGAACTCAAATACCTGGAGGCTAAAGAGCATCCTACTAAAGAATGAATGGGTTAACCAGGAAATTAAAGAACAATTTAAAAAATTCATGGAAACAGGGGCACCTGGGTGGCTCAGTGGGTTAAAGCCTCTGCCTTCGGCTCAGGTCATGATCTCAGGGTCCTGGGATCGAGCCCTGCATCAGGCTCTCTCCTCAGCAGGGAGCCTGCTTCCCTCTCTCTCTCTGCCTGCCTCTCTGCCTACTTGTCATCTCTCTCTCTCTCTCTGTCAAATAAATAAATAAAATCTTAAAAAAAAATTCATGGAAACAAATGAAAATGAAAACATAACTCTTCAAAATCTTTGGGACACAGCAAAGGCAGTCCTGAGAGGAAAGTATTTAGCAATACAAGCCTTTCTCAAGAAACAAGAAAGATCTCAAATACATAACCTAACCCTACACCTAAAGGAACTGGAGAAAGAACAGCAAAGAAAGCCTAAACCCAGTAGAAGAAAAGAAATAATAAAGATCAGAGCAGAAATCAATGAAATAGAAACCAAAAGAACAGTAGAACAAATCAATGAAACTAGGAGCTGATTCTTTGAAAGAATTAATAAAATTGATAAACCCTTAGCCAGACTTATCCAAAAGAAAAGAGAAAGTACCCAAATTAATAAAATCATGAGTGAAAGAGGAGAAATTACAACCAACACCAAAGAAATACAATTATAAGAACACATTATGAGCAACTATACACCAGCAAATTTGACAATCTGGAAAAAATGGATGCATTCCTGGAGACACACAAACTACTAAAACTGAACCAGGAAGAAATAGAAGACCTGAACAGACCCATAACCAGTAAGGAGATTGAAGCAGTCATCAAAAATCTCCCAATAAACAAGAGCCCAGGGCCAGATGGCTTCCCAGGGGAATTCCACCAAACATTTAAAGAAGAATTAATACCTATTCTCATGAAATTGTTCCAAAAAATAGAAATGGAAGGGAAACTTCCAAACTCATTTTATGAGGCCAGCATTACCTTGATCCCAAAACCAGACAAAGACCTCATCAAAAAGGAGAATTACAGACCAATATCCTTGATGAACACAGATGTAAAAATTCTCACCAAAATACTAGCCAATAGGATCCAAAAGTACATTAAAAGGATTATTCACCACGACAAAGTGGGATTTATTCCTGGGCTGCAAGGTTGGTTCAACATCTGCAAATCAATCAATGTGATATAATACATTAATAAAAGAAAGAACAAGAACCATATGATAATCTCAATTGATGCTGAAAAAGCATTTGACAAAGTACAACATCCTTTCTTGATCAAAACTCTTCACAGTAGGCACAGAGGGTACATTCCTCAACATCATCAAAGCCATCTATGAAAAACCCACAGCGAATATCATTCTCAATGGGGAAAAGCTCTCCTTTTCCCCTGAGATCAGGAACACGGCAGGGATGCCCACTATCTCCACCACTATTCAACATAATACTAGAAGTCCTAGCCTCAGCCTCAGCAATCAGACAGCAAAAAGAAAATAAAAGGCATCCAAATTGGCAAAGAAGAAGTCAAACTCTCACTCTTTGCAGATGATATGATACTTTATGTGGAAAACCCAAAAGACTCCACTTCAAAACTGCTAGAACTCCTGCAGAAATTCAGTAAAGTGTCAGAGTATAAAATTAATGCACAGAAATCACTTGCATTTCTACACACCAACAGCAAGACAGAAGAAAGAAATTAAAGAGTCAATTCCATTTACAATTGCACCCAAAACCATAAGATACCTAGGAATAAACCTAACCAAGGAGGCAAAGAATCTGTACTCAGAAAACTACAAGGTGCTCGTAAAAGAAATTGAGGAAGACACAAAGAAATGGAAAAACGTTCCATGCTCATGGATTGGAAGAACAAATATTGTGAAAATGTCTATGCTACCTAAAGCAATCTACACACTTAATGCTATCTCTATCAAAATACCATCAATTTATTTCAAGGAAATGGAACAAATAGTCCTAAATTTATATGGAACCAGAAAAGACCACGAATAGCCAGAGGAATATTGAAAATGAAAACCAATGTTGGCAGCATCACAATTCCAGACCTCAAGCTCTATTACAAAGCTGTAATCATCAAGACAGTGTGGTAGTGGCACAAAAACAGACACATAAATCAATGGAACAGAATAGAGAACCCAGAAATGGACCCCCAACTCTATGGTCAACTAATCTTCGACAAGGCAGGAAAGAACATCCAATGGAAAAAAGAAGTCTCTTCAACAAATGGTGTTGGGAAAACTGGATAGCCACATGCAGAAGAATGAAACTGGACCATTTCCTAATACCACATACAAAAATAGACTCGAAATGGATGAAAGACCTCAATGTGAGACAGGACCCCATCAAAATCCTGGAGGAGAACACAAGGAGCAATCTCTTCGACCTCAGCCACAGCAACTTCTTCCGAGAAACATCTCTAAAGGCAAGGAAAGCAAGAGCAAAATTGAACAATTGGGACTTCATCAGTATCAAAAGCTTTTGCACAACAAAGGAAATAGTCAAAAAAAACAAAAGACGACTGACAGAATGGCAGAAGATATTCACAAATGACATATCAGATAAAGGGCTAGTATCCAAGATCTATAAAGAACTTATCAAACTCAACACCCAAAGAACAAATAATCCAATCAAGAAATGGGCTGAAGATATGAACAGACATTTCTGCAAAGAAGACAACCAAATGGCCAACAGACACATGAAAAAGTGCTCAACATCACTTGGCATCAGAGAAATACAAATCAAAAACCACAGTGAGATACCACCTCACACCAGTCAGAATGGCTAAAATTAGCAAGTCAGGAAGCGACAGATGTTGGCGAGGATGTGGAGAAAGGGGAACCCTCCTACACTCTTGGTGGGAATGCAAGCTGTTACAGCCCCTCTGGAAAACAGTATGGAGTTTTCTCAAAAAGTTGAAAAAGGGGGCGCCTGGGTGGCTCAGTTGGTTAAGCGACTGCCTTTGGCTCATGTCACGATCCTGGAGTCCCAGGATCAAGTCCCTCATTGGGCTCCCAGCTCCATGTGGAGTCTGCTTCTCCCTCTGACCTTCTCCCCTCTCATGCTGTCTCTCTCTCTCTCAAATAAATAAATAAAATCTTAAAAAAAAAAGTGGAAAAAGCTAGGTCATAGCTACCCTACAACCTAGCAATCACACTACTGGGTATTTACCCTAAAGATACAAATGTAGTGATCTGAAGGGGCACGTGCACCCAAATGTTTATAGCAGCAATGTCCACAATAGCCAAACCATGGAAAGAACCTAGATGTCCATCAATAGATGAATGGATAAAGAAGAGTGGTATATATATACAATGGAATACTATGCAGCCATCAGAGAAATGAAATCTTGCCATTTGCAATGACGTGGATGGAACTAAAGGGTATTATGCTAAGCGAAATAAGTCAGTCAGAGAAAGACAATTATCACATGATCTCTTTGATATGAACTTGAGAGGCAGGGCAGGGGGTCATAGGAGGATGGGGAAGAGAAATGAAACAAGATGGGATGGGGAAGGAGACAAACCATAAGAGACTCC
>CM052815.1:67812464-67822531 GCA_028533885.1 Nasua narica
GGACATTGGGGAGGGTAGTATGTGCTATGGCAAGTGCTGTGAAATGTGTAAGCCTGATGACTCACAGACATGTACTCTGGAACAAATAAAACATTATATGTTAATAAAAAAAGGAAAAAATAACTTATCAAATTCAACATCCAAAAAAACAAAAAAATCTGGTCAGAAATGGGCAGAAGACAGGAACAGACATTTCTCCAAAGAAGACACAAAAATAACCAACAGACACATGGAAAAATTCTCCAGATCTGGGAAATATATATCAAAACCACAATGAGATACCACCTCACAACACCTCAGATGTTGGTGAGGATGCAGAGAAAGGTGGGATGCAAACTGGTGCAGCCCCTCTGGAAAACAGTATGAAGGGTCCTCAGAAAGTTAAAAAATAGAGCTACCCTACGACCCAGCAATTGTATTACCGTATGTTTATCAAAAGGATATAAACCTAGTAATCTGAAGGGGCACATGCACCCTAATGTTTATAGCAGCAATGTCCAATAGCCAAAATATGGAAAGAGCCCACATGTCCATCAACAGATGAGTGGATAAAGAAGATGTGGTATATATGTACAATGTCCCTTCCTGACTCAGCCATCAAAAAGAATGAAATCTTACCATTTACATTGACATGGATGGAGCTAGAGCATACTATGCTAAGCAAAATAAGTTAGTCAGAGAGAGATGAGTACCATATGATTTCACTCATGGGTGGAATTTAAGAAACAAAACAGATGAACATAAGGGAAGGGAAAGAAAAATAAAGTAAGATGAAAACAGAGAGAGAGACAAACCATAAGAGACTCTTTTTTTAAGATTTTATTTATTTATTTGACAGAGAGAGAGATCACAAGTAGGCAGAGAGGCCAGCAGAGAGAGAGAGGGAAGCAGGCTCCCTGCTGAGCAGAGAGCCTGATGTGGGGCTCGATCCCAAGACCTTGAGATCATGACCTGAGCTGAAAGCAGAGGCTTTAACCCACTAAGCCACCCAGGTGCCTCATGAGACTCTTAACTATAGGAAACAAACTGAGGGTTGATGGAGGGAAGGTGGGTGGGGGGATGGGGTAACTGGGTGATGGGCATTAAGGAGGGCACTTGAAGTCATGAGCACTGGGTATTATATGCAACTGATGAATCACTAAATTCTAGTGATTTAGTGATTGAAACTAATAACACAGTATAGGTTAATTAATTTGAATTTAAATAAAACATTTTCTTAAAAAGAGAAATCACCCCTACCTGTCCCCGGTCACGCACAAGACCACTGAGGATGCCTGATGAAGCAATGGTGGTCTCGTACAGAGTGTACCCAAAGGACTGTCCATTTCCATTGTTTATTGGCAGGTTTTCCATATTGACTGGTTTTTCAGAATTGACAGGCTGTATAGAGAAGAGTATGGGGAGATATAGGCTAGGCAGAGGAGAAAAGAGGCAACAACCTCACCTTGAGCTTTCTGGGCGAATGCAGGGTAATAAACAGATCCCCACCTGGGACTAGGGGGTTGGGGGAAAAGGCCCTCTAACCTTTTCTTCTAGTTTGATCTCTCATTATACAAACATGGGGAGCCAATCTGGCTGATAGCTCTCTGGGCTCCAAAATTCTGATTTTGACTTCTCATCTCATTAGCCCTATGGCTGTCCAGGGTCACAGGGATAGCAGATATGCGATAATAATGGAATGAAGCCCAGAAATGTACCAGACTTGTAGCCTTCCAATCCACCTTCACTTCTGCATCACAGCACCCCACTGGGTCAGCTCCAGGGGTGCACCCTCTTCTCAGAGGGGATACAGCCCATTCACATGCCTCTTTACCTCCTCCTTGCCCACCAAAGCTAGAGAGAGAGACTTCTACCTACTGTATGACCCAGTTTTTCTTCAAATTCTTTTTGTTCCTTCCCACTCCATACTCTAGCATAAGTTTATTCTCTTTCCTCTGAGCTCTATAAAGTCAGAGTGGACCTCAAAGCTATCAAGCATTAGTTTTTCTCCCTCCACAGCCCCACTGGCCCACCTAGTGACTGCCCCAGCTTCCCTGACCCAAGGCACTCACCTCCTCCATGTACTGCAAGGCGTCCCACAGTGACAGGTATAAATTTGGTTTCAAGGGCTCATATGAAGTCTTGGGAAGAAGGTCAGGCTGGGGAGGAAGAGGGACACCTGCAACACAGACAACAGGGCTATCCCAAGAGGACCTAAAATCACTGCCACATCCAGCCTCCCCAGCCCCTGGCTCCTTTCCACAGCCCAATGTGTTCCTTTATCCTAGAGCCAAGAGGGCAACATTCTTAGACTGCCTGACCCTGCTAGGAAGGCAGCATGGGAGCGAGGGGTGCAGAGGACTTGACTTTCTCATATCCTCAGGAGTCTTAACACCCATAGGAAGGTGAAGCTGGTGACACACAAGCTATGATGAAGAAAACAGTCTCTCAACTTGCCTGTCCTTCTTTAGGGACATTCTTGCATACAGGTCAACTGGGGTTGAGATAGGGTAGTGAAGAAGTAACTCTTTAGGGGTCTCAGAGCAAAAGCAAGGGCCCAAGTTGGTGCTTGAGTCTGCTGTTTGCCAGGTACCTGAAATAGAGCCAAAGAAACCTCGGAGCTTGAAGTACTTGGCTGTGTAATCCCCAGCCTCTGTCAGCACCGCATCATAGTCTGCAAAACACCAGGATGCTGTCACTGGTCACCTGAGTCACAGGACAGTGTCCACAGCAGCAAAAAGAGAAGGGAGAAGCTGGGGTATGGTGGCAGGATCCCCATTCCAGCAATTTGGGGGACACAACACTTTTGGTGTGAGCCATCAGTCTGAATACAGTGAGTACTAAATACTATAAAGTACCACCAAAAGTGCCATGGCCATGGCAAGACCCACAATTTCACACCTTGCCTAACTTCAGGGGACTCTCACCTAAAGAGTTCAGAGGTCACACATCTCAAGGGCCTGAGTAGGGAGAAGAGGCTGCCCTCACCAAAGGACCTTCCCTCATCCTGGCTATACCTCTCACTTTCTCCAGTGACTTCCAAAGGCTCACATGCATGTCAGTGGGCTTCAGTCTCCTACTGCTCTAGAAGTTTAAAAGTGATAATCCAGGCAAAACCATCCCTTCCCTAGGCACTCTAGACCAAATATATTAAAGGTGCCAGACATTGCCCATAAAGGACTCTGCATAAAAAGCCCCAGACATGCAAATGTAGGGTGTTCCAGGGAGGGTCAGTTTTGGGGAATACTTGCCGTAGCTGGTGACATCAGATTTATATTCATGAAAATGCATGGCTCCATTTATGAAGCCAAAGTTGGTACCTCCATGGAACATGTAGAGGTTGATGGAAGAGCCAGCATCGAGGATGGCAGACACTGTTTTTAGAACCTCTGCGGGAGAAGGGGAGAAAGAGGATGTGCAGAGCAAGTCAGAGTTTGGGACAAGCCACAAGTCCTGTTGGCCTCTCAGCTTTCCTGAACTCCCCCCACCCCCAACAAATTCAACTCCTTAGCTCTGCCCTTCAGCTTCCACTAGAACCACAATCACAGGAGATGAAGGGTATGAAGAGAAAAGGGCCAGCACCACAGCCCCCCACCTGCAGCCTTCCAGCTGTTTGTTCTATCATGGCCAAGTCTCCAATAACTATGATCTGAACAATGGCAGCTTCCACCTCCACACTTCTCAGCCATTACTCACACTTGGTAAGATGCAAAAGACTAGACTCCTAACTGGAGCTGTAATTTCTGACCACCTCCCCAATCCCACCTCTATTATAGAATTAGCCAAAGACGTGAAAAGATAGCATCCAAGGAGAAATATAAAGTATTAATATACATATATATACACAGACATATATATAAGCAATCAGATTGACAAATATTAAAAATCATTTTAATATCTAATATTGACAAATCTGTGGGAAATAGGTATTCTCATTTAATAATAGTAAGAATTGCTACAATCTTCCCAGAGAGCAGTTTGGTGCATATATATCAAAATTGAATTAATGTATCATTCTATTGGTTAGGGAATTCTATTGGTTATCCTAGGGAATAATGCCAGGTATGCAAAACTGGATGTTCAAGAATGTTCACTGCAATGGCATTCAATTAATAAAAACCACTAGAAACAACCTAAATGTTCATCAATAAGAGGATGGCTAAATAAATTGTGTTTTAATCACCAATATGACAGGGTTCTTTCCATTCTTTAAAACAGTGATAGAATCTCTCATAGTACAGAAAGGCTGTTCATTTGTGTCCATCAGGGCACAGGCAGGTAACAAAAAGCAGATACGACCACAAGTGTCCATATCTCTGTGCATGCATACAGGTCTGCAGACAGCCACAGAACTGCCTGCACAGGATACAGCTGACCCTCGAATGACACAGGTTTGAGCTGCACGGCTCCACTAATGCTTGATTTCTTACAGTGCAGTACTGTAAAGTATTTTCTCTTCCTTATGATCTTCTTCATAACACTGTCTTTTCTGTAACTTGCTTTATCATAATAATACAGTATATGATAACATATGATAGATAACATACATAATATGTGTTAATCAATTGTATGTTATCAGTAAGTTCCCGGTCAAGAGTAGGCTATTAGTTGTTAAGTTTAGGGGGAGTCAAAAGTTATACCCAGACTTCAAGTGCACAGGAGGTCAGCACCCCTACCTGCCGCATTTTTCAAAAATCAACTGTACGTGTTTTCTCTGGGCTCTGGGGTTTTTATTTCTTCTTCCTACATTTTCTGTATTTGCTGGTTGTTTGCAATTAGGTGTGCACTGCTTATCTAATTGTAAAAACATGATAAAGCAGTGTTAGAGTCCTACCATTCACTTCAAATGTCAGGACACATGACTCTGGAATATCAAGAGCTGATTATGACATGCAGATAATCCCAGGAGCCATGCACCCCTACAGCTCATTTATATTAATTAGCAGGTTATTTGGAACTGATTTTTATTTCATAGGTCAATACACATGCTGGGTTTAGGTACCACAGAGCACTCACCAGAAGAATCCAGGATGTTGTGTGGGCCTCCCCACGAGTCAAACCACCCTGTCCAGTACTCCATCACCATCTTGGGTTGAACCCTCTGGGCACCACAAAATGAGAAGTTAGCTGGCCAAAAGAGGCAGAGGGGAGTTCTTCCTTCAGGGAAATCCCAGCACTTCTACCCTCCCAACTTTTCCCTGGCCACACACTCCTTGCTGTAAGGGCCATCGAAAGCAGTGCGCAGGTGAGGACCAAAGGCACCTGCACCAGCTTATCCTCCACATGTGGCCTCTGAGCTGCAGGCAGAAAGTGGAATGACTACCGAAGCTGATTCAGGAGACCCTGATGCCTTAATGTGGTTTTAATGTTGCATACGGAGTTAGCAAGAAAACACAGGGATATGTTCAAAGTAAGTCTGTATCAGAATGCAGCGTGTGCTCTGGGAGCCTTTTCTTACGTGGGTTGGCTTTCTGGGCCAAGCCACACTTTGCCTATCCTCTCTCAGGGAAGGAGAATGTTCTCTCAGGATAATTCCATTTCTAACAGGCACCCCAGAGATGCAGACCCCTCGGCTGCTGTTTCCCTTTAGCTGGAAGAGTCAGAGGGCTGTTGAGTGGGCCCGTCTTTGAGGTCTAGCTTAAACATAAGTTTACAAAACTGGATGAGAAAATCAGGGAGTAATTTAGCACAGTGATTCACAGCGCAGGCCCTGCAGCCTCAGTATCTGGCTTCATACCTTGGCTAGGTAACAATTAAGTCCTTAATATTACTTTAGAATACTGACTTCGGTGTGGGATTGCCCCAAGGATGCAGAAACAATTCCCAGAACCATGCTCTCCTGTACTGTGTTTGCGGGAGCACCAGAGCATCAGGCTGGCAGGGGCCGGGGGTGGTAGGAGTGAGATAAGGACTAACATGCTAGTGTTTCAGGTTCCACACCTGAAAGCCATCCTCATTCATCATGTACTTTCTCCATTAGTGATGGCCTTACATTTAGAGGGCAGCACATACAAAGCAACAAAATCTGGTCCAGAGTCATGGGTAGATTTACTATCTGTTGAGTAGGAGATACCAATCATGCCAGAGGAAAAGCCAAAGTAGTCATAGCAATTTTTTTAGCAAGACTGGTAGCTGTTTTTTGTTACAGCTGTCTACCTCCCAAGAAGGGGATACACTGCACCATGTTTAAGCCACTAAGGGAGAAGTAGATTCTCTGTGCCACATGCCAATAATCTCCACGTCTAGGAGGGGGCTCCCTGACTTGAGGGTGCCAGGGCCAAGTACCAGGGTGCCCAAATGGCCCAGGTCATTGCCCCACATGATGTCATTAAGAGCTGGAGCTCTGCCTCAGTCAGACTGTGCTGTACTCTCTCATGTGCCACTTACTGGGTTCTCTATTTGTTCTTAAATCTGTCTCCTTAACTACACAACAGTGACCACAGTAGCGAGCTGACATGGTTACTTAATTAAATGAGATAATGCATGTAAAGCCTTCAGCACATGGTGCCTAGCACTTGGGAAGTGTGCAAGAAACACTCATGTTAATTATCTTCATCATCAGACATGCACGGGAAGGTCCAGCTGTTGGACATCCCAAAGTTTAGCAGAGCTGAGCCTGTCCTTTTCGATCATTCAAAGCAGATTCTGATCTAAGTCCCTTTCCTTGAGGAAAACATACATCACTGAACTTTGGACAGAAAGGCCATTAATGGTGCCAGTTTGCCAGCAGGATGACCTGGCCTGGGTGCACACGTATGGGGCCCCTATCTAAGGATGACCATAAAGGAAAAAAACATGAAGCCTGCCTTCCTAGGTGCTTTCCAAATATTACTTCCTTTGATCCTCAAACAATCCCATGAGTAGGTAATATTATCATCCTCACTTCACAGAAGAGGAAAGAAAAGCACAGAGAGGTGACACTATCGAGCAGGCAGGGACCACTCACAGCAGCCTATACCTAACTTAGACAGCACTCAAGTACAATCCTATTTAGTTGCTGGGCAATTGTTTCTTTTTTTTAATCTCCCCAGGTAGGTCACAAACCACATAAGGGCAAAGACCTGCCATCTTGGTCACCACAGGGTAACATAGCCTAGCCCCATTCCACACACAGAGCAGGCACTCAGTCAACACTGAAGGAAGGAAGGAAAGGAGAAAGGGGCTGGACCTGGGCCCTCCAGAACCTACTGTCTCTCCCCTGATCGGCCTAACAAAGTCTGCCTGGCATCAGGTCCATCCTGCCCCTTCTCTTCCTGGTCACCTTCCCTGTACATTCCACTTGTCCCTCTAAACTCAGGCAGTAGCCACGTCATACACACCGGTGGCCCTCATCCTCCACAGCTTCGCACTTCCCTGGTGACTTCATATGGATACGCCTTTGGACCTACTTCTGCTCTAAGAAATGAACAGGTGGAATAGAGAACAGCCCCAGCATCTCTGCAGGCATCTATTCATGGGTGATACTAATGTTCCAATAGCTCCACAGTAGGTCCAGGAAATCAATGCCTACATCTAATAGGCGGTGACAGTTTGGGGCATTCACACCCTTCAGTAAGACATGGTGAGAAATGGGGCCCCAGCTCTGTGAATGGGCTGCCGTTACCATGGCCAGATCCCATCTGCCTCCTAAGGAGAGATATGTGAACTCAAGAAACAAGAAGTCAATCAGAATAGGATTTAACTGTAAACCCCCAGCAAGCTGAAGGATATGAACTTATACTCGGAAACTCCTCACCTGGAATGGCCCAGGCTTCCCATCTTGCTGATGACAATAATCTTTCTAGGCCCAGGGGGTTCTTATGGGTTAAGGTCAGACACACACAGTACAGGTCAGGAAAGTGTTTCTCTCCACAATCCCAAAATGAGCATATCTGAGGCTAATGGAGTCCACAGAATTCTAGTCCAGAGCCTCTGTGAACACACCAAGCCTAGGCCTCCAAAAAGGGCCCCTTTCTCAAGAGGCAAGAAACCACATCCATGTATCAGTCTATACAATACCATCTTGGAAAAACACTTACACTCCTACCTTCCTTACCTGAGGGTGTGGCAACACGGGGCCATAGGGTTTGAGAGCTACAGTGAGAAGGCTGGCTATGAGGTGAAAGGCTGAGTGAGCCCAGAGTCATTCCCTCCCCATCCTGGAGCCCTGGGTATAGCTGCATGTACCTCACAGCACTGCACACTTCTTGACAGAGGCTCCACTTAACTCTAGGACTTTCTTTCTACACTCACACCAAGAAGAGCAGACAACTGCCCCTGGGCCAGACTTACCTGCACACTTACGAGAAAATTGGTTAGTAACTGCAGCTCATGGTGTGACTGCAAGTTGATGGTGGCCAGCACTGTGAATGGAAAGGAGAAAGAGAAACAAAGCATTATCTTAAAGCCAGGGAGACTTTCTGAACTAAGCCAGACCTTTCCCAATTTAACACCAAAATAAATTAATCTTGGCATTGTTTCCCACCTCCAATTAGAGTTTAGTTCCTCTAATGTCAGGAGATTTATCTTGTTCCTTTCAGAAATTCCACCACTCGGCACAGAGCTTACAGGGCAATCACTCACTAGGTATCTGTTCTTGATTAATGTAATTTTTACAAGCAGAGTGTACATTTCTGGTAATTATTCCTTCATAGGAGCCCAGAGTCTGATCTTTGCTTTGCACCTCAAGCATCTAGTGCAAAGTAATGATCTAAATGAAGACTCCTCTTTTATTTCTTAAATGAGGGCTAATTTTCTATTCCATTCCATAATGTGTCCATTTTTTAGTTTGAAACCATATTTTAAAGGGCATCAGTGAAAGGTATGCCCAAGAAAGATGTGCTACGTTTGGCAAACCCCAGCTGCAGAACTTGGTTCTGAGGCTCCTTGCTTGCCTGTTGTCTGCTTGGACAGTAGGCCTCACATGCACTGGGCTTGGCCTGAGCTCTGGCAGGCCTGGGAATGCACAAAAGAGACTGAGCCAGCTTGCCAAGCTGGCCACCCTGACACTCTCCTGTTCAGTGATTAAAAACAAACAAACAAACAATAGCTGAGGCTGCAAGAGGTTAGATAACTTGCCTCAAGGTCACACAACTGGTAAGCAGCAGAGTAGGGCTGCAACCCAGGCCCATCGGACACTGACCCACTGACTGTCCTGTGATGTCACCATCCTCCAGCAAGCCACTGGATAAGACCCTACATCCAGACCCCTTCTCACCTAAAGGAGGAACCTTGAAGACAAGAGGCCTATCTGAAAATGAGCAAGCAGAAATCTCAGAAGCGAACAGGATTAGCATGGCTAACAACATGGCATCTATTCCTAGCCTTCCTGAATCCTCGCTAATATAAAAATAAAGGAATCCAGGGGTGGAAGGCCCTAAGGAATAAGACCTAGAGTGAAGACAAAGCAGAGAGGAAGTTTCAAGAAAATCTCAGGAGGCTGCAAAGGGCAGTGGGTCAGTAAATAGCCTAGGAGAGTGGAAGAAGCTTCAACCGGCTCCCCACCTCCAGTTCCAGTCCTTGTCTCAGGTCCCAGGCACCGTGCAGCTGGGAGCACACTTCCATCCCCTGCCCCACACACTCCCCACACCTCTTCCCCACTGGTGCCCCACCCCAGAGGACCACATTCTCTGGGAAAGCTGAGCCAGACTGGGCTTGGCACAGCGAAGTGTGAAGTAAGAGATTTGCAGAGGATCCATAAGGGCCATATCAGCCCAAGGATTCCTGCCCCTTCCTGCTGCCTGCTCCCAGGATATCTGCAGCAACAGAAAAAAGGATTTATCTCTGGAAGCACCTAATAGAGCTAAAGACAGTATCTCCAACCACCGACATTTGGCCTTCCCTCCTGGAAAGAGCACTGCCCCAGCCCCTCCTGGCACTCAGCTCCTCTGAGTGCCTCCTCTTTAAACTGCTCAGTCAAAAGCCAGACAATTGAGAAAATCCCCTCACATGGAAGACTAAGCAGAACTGGTAAATATTTTTTAAAAATAAAAAGTAAAGTAAAAAGTAAAATATCCTCAGAGCAAAGTGAGAAAGATAGTGTCCATTTAAAAAGTATGCCCTGAGAAAAGAAATATATTCAAGAAAACAAGACCCAGGAAATAAGAGAA
>CM052815.1:67822631-67855854 GCA_028533885.1 Nasua narica
AATACACCGAAAGTGAAAACTAAGGCCACCGAAAGCGAGTCACTTAAACACTGCCGCGAATACCGCTGGCACAGCCCGCCCCGCCCCGCCCCGCCGCGCCGCGCCGCGCCGCGCACGGGAGGGCCATCTCAGCGTGGGTAACGCAGGCTCCTCGAAACCGGTCGGAATCACCGGGGAGCTACGCCGCCGCCGCCGGGATGCCAAGGCCAGGGTCATGACTGGGCAGCGGGAGGAAGCAGCATTTCTGTGATCTTATTTTACACCTGTGAATGCCTTTCTTTAATTACATTTTGAAGTAATTGAGAAACATTCTTCCGACAGCTGGCAGAGCTCCCAAGGTCAGGGCTGGGGTGCAGAGTGCCAGGGAGGGAGGGGGAAGCGCGGAGGCGGGGGCAGAGAGGAAGGGGTAGGGATGGAGGGGCGCGAGCCCGGAGGAAGGCGGGAGCGGGGATGGGGGGCACGGCGGGGACACGGCGGGGGCGGGGCGGGCCGTGGAGGAGGCCTTGCTCAGCACCTTGCTGACGCGCTAAACCAGCAGCCTCCAAAGGGTCTTGCCTGCAGGTCTTGGCAACAGCCTCTCCCAGGCCTCACCGGAAGGAATGAGCCGGTGGAGGCTTTGGAAGCGGCCACAAGGAGACAGCGCCATCGCGTGGAAGTGGTAGGAATTGTTGCTGGTCCCTGAGAAATTCGGTTTGGGGAAAGGGACTTCTCTTGCCCATTCATCCAACAAGTCACACCCTGAGTGCCCCTCGCCCCCAGTCCGGCGCTGACCTAGGGCTGCAGAGATGAAAGGCCCTGTCTGTTCAGTCTAGTAGAGGGGAGGGCGACGCAGAAGGAACTGGAAGCCCGCTCTGCGGCCGCAGAGGCAAGCAGGTGATAGAAGGCCCTTCAACCACCATCATCCTTGGGAGCATGAAACGTGTCCAGGCACAGGAGCGCAGCCAAACAAGAGGGACCATAGGCCCTGGCGGAACTTACAGCTGCAAACAGGTAAATAAAACAAACTATCTAGAATGTTAGAAGGTAAAAATAAAGCAGGGTTGAAGGGCTGGGTGAGCTCCAGAAGCAGCTTCATTTCAAATGGGTGCTCAGAGGAAGCCTCACTAGGAGGTGACCTGGGAGGAAAGTGGGAGTAAAGGGAGCAGCCCTAAACAAACGTCTCTGAAGGAAGGCTGGGGGTGTCCCATATATTGCAGAAGCAGAGAGGAGGCCAGGAGGAGGGTGGAACAAGATGGCAGGGGGAGAGGGACCAGGAGACACCTTGTCAGGTCACAGAGGTCAAAGGTCAAAGGAGGACCTTCGAGGCCCTTCTCATAACTTGTGCTTCAGTCTGAGGAAGGCAGGGTATACCTGGAGTTAAGGTGAGGCCTGAGGGGATCCAAATGACATTTGCAAATGCTGCCATGTTGAGAAAAAGTTGTGCAGGTGTCAATAGTGAAGAAAAGAGATCAGTTCAGTACTGTTGCAACAATGCACATGAAAATGATGGTTATAGTACAGGTGGTAAAACTTACTTGGATCTGGATAAATCTGAAGATAAAGCTAAAGATAAAAAGGATTTGCTGTGTGTCAGGCATACACAAGCAGAGGCCTGAGAGTACCTACAAAGTTTAGGGCCTGGGCAACTGGAGGAAATAGAGTTGCAATTTACTGAGAAAAGGACTGAAAGTGGGGTAGGCCCTGGAAGGGAAACAGACAAGTTCAGTTCCTGGCAGGTTGCACCGATACCGGCAGCCTTTCTGGGGAGCTGTGCCCAATAGGCAGATGCACACATGAGGCAGGAGTTCAGGAACGTCGCTCATGGAGACATGAGTCTCACACTCATCAACACACAGGTCAGACTTAAAGGCACCTGGATGACATCACCAGGGTGGTGAATGTATGGAAAGGAGGAACATTCATTTCAAGGAGTGAGAAATAAAGAATTTAAACATGAGAACTCAGGGACAGAGAAGTGACCAGTGGGAGGTATCAAATGGAAACAGCCTGTGAGGTCAGAGAAAAACCAGGAAATTGGGTCTCAGACACCAAGGGAGGAAAATATTTCAAGGGAAAGAGATTGATGGTTGCTGACAAAATCAGAGAGGTTAGAGGCGACAAGGACAGTATTTAAATTCGAAACATGGAGGTCACTGGTAACCCTGAAAAGAGCAGTGGCAGTGGAATGGCAAAGGTGGTAACATGACACCCATGGTTTAAGAGAGATGGAGAGGAAATGGACTGGGGCGGCCATTGAGCATGGACATGGGGAGATCTCTTGAAAGGGGAGCAGAGAAACACAGCAGCCTTTGGATAGGGAAATGAGTTAAGAGATTTGTTTTAGAAGAGAGAAATAACAACATGTTTATATGCAGATGGGAATGACCCAATAGAGAGAGAAAATCTGATAACCCAGGGCAGAAGCAGGAGTTGCTGCAGCAATGTCCTTGAGTACCTGAAGGACAAGGGGCTTAGTGCACAAGGGTGAAGCTGGGCCAATGCCTCTGCAGTAACAGGAAGAAACACAGAGTAAGGGGAACAGATGCCCTGTACTACTGTATACTCACTGCCCAGCCAGCTTCCATCACCACGAGGGCTACATACCCCCTGGGCAGTGGTCAGCCATCTCCATGACTTTGGCAGGGTTTGACTAAGCCACCCTCACAGGACACCCCATAATGCTTCATCTGCTCTGCCCTCTCTGCAGACATTCAAAATGACCTTCCTTCTAGGATGACCAACTTACCATTCACGTCTTGCAGTCTGCAGAGCACTATTAGTGTCCTGAGTGAGTGCTCAGCAGAAGTGGGAAAGCAGAGATCCGTCTGCCACAGATCCTCCAACCCTCTGAGGCCCAGAGCTTCGGGCCCAATGCCATGCAAATGGGAGAAGCTCAGACATCAGGGAAACTCCACTAGTGGTTTGGGGAAGTGGTTTGGGAAATGGCCTCCACTAGGCCATTTGGGGAAGCATGCAGAGTGAGGCCAGGGTGCTGCCTCCCACCCTACCCCCACACAGCTTCGAGGCAGGCACCTCCATCCATGACTCCCTTTTGCAGGCCGTCCTTGTTGTCTGAAGTCAAGAGCAATTCCACAATACCTCGGTCCTCCAAGGCCTGTGGGAGAAAAGAAAACAAGTTAATCTGTCATTCCTCAGAGCTGGGAAGGTGGGAGTTAGAAGGGATAAAGGGAAACTTTCAAAATAAAGTATTTACTTTGCCATAGAAAGTGGACAGAAACCTATCCTGTCTGTGCCCAACATGGTCAACAAAGCTCCTATCAGCTGAAGTCCAGCTGAGGCAGGGGCAGAGCTGTCAGACTCTGGCATCCCTTGGCTGCCACAGACCTGGTGAGGTGCCAGTTCTGGCTAGTGTGCTGTTCCTAGACGGGCCTACTCAGAGGCCGGCTCGTGGGGGTTCATGAGCAGGTCAGGCCCTCCTGACCCTCCAGCTCCCCCTACACCAGAAGCAAGCAGCCCATCCCTCCCCCACACTGGGCCAGTGTGGGCTCTGTTCAACACAGTCACATGCCCAAGACACGCTGCACGTGCCCAGTAGAACAGGAAGATCTCCTTGAAAGCTGTCAATCCAATGAAGAAGTGGAAGAAGCACACACTGTGCTAAGAGACAATAACCATTTTACTACTCAGAAAAACTGCTACCATTTATTAACCACCTACAATCATGCTAGGCCTTCTGATAAATACTTCACATAGACTGTCCTATTCACTCTTCACAAGTAATAACTGTACAGAGGAAGAGTCCGAGAGAGGTTGGACAAAGCATTAAAGGATACTTATACTTTACTTGTTACTTATTCTTATAAAGCACTTTACTTGTTACTTGTTCTTATAAAGAACAAATAAGACAGTATGGACCTGAATCCAGAGACTGTCCACCTTGGAAGGCTCTGCTCTGGAGCTGTGGGCTCTTCTGGATCAGAAACCCCAGCAATGGGGACTTTCCTCTAATTTTCCCTGCAGATATTTTGACAAGACTGCTTATTTTAGCCAAATTCTTTGGGAAATAGGTGAGACAGAGATAATCCAGTAGGTGCATAATGTTCATGTCCAAAGCCTGATGCCAGTAAGGAAAGAGCAGAGGGGGCTCTAATTCTCAGAGACAACAGAAGCTGCAGAAGTTCAATCCATTAAGCAAGGTGAAGTGTTTATTAAAAGCCCTGGACCCAGGACCTTCAACTCTCTACCCAGTCATTTGCTAATATATAACAGGCTTTGCCTCAGTTCCTACCTTATGCATATAGCATCATGGCAATTGGGAGGGTGTAACCTTCTTCTATAGCTCTACTATTTACACTTGACTTTTCACAGGCATTAATTTAGTGACTGCATACTATAAGGGGTAATTACTATTTCCTGAGCACCAGCGATCTGCCAAGCAGAGTTAGGGGTCTTGTGTCTGTAATTTCACTTCATTCCCAGAGCAGCCTTAGAGAAAGGCATTCCTGACTCCACTGAGCACATGATGAAGCTAAGGTTCAAAAAGGTCAGGTGTTTTACCCAAGGGCATCCCATGCTGATGGCGTCTGTATGTCTGCAACATCCAGGAAAAGCTGCATGGCCGCTCTAGGAGGGGATCTTCCCAAGAGGTCAGGATGTCAGAGGATGACAGAAGCTGCAGCTTCTCTTTGTCCATCTGTCTCACATGTGGATACGTTCCCCAGACACCAAGGAAGTATTGACTAAAATGGAGAAGCCCCTGAAGGGATTGCACTCTCCTCTCCACCCATCAGCAGAGCTCTCCTTCTCTACAGCTCAGGATTCAGTAAACACCTGCTGGAGAAACCCCAGCATTCGAGAGACAGTCCAAGGGAAGGACTTATAGTGGGAGAAGCTCTCCTATTCTGAGCCCTGGCTGGGATCTTTCTAGCTAATTCAAAGGCAAAGAGAAAGCTGGAGGTCTAAATAGGCTGCAGTTGGGCTTGACTATCAGGATGGAACTCTCCCCTTCCCAGCTTTGGGATTGCCTCTTCCTGGAGACAGGCTTGCTCCCTACAGATAGGGCTTTCTGCAGGTGATAAGAATGGAGCAAGAGTACATGAGAGCCTATAAGCTGGAGTGGTTGAGATGGGTCTGCCCGTGTGCAGGGACTGAAATAATTTCTAAATGGAAAATGAATCTGCCTATGACAGCAGAAGAGATGCTGACATCAAGGGCCAAAGCTAAAGCAGCTTTAATTAGGTGGATTCCCTAAGGCCACTTAACATTTTCTCAACCCACACCATGGCCCATCCTTCTCAGTACAATAAAACTACTGCCAATAATCTATCAAAGTCTTATTTTTTGACTACTTACTATATGCCTAGAACAGTCCTGAGTCAAGTGATCTCACACACATGCACAATTCAGAGAAACAAATTCTCTCATCACTCCCACTTCAAAGAAGAGAAAATGGAGGTTTAGAAAAATTAAGGCATTTGCACAAGGCCTTAGCTACAAATGGATAGAAACCAGATCTGAGTATAGGCCTGTTCTTTTTTTTTTTTTTAAGATTATTTATTTATTTATTTGAGAGACAGAGAAAGTGAGAGAGAGCATGAGAGGAGAGAAGGTTAGAGGAAGAAGCAGACTCCCTGTGGAGCTGGGAGCCCGATGTGGGACTCGATCCCAGATCTCAAGGATCATGACCTGAGCCGAAGGCAGTCGCTCAACCAACTGAGCCACCCAGGCGCCCTAGGCCTGTTCTTTTAAGTGTCATCTAGCCCTGCTCTACCCTGATCTGCCATACATTAAATCAGTGGTTCTCAACCCATATATTGGAATCAGATGTCTGAGGACCACCCCAGAGATTCTTATTTAATTGGTACAGCATATGGCCTGCACATAGGGATTTTTAAAGTAAATGTTCACATGGAGCTGGGAAACCTTGTTTTAGATGCTAGAATCAGAGCAGCCTCTACAGAGAGACTTCACTAATCATCACACTCAATGAAGCCCATCCCTTTATTTTCAGCCACTGCAATACCATCTATGTACTCAACCCCCAATTAGACTCAATTGATAGTGATAAAAGTGATGACACCACTGAAATAAAAGTATAGTGAAAGGATTCACTAATTAATAAATGGTGCTAGGAAATGTGGTATTAATATGAGAAAAGAATTAGACCAACATGTCACATCATAGCCCTTACTACATTTCAGAGGAAGGAATATGAAGAAATAAACCAAGCTGACTCTTACTTTCTTGATGTAAGGCATATAGGCGGGGTCTCTGTTATAGGAACCATATTCATTCTCCACCTGCACAGCAATGATGGGGCCTCCATGCTTGTACTGCAGAAAGATATAAACAATCAAAAGCTGAGTTTGTAGTGGAAACTGTACTAATTTCACCACACTCATCACCAATTACCAGCAAAATATTCCGTTTGAAAGCAAAAGTCTCAAAATATTCGGTTATATAATTGAGAACGTCTGTAAGACACAGAGTAGGTAGGGAGCTCCAGGTCCTCATTCCCTTATGGAAACATCAAATAAACAATTATAGACTAACTAAAATAACTTTATAAGAGCTCTGGAAACCAATTAAATGTTTAAGCAAATCAAGAAAAATGCATGTTTTAAAAGGATAAGAAATCTCATGGTGTTTTTCTCACCCTTGCCCCACCTACTTCCTGGAATAGCTTGGCATAGTCAGAAAAAAGCAATCCAATTTCTAGTTTCCTCCTTCAAGACAGAAAGAGCAAAATGGAACTTGTTTGCAATATTCTGGGCTGTCTGTAGGCTTCCCAGTAGACTAGTTTCTGTCTCATCTGACTTGGAGCTCAGACTGGAAATGGCATAGCTTGAACCTCAGGTTGGAAGCTATACAAGGCAATGAAGATCACAGCATGTGAAAATTTCAGGGAGTCTAAAGACCCATGTATGCCAGGGTACAAAGGGTTATAGGTATAGGAATATGATAGAACATCTAAGGCCACAAAAAGAAACTGGGCTGAGACTCTTTAGGAAATTAAGACATGTAAAAGCAGCCAGGGAAAATTAGGAGGAAAAAAAGGTGGCACACACACAGGCCAAACTAGACACATGCCCAGAAAACATCTGAGAAGATCTGAAGCCATCACTCCATTTTGATCTTAATGCTTAGGAGCCCATCAAATAATGAAGGTGTTCCCCACTACTCTGTAAAGACTCAGAGAGGTGACTGTTGTTTCAAATGACCAATTTTCAACAACAACACAATAGCAGCAGGAAACACGGGCAAAGAAACAGCATAACACAGCTCATTCAAAAGGATAAAGTATATCTCTAGATACATAAGGAACACACACTGGACTTACTAGACAAAGATTTTAAAACAACTGCCATATATTACACAAATATACATACACACTCAAAGAGCTAAAGAAAACATGGACAAAGAAGTCAGGAAGAGGCTTTATCAGGAAAGTGAAAATATCAATAAAAAGATAGAAAGTATAAAAAAAACTAAACAAGATTTCTGGAGCTGAAAAATAGAATATCTGAATAGAAAAATTCACCATAGAAGTTTGACAATGGATTCAAACAGGAATAATGGGAAAACTTGAAGACAAGTCACTTTAAATTATTCAGTCTATAGAGCAAAATGAGACAGAGAATGGGGAAAAGTGAACAGAACCTGAGGGACACACACAACATCAGTAAGCAGACAAATATACACATTGCAGAAATCACAAAAAGAAGAAAGAAAAGGGGCAGAGAGATTATGAAGAATTAATGTCTGGAAACGTCTCAAATTTGAGGAGACATGGATATACAAATTCAAGAATCTTCAGTAAACTCCAAGTAGCATTAACCAAAAGACCAAACCAAGACATATTACAATCAAACTGTCAGAGCCAAAGACAAAAAGAAATTCTTGACAGGAGCAAGAGAAAAGCAACTTGACATGTATGAATGATTCCCAATAAGACTATCAGTAGGTATCTCACCAGAAATCTTTTTTTTTTATTTTTTTATTAACATATAATGTATTATTTACCCCAGGGTACATGTCTGTGAATCATCAGGCTTACACATTTCACAGCATTTCCCATAGCACATACCCTCCCCAATGTCCATATCCCTACCCCGCCCCCACCTCCCAGCAACCCTTAGTTTGTTTCGTGAGTTTAGGAGTCTCTTATGGTTTGTCTCCTTCCCCATCCCATCTTGTTTCATTTCTCTTCCCCACCCCCCCCATTAACCCCCTGCCCTGCCTCTCAAATTCTTCATATGAGAGTGATCATGTGATAATTGTCTTTCTCTGACTGACTTATTTCACTTAGCATAATACCCTCTAGTTCCATCCACGTCGTTGCAAATGGCAAGATTTCGTTTCTCTTGATTGCTGCATAGTATTCCATTGAATATATATACCACTCTTCTTTATCCATTCATCTGTTGATGGACATCTAGGTTCTTTCCATAGTTTGGCTATTGTGGACATTGCTGCTATAAACATTCGTGTGCATGTGACCCTTCAGATCACTACATTTGTATCTTGAGAGTAAATACCCAGTAGTGCGATTGCTGGTCGTAGGGTAGCTCTATTTTCATCATTTTGAGGAACCTCCACACAGTTTTCCAGAGTTCTCACCAGAAATCTTGACAGAAGATTTCCACACATTCAAAGTGTGGAAGGGAAAACAAACAAACAAAAAACTATCAACCAAGAATTCTAAATCCAGCATAACTGTCCTCCAAAAAATAAGGGAGAAATTAAGACATTCTCAGACAAATAAAAGTTGAAGGAGTTTGATACTACCAGACTTGACTTATGAGAAATGCTACACAGAGTCCCTCAAGTTGAAATGAAAAGATGATTGACAGTGACTTGAAGCCACAGGAAAATATGAAGTTCTCCAATGAAATCTTGTCATTTGCAATGATGTGAATATAACTAGAGGGTATTATGCTAAGCAAAATAAATCAGTCAGAGAAAGACAAATACCATACAGGGAGATGGAGCTGTAAAGGAGTAGTTTTTGTGTGTGATTGAAGTTTAGTTGGCACCAATATAAAAACAGAATGTCATAACTTTAGGACAGTATTTGTAATCTCCACGGTAACCACAATGAAAATACTATAGAATATACAGAAAAGAAATGAAAAGGGAATTAAAAATGGTCACTATAAAAAAATCAACTAACTACAAAGGAAATTAGTAGTGGAGGAAATAAGGGAGAAAAAAACTATAAAACATAGAGAAAACAAATAAAAAATGACCAAAGTAAATGCTTCCCTATCGGTAATTCCTTTAAATGTAAATGGATTAAATTCCCCAATGAAAAGATCTAGATTTGGACTTGAACAACACCCTAGGTCAAATCAACCTAACAAATATATAGAGAACAGACCATCCAATAACACAATACATATTTTTCTCAAATGTATACACATGGAATATTCTCCAAGTCAGATCATATGTTAGGCCACAACACAAGTTTTAATAATTTTAAAAGACTGAAATCATACAATGTATCTTTTCCAGTCACAACAGAATGAAAATAGAAACCAACAACAAAAAGAACACTGAAAAATTCACATTTCAAATTCCCAGAAATATGTAGAAATTAAACAACACACTCTTAAAAACAACTAATGATTCCAAGAAGAAATAAGAAGGAAGTCAGGAAATATCTTGAGACAAATGATAATAAAAATTCAACATAAAGTTACAGAATGCAGCAAAAGCAGTGCTAAGATGGAAATTTATAGCTGTAAACACATTAAAAAGGAAGAAAAGTCTTAAGTCAACACCTAACTTTTCACCTTAGGGAACTAAAAAAAACTCAAAGGTAGCAGAAGGAAGGAAATAATAAAGATTAGAATGGAGATAAGAATAGATAATTAAAAAATAGAGAAAAATCAACAAAACCAAGAGTTAGTTCTTCAGAAAGATTAACAAAATTGACAAAACTTTAGTAAGATTAACTAGCTAAGCAGCATTATTCACAATAGGCAAAAGCAACCTAGGTGTCCATTAATGAATGAATAGACAAACAAAATATGATATAGACATACAAAGGATTACAACTGAGTCTTAAAAAGGAAGGAAATTCTGACACCTGCTATACATACTACAACACGAATGAACCTTAAAAACATGCTAAGTAAAAGAAGCCAGTCATAACAGGACAAACACTGTATGATTTTACTTATATGAAGTACCTAAAATGGTCAACTTCATAGCAACAGAAAGTAGAATGGTGGTTGCCAGAGGTTATGGAGAGGGGAGATAGGACGTTAATGTTTAATGGATATAGAGTTTCAGTTTGGGAAGATGAAAAAGTTCAGGAAATGGATGGTGGTACTGTTTGTACCATGATGTAAATGTATGTAATGTCAGTGAACTCTACACTTAAAAATGGTTAAGAGTAGTAAATTTTATGTTATTTATATTTTGCCACAATAAAATACAAATTAATTACATTATACCCAGATTTTTTTTTTAATTTCTGGTACACTATTTCAATTTTTAAGAATGCTTCTGAGCCATATTCCTGGTATGACCTTCCTTACAACCCCACTTCTACCTCCAGCACCCAATCTACTACAACCTGCTGAATCATCTCGGTAATCCCATCTTGCAAAAATCTAGGCTAATAATTTCCTGGTTTCCTACTTCTTTCATGATTAGGGATTCTAGGTTTAATTAGCAAATAAAAAATACAAGATAGCCAGTTAAACTTGAATTTACAATGAATAAATTTTTGCATAAATTATGAATATTTTAATGTAGGTATGTCTCATGCAATATTTAGGACATACTACAAAACATACTCCTTGTTTATCTGAAATTCAAATTTAACTGAGTACCCTGTGTTTTATTTGCCTCCCCTATAAATGGTCAAGTAATTCCTTTGATCTATGTGTGCTGTGAACATTCCAAACCACTGACTCAAGAGCAATTTTTTTTTATTAAAGATTTTATTTGTCAGAGAGCGAGAGCGAGAGAGAGAGAGAGAGAGCACAGCAGGGGGAGCAGTAGGCAAATGGAGAAGCAGGCTCCCTGCTTAGCAAGGAGCCCCATGTGTGACTCAATCCCAGTACCCTGGGATCATGTCCTGAGTTGAAGGCAGCCACTTAACCGACTGAGCCACCCAGGCACCCCCCAAGTCAAGAGCAATTTTTATAGATGTACTAATTTTTTTATAAATGTACTAATTTCTCAGCATGACTCTTCTCATTTTTATATAAGCTATTGGATTAATTATTCCCAATTCCTGCTTTTACAGTGCCTCCAAATATTACATACAAGGATAAGATATTTTCTCCCCAATACTAATTTTTATCACCTATGTTTTGAATAAAATGTGTGCCATACAGCACCTTTTGGGTAGGTAGCAAAAAGATATATCTTGAAAAGTCATCAACCGTAATTTTATAACCACAAAAAGTTCTGCTGTCTTACAGGCAAGGGCCCATCCATTTACACTCCTCTCCATGTAGGACGGAGCCAGTAAGTATGCTACTGGGACACCAGTTTGTGGGGTTTTCAGTTACCAAGACATCACATGCGGCAGCTCTGACACTGTGTGGATGAATGTAAGTCCTTGTGCCTGTCTATCCCTTCAGCACTCTACCACCTAAGACAACAATAAACTATATCTTTTAAAAGACAACTATTACAAAAAAAAAAAAAGAAACAAAAAGCATGTTTAAAAAAAAAAAAGACTATTACAAACCCTTCCAATTACAGATCTCAGGCAGTGGGAAAGAATGCATTCCTTGAAAGTTGAAAGGAACTGTGAGCCCCTGTCTGAGAGCTCACCTAGGACTATTTACTCCCAATAGGAAGACAGCTAAAGATCAAAGAGGAGGCTCCTTGCTTTTTACCTGGAGTGGCACCACCCTGGACATCAGGTGATCAAAATAAAGGTCCACTGCTTCGGTGAAGCCCTTGTAAGTTGTTCTCAGCCTCATGCCAGAGTCTTGGAGTAACCAGCTTGAATAAAAGCGGGGGGTGGGAATTAGTTGCACTGTCTGTGGGTTTATTCTGGGTAGGATGATGGTGGGGGAGAAAAGCAGCAGCTTCAGAGTCCTGGGAAGAGTGAGACCATTCCCACCCCACTACCTCCACTCAGCCAGGAAGGCAGGAGATTGTGCAAACAGATCCAGGGACAAACACCGCTACAGCCCTGCACTCTGCACTGCTTCCCTACTAAAAGACAACCAACACTGCTAGGGATTTTATTTTCAGCTTTATGGCTACAGGTCTGGCTGCCAGGCAGAGTGAGAAAAGCTTTTCACTGAACTCGAGGCCCAATGTTAAAGCATTTACTCTAAAATCTCATGACAAAGGAATGAAGCCAAAGGGGTTAAGGAATCACTGGGGCCAGATGCAACCTTCCAGTGTCACCCAGAAAACCAGGCCTGACACAGTGGCCATGAGAGGCTAACCCCACTTCTCCTCACTGCTCTCCAGCCTGACCCGGGGTTCATTAGCATCAGCCTCCTCAGCTCTTCAGAGCTCAGCTCAGGGGAGTTGCTGGTGAGCAAGAAGGTGAACGTTTCCCACAACCTGTCCATTATGATCACATTCCCCAGGTGTACATAGACTCCTTCCAGGGCTGGAGTAAGGAAGTTTTCCTTCTCACTTGAAATTCTGAGAAAACACTTATATTTTCTTATAAAGGCTCTGATTCTCCTCTAATTTGGAAGTCCTGAACAGGGTCAGAAAATGATCAATTTATGTTCGGTAAAAATATCTGAGGAGAGAGCAGCTTCCTCTAGACTGAAACCTCCACCCTCCATCTCACCTCGAAGAGTCTAACTTCTCATCAACGCTGGGTCTCTGCTTATTTGGGCCTCCCTGGGGTGTGCGTACGTGCTGGGACCTGAATGGACAGTGCTACCCAGGGAGGAGGGCTGAGTGCTGGAGCTCCCTCTGCTTCTTAGCTAACGCTTAAATCCTGTCCTCCTCCTGACGGCTCTGGCTGAGCCAGAGGACAATGCTGACACACAGATTTCTAATCCCTAGGTGCAGGGGGAGGGCACTCTGGCTGTGGGTATGGCCTTGTCAAGGGCACAGTACAGAGAAGTGATTGTAGGTAGCGAAGGAGATGGAGATAGAGCCTGCTTGGATCCCTAGGGAAAGGCTGGGTTGTGCTGGAGATGAGAGAGAAAACAAGGCCTGGGCTGATGGCTGTGCTGTGGGTAGAGGCCATTCCCAAAGGAGACCACAAAGCAAACAGGACCAGCCTTCCTACCTCCTGGGGCAGCATAGAGTAGGGAGAAAGTGGATCTAACCCTGAGGATGGGAAAGATTGTGGCTATTAACAAGAAAGTCTTTTTGTTGAAAATTAATGGCAGTAATGATGAGGAAAGGAATGAATGTGGTACCAGGTGATTACCATCCAGATTTCTACTCCAACCCCAGAGAACTCTGCTGACCTTAGGGAAGACAACACATCCTAACAATTCATTAAAGCTTATACTTATCAAATAAAGTGACATCATTTAAAATGACCTCCTTTGGTACCACTTATTCTGAAAAAGAATTTCAGTACAGAATGAAAAATATACTTTGGTAGCAAAATTAAACCTACATTTGTGATTACTGTTTTGTACAAACACAGAGGACAGCTCAAGTCACAGCTGGAGCCCCTCACAACCCCACTCACCTGGGCAAGCCTCCGAGGTCAATCTCACTGCAGATATAGGGGCCTGGACGCAGAATCACCCACAACCCGATCTCTGCAGCCATCAGCACAAAGGCCCTAGGGAGGTCAGTGTCAGTAGCTCTCAAGACACAGAGGAGGAGGGTGGGGACAAGCCCAGCATTTACAAGGTGGTGGAGCTGCCCAGCTCCTCCCTGCCTTCAGAGGCCCTGGGAGCTGGGTTCTCACCTGCTCCCAGCCCAGGACCTTTTGCACAGCCCCACTCGGGGCATAAGGATAAAGGGCATTAGACAGGGTACAGGGGGATCCTAACAGTGTACCTGACCCCAACAGCCTTGCTACCATAGAGGGGCAACCCCTGTCCCAGCCCAGGTGGCTGGACCACACTGTAAAGCAGGGCAGATACTGGGGCTTAAGCACCTCTGGGCTACAGTGAAGAGGTTTGGGCTCAGAGGAGACAGACCCACACCCCTGGGAGTAACATGTTCATGGCTAGACAGCATGTGGGTCCTGTGAACAAGGCTCCTGACCCGCCTCTCTCTGGTTCTCAAAGCAGAACTGAGATGGTTCCATAGTTCCTAATCAACCCCAAGGGGCCACCTCTCTGCCTCCCCACCCCAGGCCAGGCCATAGAAGCAGCAACAACACTTACTCCAGGTCCAGGTTCCCAGAGAAGTCAAATTTGCCTCTTTCTGGTTCATGGAGGTTCCATGGAACATAGCTGTAATAGAAGATAATTACAGGAATGAGTTTTTCATTTATTCCACTTCATCTTCTAGATTACCTTCTTTACCCCTAAAACCCACTATGATGGTTAAGGATGTATTTCTTAGGTACACTGTCTTAATGTTTTCAGGGTTGGAACCAAGAACTAAGTGAAGATATCTAGGGACCTTAGAGAATCCAAGGCCAGTCCCTGGGGGGGCTAATATCTCATCTTCTTAGGAGAAGAGAGAGAAGACCAGTAAGATTTGGGTAAAGCTTAAGATGTGACCACAGGTCAGCTTGAGCATGCACTCCACTCCCCCCACTTCTTCCCTCCCTCCCCACCTCTCTCACTTTTTCTTCATCAGAGGAAAAAAAAAAGTAACTTACTAGGAGAAAAAGTTAGAAGTAAGATAAGAAGAAACCTCAGTGGTCAGTCCTATTTTTACTGAACCAACCAAAATTCCAAAGAATTCTTTCCTTATCTTCTCTTTAGAAGATACAGAAATAAAATATGTTCTCTAAAGGGCCCAGCTCAAGAGGCAGAGGTTTGGGGTGATGTATGATAACAACACAGCTGGTCCTCTCCTGGACTCCCACCCACCCCTGGCTTCCAGTGGAGCCATCTCCAACTGCAAATAATGTGCATAGGTAAAGGGAGAGGAGGTTTGCTTGCTTCCAATTCAGACTCAGGAGTTCTGTATTTAAGAAAATACAGATTACCTAGCTTTAATAATGTAAAACACTTAGCCTGCAATATTCCCACAAGCTTTAGGAGTTCTGTGATGTGTGAATGTACCCCCAGGACCAGAATTTACATATGCAAATAAATGGATCCTTTTAAGTAATCCTTCGAGAAAATTATTTACATTTGTTTCAGCTATGCTGTGATGGTCCAGAGCATTCCTGTAATTCTTTTTAGAAATTGTCTTCAAAGCTACCTCATGAACCACTCAAGAAAATCCACATCCTTGATCTGTAAGCACATATTTTTGCCTGAAAATGCTTTCCCAAGGAAGCTATTTTGAAAAACATCACACTCATTTGCCGAATAAACTGGGGGGTGGTGTGCTTGTTTAAAAAAAAAAAATATATATATATATATATATACATATAATTTAATCCTATACCTACATTCACTTCCTTCACTATATTCCTTTGTATGCCATTGCTCTTTCTATTCCTCTAAAGCTTATACATCCAACCCTTCTTCTCATCTGCACAAACTGGGAGTGCTGTGCTGGTGAAGGAAGGAGGCTGTCATACTAGCAGACCTATGCAAAGAGGTGGGCTCCTCCCATATTTTTCCTCACAAAGCTCAGCCCAAAGATTCTCTACAGGTACAGCTCACATTCAGATCTGGAAGGACTCCCCTATCCTGACACAATGGAGACTCACAGTCTGGGCTGCCTTGAAGAAGCCCAGGACACAGATGCTATAGATGCCAATGCTTAGTGGTAGGGTAGGGCAGCACTCACGTGGTGAGGGTATTCAAGCCACAGGCTTTCATCTTCAGCAAGCGGTCCCTCCAGTATTCCTTGGGCACCCGGAAATAGTGCATGGAACCCCCGAAGATCCAGAAAGTGGAATCCTCCAGCATGAAGTATTGGCCGTTGGCCTGCAGCCCTGACTGCCGGTGTCTTAGCCATGCAGGGATCAGTTTATACCAATCCAACCTGCAAAGAGAAAAGGCAGCTGAGAAGCTTGGCTCATTCTCAGCAGTTAGCAGGAGTACAGTCTTAGGAGAGAGGTTTTTCTCCTCCTCCGCAGGCTCTCTGTGTTTCTAAGAGGTCCTGCTTCTGAGGCCTTCAGAAAAGACTCCCCACCCTCCAAGAGAGCCAAACCTTAAAAGGAGTCTTTCTTTAGTACACTCACCCACACCCCACTGCAGGAGAAGAGCGAGCTGAGGCCACAGTCAGGAACAAGACGAACACAAAGGTCAACATGGTAACTGTGTGCTAACAGGAGAGAGGATGAGGTGAGGGCACACAGCACAGAAAGGGTATTATTCTCAGGAGGATGCGGGGTGCCTAGGGCAGGTGTGGCAGGCAGGTTCCTACAATGGCCAGCTCTTCCAGGCCATTCGACTAAACATCAAAGCAGCAGCTACTTTAAATAGTACCTCTGAGCCACCTCATGGTCACAGCTGCCCTGCTTGAGGTGCAAATACCTAGAAGGAGGTATCTGGGTTAGAAACAGCATCTGTTTATTGACCAACTTTCCAAGTCTTAATTATTATCTAAAGATCAAGTGCAAGAGATAATCCAGCACAGCAGAGAGCCCCATCTGGGAGGGCTATTGGAAAGTGTTAGTCCCTAAAAAAGCAGGTCTTGAGCAAGGGGAATCCCCTCAAACTGATCCCCATGACTAGAATTCCCTCCCTCTCTCTTCTCCCTAGTCTCCTAAGGCTGTGAGAAAAACCCAACAAGAGATACTAGGGGAGCAAGAAATTGAGGAGTTTGAGGACAGAAAAGAGCAGCGTGAGTCTGAAGGGAAAGCAAATTTCAGTTGCCTTCTCCGCACCCACTTTTCATTACAGTTCCCGACACTAGAGGGCTCCCGCAGGGCTCTTCTGCATAAAAAAGCTCCCTAAACTGCTGCCCGCCCATCTTTCCATTCATTTTCTAACACTGGCTAAAACTGTGCCACTGAGAGACATACTCTGCTTAAAGCCCAAATTGCTTCACTCAATCAATATTGATACACACTGACTGGGGACCGTAGTCTCTTAGAAGAAACAGAGATGTGTGAACCAAAATTAGGCTGAGAGTTTCCATCTTGATTCTGGATTCAACAATTCTCTGTGCCCTTCAAAGGGGCAGCTCCTTCACAGAGCTTTGGCCTCCCTGGGTACCAGTAATGCAGGTCATGGGGGCAGAGGGCGCATGCATGTCGCATATCCCATCGCTGACTCTCCCAGTATGCTCATGGGATGAGCCATCCCTTCCACTCTCCATCTCTGCCACAGCCCTGTCCTCCTGCTGCATCCTTTTCCTACATGCCAGCCCCCTTCTCCTCAGTCTACAATGCCAAGTGCTTCAGCTCTGAACATAAGCTTGCATATGCTATACTGTAAAACAGCCAGAGCCCTGCTATTGATGGGAAAAAAATTTTAATGGCATTTAGTGAAAATCCACTGCAGGTATGCATGGTCCCAGGAATCGGGCTCCCATCCTACCAAAGTTCCTCCAAGCCAGACTTCACAGTCCAATAAGGCATTCTGACACAGTCTTTCTCCAATTCAGTGCACACTCATATAATTACAAGTCAGTGTCATGAGTGCTGTTGTAAGGCAAGCACAGAGATATAAGCCCAGGGCTGGCCTCTGGGGCATGTGACCCGTGCAATCCTCCAGGTCCCTACACTTAGAAGGCTTCCTTGCAACAAGTAATTAAATAAGCCACAGAGATCTAATCCACAGAATAATGAATATAGACCATATTGTACTATAATTATGTCACATTACGATAATGGCAATCACATTACGATATACAAATGTATCAGAGCACACACTGTACACATGGTTTCAGACACACTATCTCCATCCTGAAATTCTCAGTGTTTTTTAAACAAAGGCCCCACCTTTTCATTGTGCACCAGGCTCCACAAATTAGGTAGTCTGGCCTAGCAATAGTAGAGGACAGTAGCTGAAATAAATAAATACACACACACACACACACACGTAATTGTCAAATGAAGAAATTAACTAAATCATCCAGGTGGAGTCAGAAAAAGCTTCATCCAGAAGATGACACTGTCACAGATTTGAAGGCAGAAAATATGAGAAAGCAGAGGGAACTAGGAGCAAAAGCATTAAAAAGTGAAAGCATATCTACTCAGGGACCAGCAAGCAGATGGGTGAGGAGGCTGTGTGAACACACATCCCAGCCAGGGCCCCTCTGCAGCATAGGCCAGGCGCTGGCACGCACCACTCCCAACCGCCTGCTACTAGTCTGCAACTGGTACAGAAATGGAGATACTGGGGTGCCAGGGTGGCTCAGGTAGTTAAGCAACTGCCTTCAACTCAGGTCATGATCCTGGAGTCCCAAGACTGAGTCCCTCAAGCATCAGGTTCCCTGCTCAGTGGGGAGTCTGCTTCTCCCTCTGACACTCCCCCCTCTTATGCTCTTTCTCCCTCTCATTCTCTCTCAAATAAATAAAGTCTTTAAAAAAAAGAAACTGAGATACTTTTAGAGCAATGAGGATCATTTTACGTCTGTTGAAGCACATCATAAAAGATTGGGGCAGGTACTTTGTGAATCCTTTCATTTCCTTTTTCTAGTATGTGTTTTCAATGTATTTGATAAAGTAACACTGGGGGAAAAAACTTTTAAAGAAGAAAAGGAAAATGATTTTTCAGCATGGAGAGATTGAGAAGTATTGCTCGAGACCAGAAACAACAGTCTGGCCTTGGGCAGTTGTGATCAGAGCTGGGAGGACAAACATATTGACCAATTCAGTTTAACAGGCTTACTAACCAAATGGATGCAGGATGCATGAGACCAAAATGGTGTGAAATCGCTTCATCAGCAGCCTACCTAGCACTTGGCTGAGGTCGGCCATATGACAAGAAGGGAGGTTTGGGTTTAGCCACAGTAGTTCTCAAAGCTGGCCCCATATCTGAATCACCTGGGAAGCTTAAAATTAAGGAATGTGCAGGCCCTACCCTTGACCAATTAATGATGGTGGAGATGGAGCACAGAGACTAGTAGTATTTACAAGCTGAAAATATTACAGACCCAGGTGAGGCTGAACCCCTGGAGGGTTTTACAGGAGGGGTGGGGCAAATCAGGCTAGAGATGGGAGAGCAGGAGGCCAAGAAGAGAGAACTGCCACAGACATCACTGACCACTTGGAAATTTTGTCGATGGCCGCTCATGGGCAAAGAAAATTAATTTGACCTTCTCCTTCCTACTTCTCACAGTCCCTAGGACCCAGAACTCCTGTTGCTCTGCAGGACTGCAGTTGTGTTATATTACAGTTCAAAGAGTCATTTGTGGAGAACCCGGGGACCTCGTTACTGTTTTCTTTCTCTAAAGAGAAAAGTTCCACGTTCCAAGTGACTTAGAAAGGATATTTCAGAATACAGTTCTAGGGGCACCTAGGTGGCTCAGTCAGTTAGGCCCTGAGATCAAGATCTCAGGGCTATGAATTCAAGCCCCATGTTGGACTCCACACTGGGCATGGCACCTACTTAAAAAATAATAATCATCAGGGTACCTGGTTGGCTCAGTCATTAAGCGTCTGCCTTTGGCTCAGGTCATGATCCCAGGATTCTGGGATCAAGCCCCACATCGGGCTCCCTGCTCAGCGGGAAGCTTACTTCTCCCTCTCCCATTCCTCCTGCTTAATTATGTTCCCACTCTAGCTGTCTCTCTCTCTGTCAAATAAATAATCTTTAAAAAAAAATCATCATCATCATTATACAGTTCTTCCAAAGGATCATCTATATGGAGAATCAATAACAAGAACAGTATCTGTAAGAGGAGGATCTGGACATGAATCCTGGCCCTACCTTTGTAGCACGGCCACCTGGGTCAGTGACACACTAGCTCTGTGGGAATGTGTTTCTTCCTCTGTAAAATGAGGTGAATGCCTGTCCTAACTGTTGTGAAGGTCAGATATAATGGAATACTCTGTAATGTGCTATAAAAGAGTTTTGTCACTATTTAAAATAAGTTTATTCTTGCATGCTTTGCATATTAGAGAGAACAGCCTCAGTGGGGGCTTTTTATGTCCTTAATGTGGAATAATCCCACTCTTTCCATTCTTAACCATTTAATTTACTGTCTAATCATATTTTTAAAAAAGATTTATTTATTTATTTATTTATTTATTTATTTGAGAGAGAGAGAAAGAGAGAATGAGAGGGGAGAAGGTCAGAGGGAGAAACAGACTTCCCGCAGAGCCGGGAGCCCGACATGGGACTCGATCCCCGGACTCCGGGATCATGAATTGAGCCGAAGGCAGTTGCCCAACCAACTGAGCCACCCAGGCGCCCTGTCTAATCATATTTTATATGCAAGATTTTGTGCCATCTTATTACAACTTCTAAAACATTACAGTGAAAGGTCTATCCACCAGGATCCTGTCAAACCAACCCAACCTCCTGACCAGCGGTCAGCAAACCCCAGGTGTGGGCCAAAGCCATCCTGCCTCCCGTCTTTATGCAGCCAGCAAGCTATGAATGTCTTTCACATTTTTAAGTGATTGGAAAGAAACTAAAAAAAAAACAAGATTTGGGGACACAAAAAATTATATCAACTTCACATTTCACATTTCAATGTCCTGACATTTTTACTGACAATTTTCCTGACAATTTTACTGACACCCCGCCATGCCCACTCATTTCAGTCCTGACTGTGGCTACTTTGGGCCACAGTGACATTGCTATGATATAAACACTGTACAGTCTGCAAAGCTGAACTCATTTACTATGTGGCCCTTTACAGGAAAGTTTGCCAACCCTACCCTAAAGGATAAGGCTTGGGATACTCAGAGAAGTCTTCAGGTCCCCCATGACCACAGTCTGGGCCTCCTAGCCACCTCCTTGCTCTGGCCCTTCCCATCCTCCTACCCCACACCCTGACCCCACTCTTTCTTTTGGCCACAAGCTCCTGGTATTCTGGCTGTGTCTGAAGTTTCTCATACTGCACACACAGGAGAGTTTGGCATTCTTTAGTTTTCACCATATCTGCTCCAAAGAACACACTCTGCCTTCTTGCCTCATGTACTCACTAGGCTTTAAGTACTCTCCTGGCCTGATACCCCCAGGCATCCCCTCAGTGCCCCACCCTCCAGGCTGGCCCCAGGCTAGAATGAAGAAAAACTGATGGACAGATTCTTTTCTTAAACACAGGGGGTATACCGACAGTCCAGTGGTGAAAATACACACATGTACACACAAAATCTCATTTTTAAAGACAATGAAAATACAATTTAGCAATTGCCCCACTGGGCAGCGCTCCTTATTCATTGGCCAGAGCTTCAAAAGAACAATCTCTAACTCACTAAGCTCGCCTCACTGACCTTAACTTTAAGGTGTCTCCCCAAAGCTGTGAGAACCTCCCTCTCCCCACCCGCTCAGTGCAGAGGTGTAGACAGGGTTGGAACTGCTCTCTGTGACCCCTTGTTCCAACATAATCCCTGCTAGTAACACACTCTCCCTAATCTGTCCCCTAGCTGGTAACTAGTCATTAGGAAATCACCTTCTGGGGGGTTTGTGTCCAGATGTGGTCTGCACCTGCAGTCTCTTCATCTGGAATTTGCTACAAATGCAGAAACTCAGGACTTAACTAAAACCTGAATCAGAACCTGCATTTCAACCAGACCCCAAGGTAAAGTTTGAGAAGCACTAATCCGTATCTTGTCCTTTGATATATGTACATATAATCTCTTCCTGGATAGAGCTTCTATTTGGTACTGTCTTTATGTGCTATCATTTTCTAGATTTTTTTAAAAAATATTTCCTCTCAGTGTTTATTAAGAGGCATGAAGCTAACACTGCAAACAACTAAAGCTAGCTCATATCAAATTCCAAATTCTGGAGAATTCAACTGTTTTCTTTATGAAAATCTTCTGGTAGGTTACTAAATGAGTTTTTAACATATTAATGAAAAGGATGAATTCACTGAGAAAATGAGAATGATAAATGTGGGGCTTCTCCAAGGAATTCACTGTGAGAAAATGAGATAATACACATTAGAGCTTCATAAACAAGAAAGCACCATGCAAATAGTTATTAATACTGATAACAGTCATTAGTACTAGTGATCATAAATTAATAATTAACCCCCATGCTTCCTGAGTAATTAACTCAGTAATAACAAAATAAATAAAGTGGAAACTGTGTGGTTACATGAGGTCAGAGAGACTTTCCTTCTAAATTAGGCCTGTTACCAAGGAGCTAACCAAATCCTTAAGAAACCCTTAATTCTATTGCTTTTCCCAGTGAGCAAGTAATTCATGTTGAAACTTTTTTTTTCTTTATACTGTAGAAAGCTTTCATTGGAAAGCTTTTATTTATTTATTTATATTATGGAAAGCTTTTTTTTTTTTTTTTAAGTAATCTCTGCCCAATGTGAGGCTCGAACTCAAAACCCCGAGATCAAGAGTCACATGCTCCACCAACTGAGCCAGCCAAGGCGCCCCTTGTTGAAACTTTTTTTGATGAGACCAGCGCATCTGCCTTCTTTCTAGCTGGAGCATATATTACTTTTTCCTGGAAATTTTATTGCCTTTGTATCTTTGCTTCATTGTAGGCTAAGTAAATTTTCAGTCTGAGAATAAACTGAAGAGTAGGCCTTGGTCACCGACCTGACCCATCCTCAGGTTTGCTCTGCTCAGAGCCATACTCTGGCCACAGTCCACAGTGAGATTCCTGAAGAAGGCACATGTGTCACGATTTCTGACAGGGCCTCACATCATGTAACAAGACCTCCACATTCTGGTTGCTACCATCCCTTTTGGCAGGTGATAATAGGTTGTGCAAGCTATAGACACAACAGGTTACATCAGAAACCATAGGCAGAGGACTTGGGGCCTGAGTTCCCTATGGTGAGGAGTTGCCATTGGGCAGTTAATGGATGTTGAGGGTAGAGGAACAAATCCTTCTTTTACTTTATCCCTGTCAAGGGTCATGATGACAAAAGACACAGTGCAGGCTCCACAGAGGCCAGATGACACTGGATATGATCAAAAGTGCTGGGTTAATGTGCTTGAATGGAAAAAGGAAGATGAGCTGCTGACAAGCTTACAACTTCTTTCATATGAAATGCGCCCCTGAATTGATTCTCAGCTCTCAGAGATGGTCTTTCAGGTGGGGTGGGAGAAGAGCCAGATCCAGCCACCTACTTGAATGATCTCCTTGAACAGAGTGTGCTAATCAAGGTGGGTCTTAAATGGCCCTTGCCATGCCAGAAGGCATCCCTGTGTTACCTGTAAATCCTAAAAATACTGATCAGTAATGGGGGCCATAGTAGGACTAGGAGGCTTCACTTGGAGTCACAGGCATCTCCTTCAGCCTTCTGTCATACCATACAATCTGATCAGATTCAGGCTAGCCAGTATCCACCCAATCAGATGTGGCAGAGACACCATCATCAACTCCTCTAGCGCAGATCAGGCAATGCCCATGCAATTTTAGACTAGCCAAGGGTGTGGACAACCTCAGTACATGAGGTCAGAATCTGCAGATATAGTTCTTCAATTCACAGAGCATAAGTCTTTACTGATCCTAAGGATTGGTTCTTTTGTCACTATACATAATGTATAATTGAGAGATAACTTACAAATCCAATTTCCAGGTGCACTGTGATCCTACTAGGGCCACCTATGCAGAAGTTCACCTGCATCTGAATCCAATGCATCATATTAAATATACTGATCAAGAAAACACTCACATCTTCGTTCATCCAAGTGGTCATGCCAGAGACCATTATTTAGATGGCAGTTATGTTAAACTGCCCAAAAGACATCATCATGCATAGAAATCTCCTTACTTGGATCTAAAATACAAATTTTCTAGTCATCACTCCAAGATTCTGATATGGTTACAGGTTCCCATGAGGTCCCATTTCCTTGGGCATTCCATTCCCTTCAACTGCCAACTTGGGGATGTTTCAGCCTTATCAGTATTCAGGCTGTATACTCCTCCCTCAGCCGGGGAACTTGAGGGCCTAAGGAAGGAGGTGCCCCTTCTTTAGCCCAGGCCAGTGCCCTTAATGCCTCTAATACAGAATAATGGCTCTTGGATCAATCCTAGAACCCCAAAAACTTCAGCCCCAGCAAAATGGAACTCTGTCCTTGTAGATGATCCAGGTTCCTAATTGTGATCCTTGGTTTGGGCCGAATGCTTTAGGCTCCTGCTTTGCTGGGACAGCATTAAATATATCCAAAGGGCTTTAACCTTCCACTCCAAAAGCTAGTATACTCATTTTGAGAGATGCGAGGTTATTTTGCAGCATTTTGCAGGTCAATGGCACTACTGCATAATCTTAGTACCTCTGTCCTTCCCTCTGAAAAGGCTTCGTGGTAAGCCAGGAAATGGCACAGCACCCAGGCTCCAGCAAGTCAGGCCAAGTGGCTGCCTACATGATCCAGGGACATGCTCTGGTTCAGAGGGCAACATCTAAATATTATAGGAAGTTTATATGTGAATAAACACTTACTTATTAGACCAAAACCTTGAGACCCATTGGTGAAGCAATAAAACAGCTCAACCATGTAATTAACATGTATTAACAATAGTAATCAACCACATATTAGTAATAAAAAGTATCCTGATGTTATGTGACAGAAATTTTTCATTTGGGGGGAAATTTCCATTGTGACATATCAATAAAAAAGGTTTATATCTCAACCTAGAAAGGGGTGAAAATTCTGCTAGATAACCCAAAGGACTACTGATAGCAAGACTCTTCTCTTGAGGGGCACCTGGGTGGCTCAGTGGGTTAAAGCCTCTGCCTTTGGCTCAGGTCATGATCTCAGGGTCTTGGGATCGAGCCCCGCATCGGGCTCTCTGCTCTGCTTCCCCCTCTCCCTCTGCCTGCCTCTCTGCCTACTTGTGATCTCTCTCTGTCAAATAAATAAATAAAAATATTAAAAAAAAAGACTCTTGAGAGGTGCTTATGGAATCAGAATAAAACAATTTCATGAAACAGGGTAAACATAAATACGTTCAATATTTTTTAAAATCCACCACTTGAGACTTATGTACATAGATATATAAGAGATGGACTAGTTCTTAAAGTTACAAAGAACCTATACACATGCAGATTAAACAGTATCTCCCCTTCAGACGACAGAGCTCAGAATCTCCCTCACATTGTTCCAAAAGAATTAGAATGTGCTGTTTTACTTATTTTAACTTATTTTTATTTATTTTAAACATTTATCAGGATTTAAAATGAATATCTCATATGGTCAGCAATTCTAGGGACAGAAATAAACCCAACAGATATTCATTGCAACTTTGAGTTTTTCTAGTTGTTTTTATTTTACATTATTTTGTTTTAATTCCAGTGTAGTTAACATACATTGCAACTTTGCAGTAGCTAAAAGATTGCAAACAATCAATGCCCATCAATAAGAAACTGCTTGAATAAATTATATCCCTAATGGACAAATTGGGTAATACATATAGCTGCCTTCTTATGTATGCACAGAGTATTCCTAGGAGAAACCATTATTAGTAATCACCTCTGGCGGGGTAGAGAAGGGTGCCTAAGGGCCAGGAGTGGGGGCTTTATTTTCCTCCTTATACTGTTTGAATATTTAATCCTTTACATAGATTACCTACTCACAAAATAAACTTTGCCGGAAAACACAGCATGTTCTTGAAAGGAAAAATGCCACTATCTGTCTTGCTGAGTATGAAAGCAGTGAATATCATCAACTAAGAGTCTCTACTTAGTAGATCCCAGTGAAGAGTTATTTGCTTTATTACCATTAGCCTCTAAAACTACCCCTGCCTGTCTTCCCCATGAGAAGTCTCACACAATAGTAACTCTTTTTCAACATGGTCTTTAATATCTAGAGCAACATATTTAAGCAAGAAATAAAACTGAGTGGGGAGGAAGCAGCAAATATCCCTATACCAGAGGAACTGTGCTGGATGATGAGGGAGGAACCACGAAGAGGGGGGCTGGCCTCCAGAGTATTTTCAGGCGCTAAATGTTCTGAAAAGACCTCTCTAAACTCCAGTATCTCCGGAATCTTTATTAGAAGAGCATTCAGGGTGATACAATGGAACTCAGAGTCATTTCATCAAAGATTAAGTGCTTTTATTTCACTTGCTACTTCCTTGACCCAAGTTACAGAAAACTCTTTGGCCGACCTTCCAATACTTCTGCTGCCAAGGCTGTGTAGCTTCTGCCCTGAATCTCCTGGGTATCCCAGCCCTTTAATCACAAATACAGCAATAATGTCCACACTTTTGCTCTAAGACACTCTGGTGCCCTTCTGTTGGCTAGTATGGCAGTGAAAAGAATGCCAATGCCAACTCTATCTTCCCAGCACAGGGTGGCTCAGATATCCTACCTCCCTCTCTCTCTCTGACTAAGCCACTGCCCAGGTAGCCATGCTTCTCCACTGTGTCAGAGAAATGACTACCTGCTGAAAGACACTTCCCAAATGCTGAAAACTTCACTACTAGAAGATGAAAGGAACAGTGTTCAAAGACTTTGGAAATTCCAGGGAATATGACTCAGGCCTCAAGCAAGGTAGAGTCCTAGAATAGGCAAAGCTCATAAAATCAGTGACCTCACAGAAGTGCAGGAAGAAAAACACAATTTGCCCACACATCCTTGGAAGGCAGGACAGGCCATGATTTGGATCAAAGGTAACCAGGTCATGTTGCTAAGTTATCCACCTTCTCTAGAGAGAAGATTTTGATAGGCTCTCCTCTTTTTTCCTTCAGGAAGAGTGTGGGGTCTAGAATCCAAATAATGCCCGTGTAGGAGCACCAAGTGAGGTAGAGCTGGGCAAAGAGATGAACTTACCTTTGAGAAGGCATGATGCAGGGTGCCTACCTCGCCACTTTCCTCTCCTGACGTTTGCCAACTAAAATATCAGGTATAAGAGATGCAAAGTTAATTGTAATATTGCTCAGTGATGCATTTATTTAAGTAAAAGAGTCATGAGTGGGAACCATGCCTTGATCATATCAAGCAGGCATTCCTGCGTCCATGGAGTGGGAGGAGGAAAGATAAGGAAAGGCAACTAGCTCAGACATGGTTCACATTGATATGCATCAAAGATCTCCAAATAATAGGCTGAGTGAAAGAAGCCAAATCAAAACAGAGTACATAGTTTTAGGACTACATTTCTATAAAACTCTAGAAATGCAAACTTAAAATATACGGTGAAAGTAACAGATCAGTGTGCTTAGGAGTTGGGGAGCAGAGAAAGGCAGGAGAGAGAGATGCATAGGGGCATAAGGAAATTTCTAGGGCTGATGGATATTTTCACTCTCTTAATTGTAGTAGTATTTTCACAGGTGGAAAACTTATCACCAAACTTATCAAACTTACCACCAAAACTTATCAAACTGTGTAAGCTAAACATGTACAGCTTATTACATGACAATTATACTGTAGTAAAGGTAATTTCAGACCACTGTTCAAGCTAAAAAATACCAAAGGTTGAAATCATCCTCAAAAGTCATCTTGGTCCTCCTATTTCTCGGATGTGAAATAATCAAACATCTTTGATTGAGAACCAGCCCAAGGTAAGGTTCATGGGAAAAAAAAAAAAAACAAAAACTGGAGCCCAGAAGCCCCCTCCCCCACCTAAATACCTGCCTTCTGAGGCAGGAAAAGGGCTGATCCTGACAGCTCAGCTCCACAAAGCTACCAGCTGAATAGCCAATTCCCATGTGACCTATATTCCACTGGTCATATCCACATCTCCAGCAACAGCTAGGAGGGGTCCCCAAATCCCAGTCAGTTAATGATCCAGTCAAAGCTAAAGCAAGACAAGAAGAGGAAGCGACAAAGAGTGCGTTCTTCTCTGCAGAGATAATCCTTGGTTTCCAGCCCATGGCAAACAGGAGGAATTGGGCAAAAAGCCCAATACTATGAGGGTGATAAAATTAAAAAGATGCCCAAAAGACACATATTCTGAAGGACCCTAAGAGATGGCCCTGAATTGGGGTCAGAGCTTCTCTGGCCTCTGTCTTACCTACTGAGAAAGGAGGGATATCAGGAATAAAAACAACTTTACTAAGCATTTCAAACTATTTTCTCAGGCTTGAGTTATACCTATTCCCAGACACCTCCATAAACCCTGACTGACTCCTGCTATGGCCACTCCAATGCAGGTAGGGACATGGTTAACTCACCTATGAGAAGCTCAGGCTTCTTCACAGCCAGTCAGTTCCCTGACACCTCATCTTCTTTCCTGCCAGACACCAACAAACACCCAGCCTCCTTCCTATACCTTTTCCTGTGGACTATTGGAGTGCACTACCTGGCTCAACTCAAGCCCCTGAGAGCTACCCCTCAATGCCCCTTCATGGACTGCTATATCCTTGACCTCCAGCAATGGGCAAACCACATGCTACCTGTACAACTCTGGCTTTTCTCTCTGGGGTGTGGGATCCTTGATACCCTGCTGCACTGAGTAATCCTTCTGGGCTTTGCATCACCCTTGCATCAGGAGGAAGGCTGAGTATCCCATAAGAGCCAGGACCAGTCTTCAAAGAGGAATGGATTAGAGATCACTGACAAGATGGAAAAAGTCTTAGGAACAACTCAGGAAACAAAATGCCTCTTAAGTTTTCTGGGCCCCAGAGTGAGAAGAGCACCATTTCTTTCTCTCAAACAATATTATGACATCCTCACCAATTCCAAAGCCAAGAAGAGGTAAAACAAAGACACATATGTCTTTAAGGAAACAGAGTTACTGAATGTGTTCTGTGGCAGCAAAAATATTCAGATATTCATCTCCATCAAAAACGTCCCTATTTCCCAGGGGAAATTCAGAGAAACTAACAAAGGAAAAAGCAAAAGATAAAGCTGAAGGGGTGGTGTGTCTGCCCCATCACCTGCTTCAATGTTAACTTTCAGTGCCAAAGCATTTGATACTGCTGATCTGCTTTCCCAGAAACACCGGAGGTTTGGAATATGGAAAGTGCCAGCCATCGACCTGAAAGACATGGTCAGGACTGTAGAATCCTATAAATAGATACAGTTTACTAAAGTACCGGGCTAGGGCACCCACAGTCCATGGGAAGTCTTTTTACCACTAAACACAACCACTTGCCACAGATAACACTTTGTAAAAGGGGGGGTGGAAAGGAGTGTGCTGATGACTGATGAGTGTCGAAAAGTAGACTGAGAAAACATATCAATCCTAAAGTGGGGCTAATAAATCCAGGGTGGAGGACCTTGCAGGACCCATGAGACAGCGATCTCATCACTGCGCTGGGCAGGCGAGATCGACCGTAGCTGTGAGCGCTGGAGCTCTGGCTTCTGATAAATAGAGAAGCCTCCCAGCAGGCTTGGTAGGAAATGTGGGGACCCGGGAGAACAGCAGACGTGGGCTCCCCAGGGAGGACTAGAGGCAGAGCAGTGATCTAAAAGACATCTGAAAGAGACCTGAAAGCTAGCTCTGTTGGCCTTGCCAGAGGGCTGAGAGTATCCACGAGAAAAGCATAGCCCGGGCATCACAACCTTCGAGAAAGTGGGGAAGCTCGAGGGGACTGGGGACTGAGAGGACAGCGCCTAGTGTCACCCGGAAGGAAGCCTGGATCTCAAGGCAGGAGCAGAGTGCCTAGTGCCTAGTGCTAGAGAGGGACGCTAGAACCAACCAAGAAGAGGCCGGCTACCTCTTCCCGGTGGGGTCTCGCGATTGGCGGGACTCCTGGGGCTGCCGCCTCAGGTGAGAGGGGAAGTGAAAACTGCGGGTGTGGAAGGCTGAGGTGTCCGGAGTCTGGCAGGTGCGGGGAGGGGGTGGTGGGGCTCTCTCACCTGCGGAGCACCAGGAAACTCAAGATCACCAGCAGCAGGAGTCCGAGTGTGCGGCCCGGCTTTCGGCCAATGCTCCACTTGCCCATCGCGCGTTGGCGCGGCGGCGCGCAGGGACCGAAGCTAGTACTGTAGCCTGCACTTAGCCGCGCGCGCGAGGCTCGGGGCGGAGGGTGGGGCCGCACTCTGGTCGCCCGGGCGACCGGATCGCGTCCCGCCCGACCTGCAGGCGCTCATTGGCTGAGGTCTTCGGCCCCGCCCCCAATGCCGCAAGTCAAGCGTAGGCGGGGGCGGGGCCTGGACGGAGGCGGGGCGGGCTGCCTCCGCGAGCAGTTTCCAGCTCCCGGAAGGCTACCCGAGGCTCTCGGGGTCTCCCCCGTCCACTTCCCCCTAGTCTCTGGGAGGCGTTGGCTGTTTCTATTTTCCTTCACGTGATATGCAAACAGGTGCAAAAATACTGGGCGCGTGTTGCCCAGTTCTTGCGGATTGTAGAGCACACCACACACCGCACTATACATTAACAAGTGTGTACTGAAGGAACAGGCTGCAAAGCCAACACAGTTTTAAAACAATTCAGATTTTGAGGAAAAAAAATTTGAAGTAGTGAACTATCATATGAAAAGTGAGAACATTGTAAAATTTCCTTTAGACATGTTTTGTGACTTAGTGTGGTTCACGTTTGAATGGCATGGGAGCTGGTGAGGTGCAGAGGAAGGAGCACCAAAATATTTTTTGCCTTTAGTTTCCACAGTGTTATTCTGGTCCTGACTTCCAGCACTTTCAATTTTTTTATCCTAAAAAAAGTCCAGAAATAACCCTCAAATTTTATGAAAGGACGAATACAATTCTTACGGGTACAGAATTATGTCACAAAGAATATTGTGTAATATTTGGGCAAACTTATGCTTTCTAATAATCACACACCCAATTCATCCCAAGAACAAAGTTCAGATTTGACTGAAAGAAAATCTGAAACATTTTCTAGGAAGGCTAATGTTATTTCAGAGCATCCAAGTTGCTAGAAAATATCACCTGTTGCATGTTTCAATTTTTTTTTCTTTTGTCAGAGAGAAAGAGCACGCACAAGCAGGGGGAGCGGCAGGCAGAAGGAGAAGCAGGCTCCCCGAGGAGCAAGGAGCCTGATGTGGGACTGGATCCCAGAACCTGGGATTACAACCCCAGCGGAAGGCAGCCAGGCAACCCCTTAAGGGACTGACCCCCCCAGGCATCCCAGTTTCACGTTTCAAAACCACTTCCTACACTTGTACATAGTTTTGAACTTATAAAGCTAATAGGAACAAAATGATATTTTACTGCTCAGACCAAGTTTGAGTTGCAGAGTTTGGTGTGAAGGATCCTTTTACTAGCATTAGGCAAATATTTAGTAGGGAGAAAAGTTAAACTAAGCAGAGGAAAAAACAACCAAACAAGGCAGGGACGGCAAATAGCAGGGCCAGAAATATTCTTGGAAACATTTACAGAAGTAGCTCCCCCTTCATGGTCTATAAAATCAGTACCTTTTCTCCATTTTTTTAAAGACATATAATTGCTTGATAGTTATTAGGACTATGATGAAAATATTCTGATATAATTGGGAAAAAAGCTAGCCCATGATACATGGAGAAAGTGTCAAAAGTTAGCCCCCTTTTTACTTTTGGAGACCTATCCTTGGCAGATAGCCAACACTCACCCTTCCCTCCTTGTGATATTGCTGGGCGGTAGTACAATCTATTACACATCAGGGCGTCCTGAAGTTAATAATCAATACCAGCATCTCCATATTTTTTCAGATATTAGTAAAAACCTGTTAATATGAGCTATAAAACCTGTGAAATTCTTAGCCCATCCCTGTACCCCTCATTTTTATTTATGAAAAAATAAAAATAACTGAGCTCTTTTAAAAAAAATCATTAGCTCTTAACTTTCTGGGAAGCTCAGAACCGTAGATACAGCTACCCACAATTTAGGAACAATTTCACTTTATCTGGCTTTAATGATACCACAAAGATAGCACTAACTTGAGAGGTGTTTTGCTGAGGAATTGAGACTTTTGGTTTTTAAAACATTAGCAAGATACTCCTTCAAAATACTCCTTTCCAAAATGTGTAATGAATTTAACCCAAAGCAGACAATGAAATACTCAAATCCTGGGAACAGAAGCTACAGTTAAATGAACAGGCCTGGTAAAGATATAAAAACGTGCCCTGGCAAAGCACATGGGATGGAAACAAATCCCTGATGCTCAGGAATCTGTCTCCACAGGCTACCTTTCTGGTGTCATTGGTCTAGGAAACATACAAAACTTTTTTTTTTTTAATGAAGTCCTGTTGACATCCTCAGCCCACAACTTTTTTTTTTTTAAGATTTTATTTATTTATTTGAGAAAGAGAGCGTGAGAGAGGGCATGAGAGGGGAGAAGGTCAGAGGGAGAAGCAGACTCCCCGTGGGGCCGGGAGCCCGATGCGGGACTCGATCCCGGGACTGCGGGATCATGACCTGAGCCGAAGGCAGTCGCTTAACCAACTGAGCCACTCAGGTGCCCCTCAGCCCACAACTTTAAGTTAGAGCTCCAACGGACCCAGAGAACTCACAGCTCCTTCTTTGAGAAGTCACCTATCCCACATAGTATACAAAGAACTAATAAAAGCTAGTCATTTAGAATCAGTACAGTGGAGACTCTCAAGAAAAATAATCATATCAAACTAATCTTATTGGCTATTTTAATAGGTAACAAACAGGTTTATAGATCAATTATTCATTTATTCATGTCTTATTTTTTAGTGCACTGTGCTAATGCCTTAAGTATTATGTATCTGAATTTTAGAAAAACTTTTGATGAAGTCTTTCTTAAAGTCATGAGAACAAGATGCAAAATGTGGCTTCTGTAATAGAGCAGCTCCTTGGGCCCCTGCACCATGATACAATCAGCTCTTCTTCACCCTCCACCTTATAGACAGACACCTGGACAAGCCCTCCCCACCCACTCTCTCCAGCTCTTTTGCTCCAGGTTACATGACAAGACTAGTTATGATGTCAAGTTGCCAAAGAGTCTTGAGCAAAGAAATTAAGAGCATGGGGGAATTTCTGGGAATAAATGAGGACAATTTCAACTGGGGATAGAAAATAGAAAGTCCCAAGAAAGTGATTTAGACCTTGGAAACAGAAAAAGAAAGCAGAGCCAAGTTAAGATAAGTAGTCAAGTCTTCTCACCTCAAGAGATGTGTCAGTGGGACTGGAAGGGACATGTATGCATTGGGGAAGGATGCACTGAACTTCATCGTTGGCCTTTACAGTCCAAAAATATCATTTTTCAGCCTCAGCCTTTGAAAGGCAGAAAAGCCAAAGACCTAATTCAGTATTTCACTCATTGAGATGTAAGCAGAAAATGTTTAATGACTATTATGAGCTGAACACTGTTTTAGGTGCTTGCAGTACATCAGTGGACTAAAGAGATGAGGATCCTACC
>CM052815.1:67856354-67917872 GCA_028533885.1 Nasua narica
AACAACAAATGCTGGAGAGGATGTGGAGAAAGGGGAACCCTCCTCCACTGTTGGTGGGAATGCAAGTTGGTGCAGACACTTTGGAAAACAGTATGGAGATTCCTCAAGAAATTAAAAATAGAGCTACCCTATGACCCTGCAATTGCAATACTCAGAGTTTACCCCAAAGAAGCAGATGCAGTACAAAGAAGGGCCACATGTACCCCAATGTTCATAGCAGCAATGGCCACAATTGCCAAACTGTGGAAAGAACCAAAATGTCCTTCAACAGATGAGTGGATAAGGAAGAAGTGGTACATCTATTCAATGGAATATTATGCCTCCATCAGAAAGGATGAATAGCCAACTCTTGTATCAACATGGACAGGACTAGAAGAGATTATGCGGAGTGAAATAAGTCAAGCGGAGAGAGTCAATTATCTTATGGTCTCACTTATGTGTGGAGTATAAAGAAAATCATGGAGGGCATTGTGAGAAGGAAGGGAAGGGTGAATTGGGGGAAATCGGAGGGGGCGATGAACCAGGAGAGACTGTGGACTCTGAGCAACAAACTGAGTGGTTTGGAGGGGAGGGGGGTGGGGGGTTGGGCAAGCCTGGTGGTGGGTATTGAGAAGGGCACAGAGCACTGGGTGTGGTGCATGAAAAATCAATCTTGTAACACTGAAAAAATAAACATATTTGGGGAAAAAAAAGAGAGTACATTAGCGTCACAAGTTCTAAGGAAGAATAGGATATCTTCTCTGAGTCAACAAATGTATGTAAATAGAGGATCTTTAGAAAATAAAGAAGAGGGGCATGTGGGTGGCTCAGTGGGTTAAAGCCTATGCCTTCGGCTCAGATTGTGATCTCAGGGTCCTCAGACTGAGGCCTGCATAAGGCTCTCTGCTCAGCAGGGAGCCTGCTTCCTCCTCTCTCTCTGCCTGCCTCTCTGCCTACTTGTGATATCTCTCTCTCTCTCTCTCTCTCTCTCTCTCTCTCTCTCTGTCAAATAAATAGATAAAATCTTTAAAAAAAAGAAAGAAAATAAAGAAGATAAGCGCACCTGGGTGACTTGTTTGACTCTTGGTTTCAGCTCAGGTCATGATCTTGGGGTTATGAGATCGAGCCCTGTGTTGAGATCAAGCTCTGGGGCTTATGAGAGCAAGCTCCACATTCAGTGGAGAGTCTGCTTAACATTCCTTCTCTTCCTCTTCCTTTTCCCTCCCCCTACATGCACTCTCTCTCTCCCTCTCTCTCTCTCTAAAATAAATAAATCTTAAATAAAATAGATAGACATATATTTATATAGCATGCAAATTAAAAAATATAAATAATAATTAAGAGTTATCAGTGTTGTATCACCATTTTATCACTTTAGAACTGCTTGATGTCTACCATTCATAACATTAAACAACATACTTTTTATAAGCTGAATTTAATTGTATTACATAATTTCATTGCAGCCGGGAGTCTTGGAAAAAAGTCTTCTTTGGGAATTCTTGCCATCTTGAAATTTCACGAGGAGGAAAATCTGCAACATGATATGCAGCTACATCTATGATAAATCACGTTCAGTCCAGATAGAACAAAGAATGAACATGTGAAGAAAGGAAGAAAACATTAAACAAAAATTAGGCACACTTTATTCTCACTACCAAACTTCAAAAGGACAGACTAATAATATTTTAAGAAGACAATGTCTTAAAGATTCAAGTCTATAAAGGCTAAATAAAAAGTCTCAAAATAATTGTTCTATCTTGCTATTTTCAGTCATTTCCAACTGCCAAAAGATTTTTAAAAATCTGCCCAACATGGGGCGCCTGGATGGTTCAGTGGGTTAAAGCCTCTGCCTTGTGCTCAGGTCATGATCTCAGGGTTCTGGGATTGAGCCCCGCATCAGGCTCTCTGCTCAGCAGGGAGCCTGCTTCCTCCTCTCTCTCTGCCTGCCTCTCTGCCTACTTGTGATCTCTCTCTCTGTCAAATAAATAAATAAAATCTTTAAAAAAAAAATCTGCCCAACTTACGATTTCCAGGTGTGAATTTCCTTCTACAAGACATGTCACTGAAAATATTTTTCCCAAATAATATTTCGCTATGCACCAGTTAGTGATATGAAATATCCATATTTTGTGTGTCAGATATCTGGACATATAGGAACAAACTGAAATTTTCTTACAACTTGACATCATAATAAATTAATGATAAATTTAGCTATGCTTCTCCTTTACTTTGTTACCATGATTTCTTAGTTTAGCACAGCACACTAAGAAATATTTATAAAATCAAAAATTAGGAAATATGGGTGCTATGTATTTGTCATTGACAAAAGACATACATGGCTAAAGCCATTAATGATTTAGGAGGTACAAATGTATAGCTTCATTTATGACCTTCAGCTCCTTATTTAGAAAGTAATTTCAGCATGGTGTAAAGTAAACATTATTCAACCAGAAACAAATTCTGGCATTCAAGATATTTTGAAACTCTCTTGTCCCTTTACTTTATGCAAGATGTTCAGAAAGATTGAAGAGCAGCTAATGCATGTTTTTTAAAAAAATTAAGCATTAGCAAAAGAAAGCCATAATACTATACTTAACAGAAAGTAATAGCAACATAGGAGGCCATACAAACAGGAAATGATTTATTTTCTTGAACCTGCTGAAAAAGAAGCACATTGATATGCTTTGAGAGTAAAAATTATCCTAACATGACCCTTGCTAAGGGATTACTAGTACTCTGTGAAAATGAAAGCTGAAATGCAGATGAAATTTCAGAGATTATTTTTGTTATCCTGAGGTACAGTTACATTATTCCATTGCTAGATTTTTACATTCAGTATTTAAAAGGATATATGTTTGGGGAATGCAAATCGAAGCGACAATGAGACAGCATTTCACACCCACTAGGTTGGTTAGTGGTAAAAAAAAAGATTAAAGTAAGTGTTAGTGAGGATGTGGACAAATTAGAACTCTCTTCATTGTTGGTGGGAATGTAAAGTGGTATAGCCACTTAGGAAAACAGTTTGGTGTTTCCTCAAAAAATTAAACATAGAATTACCATGTGTCCCAGCAATTCCACTCCTAGGTATATATACCCAAGAGAACTGAAAAGGTATGTTCATACATAAACTTGAGTGTGAATGTTCATAGCAGCATTATTCACAATAGCCAAAAAGTAGAAAGAACTCAAATATCCACTTATTGATGAATGGATAAACAAAATGTGGTTTCCATATAACAGAATTTAATTCATCTCTAAAAAGGAATGAAGTACTGATATATGCTACATCAATGAATCTTACACACATTATGCCAAATGAAAGAAGGCAGTCACAAAGGGCCACATATTGTATGATTCCATGTACACGAAATGCTCAGAATAGGTCAATACTTAGCGATGGAAAGTAGATTAATGTTGCCAGGAGCTGGGGAGGGGCAGAGGGGAGTGACTGTTAATGGGTACAGGATTTCTTTCCAGAGTGATGAAAATGTTCTGGATATAGAGGATGGTTACAACAACCTTATGAACATATTACACTAAAAACTACTGAATTGTAAATTTTAAAAGGGTGGATTTTCTCATATATGAACCATATCTCAATTTCAAAAACTTTTCTCAAATGTAAAGTACTTCTATTTGCCTTTTTTCTATGTATAGAACTAGAAATATTTGCTTTATATATTGAGGCTAAATGTTTAGGAACATACAACTCTAGAATTATATCTTTTCATGAGTTGAATCTTTTATCATTATCAGTAATTCTCTATATCTAGTAACACCTATTATCATTCAGTCTACTTGCCTGATATTAATATGGTTACTCTAGCTTTTTTTTATAAGAATTTGCATGGTATGTATATGTTTATATTTTTAGTGGAGGTATAGTTGACACATCTTATATTAGTTTCGGGTGGATAACACTGTGTTTCAACAATTATATGCATTACAAAATGCTCACTATAAGTGTAGTTACTATCCTTCACCATGCGAAGTTATTATAATATTATCGACTATGTTCCCTATGCTGTATTTTTCATCCCTATGATTTATTTTGTAACTGGAAGTTTGTAACTCTTAATCCCCTTTACCTATCTCACCCCATACCCTCACCCCACCTCCCCTCTGGCAACCACCAGTTTGTTCTCTGTATTTATGAGTCTGTTTCTGTTTGCTTGTGCATTTGTTTTTTAGATTCCACATATAAGTGAAATCATATGGTATTTGTCTTTCTTTGTCTGACTTATATCACTTAGCATAATACTCTGTAGGTCTATCCATGTTGTCACGAATGGCAAGATTTCAATATTTTTGTGGCTGAATAATACTCCATTGTGTGTATAATATACATAATATATACATATATATAATATATATACCAGAACTTCTTTATCCATTCATCTATCCATGGATATTTGGAACTCTTCTATGTCTTGGCTATTGTAAGTAATGCTGCAATAAGCACAAAGGTACACATGTTTTTTGAATTAGTGTTTTTATTTTCTTCAGGTAAATACCAAGTAATGAAATTACTGGATCATATGGTATTTCTATTTTACATTTTTTAAGGAACCTCCATACTGATTTCCATAGCGGCAGCAAGAAATTTACCTTCCCACTAACAATGCATAAATGTTTGTTTTTCTCCACATCCTCAATGACACTTGTTGTTTCTTATTTTTTTGATACTAGCCAATCTGACTGGTGTAAAGTGATATCTCATTGTGGTTTTGATTTGCATTATCCTTGTGATTAGTGACATTAAGCATCTTTTCATGTGTCTGTTGGCCATCTGTATGCCTTCTTTGGAAAATAAGAATAAAACCATTATTCATGGTTTTATTTTAAATTAGGTCATTTGTTTTTTTGGTGTGAAGTTGTGTGAGTTCTTCATATATTTTGGAAATTAACTCCTTATCAGCTGTATCGTTTGCAAATATCTCCTCCCATTCAGTAGGCTGCCTTTTCATTTTTTTGTGGTTTCCTCTGTTGTGCAAGTTTTTAATTTGGTATAGTTCCAGTTGTTTATGTTTGCTTTTATTTCCCCCACCTGGGGAGACATAGCTAGAAAAATATTGCTAAGGCTTATTTCTAAGAATTTACAATCTATGTTTTCTTTTAGGAGTTTTGTGATTTCGGGTCTGACATTTAGGTCGTTAATCCATTTCAAGTTTACTTTTGTATGTGGTGTAAGAAAGTGGTCTAGTTTCGTTATTTTGCATGTAGTTGTCTAATTTTTCTAACACCATTTATTAAAGAGACTGTTTTATTCTTGTTACCTTTGTTGTAAACTAATTGACCACATAGGCGTGAGTTTACCTCTGGGCTATTTTGTTATATTGATCTATGTATATATTTTTGTGACAGTTTCATCCTGGATTACTACAGCTTTGTAATATAGTTTGAAATCTTGGATTGTGATATCTCTTTGTTCTTCTTTCTTAAGATTGCTTCAGCTACTTGTGGTCTTTTGTGGTTCCATACAAATTTTAGGACTCTTTGATCTAGTTCTGTGAAAAAAGCTATTGGTATTTTGATAGGGATTACATTGAATTTGTGGATTGCTTTGGGTAGTATGGATATTGACAATACTAATTCTTCCAATTCATGAGCATGGTATATTTTTCCATTTATTTGTGTTGTCTTCAATTTCTTTCATCAATATCTTATAGTTTTCAAAGTATAGGTTTTTCACTTCCTCAGTTAAATTTATTCTTGGTATTTTATACTTTTTGATGAGTTGTAAATGGGATCATTTTAATTTTTCTTTCTGCTAATTCATGCACAGTATTTTTAAAAAAGATTTTATTATTTACTTGCCAAAGAGAGAGCTAGAGCAAGAGCAAGTTAAAAGAGAGAGTGCACAAGCAGAGGGATCCGCAGGCAGAGGGAAAAGCAGACCCCCTGCTGAGCAGAGAGCTTGATGGGGGACTTGATCTCAAGATCCTGGGATCATAATGTGAGCCGAAGGCAGATGCTTAACTGACTGAGACACCCTGGCGTCCTGCATGGTATGTTTTTTTATCTTAACTTTCTATCATGTTGTGTACTATGTTAAAGGTGTATCTCTTGTAAAACATATATTTCATTTTTTGTGTGTCTGACTTTTACCTTTTGAGGGTTTAGTACATTTATAAAATTTACTATGGTAGGTAACTGTATTTATTTCTACTATCTTAATATGTGTTTTCTACTTGTACTTATTTTTTACTTTATTGTCTACTCCCTTTTACCTTTTATTGGTTAAGCTTTTTAGTTGCCTTTTTTTTCCTCATTCTGTTTGTCCCCTTTAGGTTTTTTTTTTTTTTTTTGAAAGTTAGAAGCATTATGTACATTAAACAGTTAAGATAAATTTATTAACATACATATGCAACAAAGTCTAAACTTAATACCTTAGCATTACAGAAACCTTAGATCCCCCTTTTTTTTTTTTTGCTATCCCCCTTTCACCACAGATATTTTCTCCCAGTCCTAGAATTTTATACAGATTTTGCCCTTAAATTACACATTAGTATATTTTTTATTGAATTAATGTTTGTTCACATGTATTTTCATATTCATCAATATCCTTAGGTCTGCATTTTTTTCTTGAAACTCAGACCTTACCACTGAGGTCGTTTTCTTTCTGCTGACATACATTCTTTAGGATATCTTTTCTCCACTGAGGTTCACTGACAGACTTAAGCTATAATGCCCTAAGGCATCCATGGTCTGTAATTAATTAACTTTCTTAATATCCATCTATAATATTACAATAAGAAACTAATCACTGAAAACATTGTCTGTAAGGTGTTATCTTATGGAACCCAGTTAAGAAAGGCTGCCTCAGAATTCCCTTTAGCACATGGATCTTTTGATGATATAAAATCTTTCAGCCCTTGTTTGTCTGTAAGATCTGTATTTTATTTTCTTTTGCTTTGTTTTTCTTGACAGTGTTGCTGGTTGCTGAGTTTTAAACTGTGAGCCTTTTTCTCTAAGCACACTGAAAACATTACATCTTCTAGATAGTATTGTTGCATTCATATTTGCATTCATAAAAAATGACAAAGGTATGGAGCTGGAATTGGGAATTGCTAAGAATTAGGCATTTAACTAGGTAAATCAGTCATTAAAGATTTTGAAGACTTTTTAAAGCCTAAAAATAGGCATCACATGAATATACCATAATATTCATAAACAATTTCCTTTTTTATTTTTTAGGTTATTTTTACATCTTTGCTAATGTAGGTAACACTGATATTCTTGACATAAATCTTCCTACTAAAAATAATGCTTGTAGGTGAACTCTAACAATCCCAGAAATGTATTATAACACAGTCTTACAGCATGGGTTTATTTGTAGTTTGGATATATGACCCACTCTTCATTTTCTCAAACAGGATGATCTGGGGAGAAAAGAAAGGTTGACAGTAAGAAAGGGTAAGCCTATTCAGTACAGGATGAGAAAGACACTGAATTGCATTCTGGTGATAAAGGCAGATCTCAATGTTTATGAAACATAAAAGCAGGGGTAGGGGTGACTCACCTCATTGTCTTCTGGGTAAAGCCAAGCACCAGGAAGGTAAAGTGTTTCCTGAGGTCCAATAATTGAATATCGCCCAAGGTTACGTCCATTGATGAATGCAAATCCAGAATTCCAGGTCTGGAAGGAATGGAGTCTTGAGACATAGGAACAGATTCACATCGGCAAGTTTGTAAACCCTAAGGCCCTTCTGGGAGTGAGAGCAAGATTCAATGCTTTGTGGCACTGAAAGTGGCACTGAGTTTAGAATGGGATGTTATAGAAACTCTACTAAGATGTAGCTGATCTAGGGGTGACAGATAAAAACATGAACCAAATCTTTAATGCTAATGCTACTGTTGTTCCTGACCCATGATATATAATGCTATATTTTTTTATAAAAGGAGTTGTTCTGTTTTCCAGAGATAAATATTAGATAATAAAGATGAATGCTAAAGCTGAGAAGTTATAAAAGTTACACATTTTTAAAAATCTGCTTGCAATACAATGACGAGTGACAGGACCAAGATTTCGGCAAAGAAAACCGAAGGACAAGAAGACATTGAGTCAGTTTTTCCAATAGAGGCATCTGCTCATTCAGGAAGAGGTGGCTGAGAAGCTTAGCAGAAACTTCTATAGCCTTACAAGTTTAGGGAACAAAAACTGGATACCAAGGAACCTTATTAAATAATTTACATTCTGGGTTATGATCCTGAGGGCCTATACCCAAGGAGAAGAGTGAACTAGAAATAGTCTGGCCATTGTATGAAAGCCTTGATTCAAATCATTTCTGTCCTCATAATTGTACTAAGGTGATTACTAGTGTGCCTAATCAACTCCAGAGGTGGATATAAATTCTCTGATGTCATCTTAGTCTTTAAGTTATTTCTAGCATTTTTCACATATAATTTCTGGAACTCAAAAAAATCAAGCAGATGGGGTTGGGGAAGAAAATATAATTAAAAAACCTACAAAGGAACAACAGACAATAAAAATAGATGCACAGTTGATGCATCGAAATCACTTATAAATCCATTATTTTTAAGTCCCAGGCTTTAAAAGAATTATGCTTATTAAATTAGTCTGCTCATAGGGATGAAAGGCAAGAGCTAGAATTTTGACAGAGAAATGGAAACTATAAAAAAAGTCTAAAGTTATAGAATGAAAATTCTAAAATTAAAAAATGTAATAATTAAAGAATTTAACAGATGTTTTGAATAGCAGATTAGATATAGCTAAATAGAGAATACAGCTAAATATAGACTTAGTAAACTGAATAATAGGAAAGAAAGTTTCCAAAATTAAGCTTAGAGAAAAGAAGAATGAGAAACACACAAGACAGGAAGAGACAAAAGGAGATATAACAAATAAAACATAAAATCTTATGGAGTATAGGGGCGCCTGGGAGGCTCAGTGGGTTAAAGCCTCTGCCTTCCGCTCAGGTCATGATCTCAGGGTCCTGGGATAGAGCCCCGCATCAGGCTCTCTGCTCAGCAGGGAGCCTGCTTCCCCCTCTCTCTGCCTGCCTCTCTGCCTGCCTCTCTGCCTACGTGTGATCTCTCTCTGTCAAATAAATAAATAAAACTTAAAAAAAAAAAGCTTATGGAGTATATATCCAGAATAGGCAGTTCCATAGACACAGGGAGAAACTTATTATGTGTCAGGGGCAGAGGGGAGGGAAGAAAGTGCTTAATGGGTACAGGGTTTCCTGTTAGAGTTATAAAACTGTTTTGGAACTAGATAGAAGGAAGAGTTGCATTCACTGTAAATGTACCGAATGCCTCTGGATTGTTCACTTTAAAGTGATTAATTTTATGTTAACATAAATTTCACCTCGATAAATGTTTTAAACTTATGGGATACAACCGAATTCATACTCAAATGAAAAATCCCCTAAATTTAATATGTTAAAAAAGAATAAAGACTAAAAGCCAGTTATCTAAGCACCCATCTCGAGAAATTATAAAAAGAAGACAACTCCTAAGTTAAAAAGTAGAATAAACAAAACGTTTCACACCTTCAGAATGGCTAGTATTAAATAAATAAATAAATAAATAAACAATATCTTGTAGCAAGTGTTGGCAAAGAGGTGGAGAAATTGGAACCCTTATGCGCTGTTCGTGGGAATGCAAGCTGGCGCAGCTACTGTAGAAAACAGTACGGAGATTCCTCAAAAAATTTAAAATAGGATTACCATATGATCCAGTAATTCCACCACAGGGAATATTTACACAAAGAAAACAAAATCTTTAATTCAAAAAGATATATGTACCTCTATGTTTACTACAGCATTATTTACATTAGCAAATATGGAAGCAACACAAGTATCCATGGAAAGATGAATGGATAAAGATGTGGGGTGTGTGTGTGTGTGTGTGTGTGTGTGTGTGTGTGTGTGTGTGTGTAGACAACAGAATATTACTCAGCCACAAAAAAGAACGAAATCTTGCCATTTGCAACAATATGGATGGACCCGGAGGGTATAATACTATGTGAAATAAATGAGACAGAGAAAGACAAATACCATATGATTTCACTCATATGTGGAATTTAAGAAACAAAACAAATGAGCAAATGAAAAAAGAGATAATTGAAAAAACGGACTCTTACATATAGAGAACAAAATAGTTATTGCCAGAAGGGAGGGTGAGGGATGGGTGAGTGGAGGGATGGGTGAAATAGATAAAGGAGATTGTGAGTACTCTTATCTTGATGAGCACCAAGAAATGTATATGACTGATGAATCACTATATTGTATACCTGAAACTAGTACAACACTGGATATTAATTATACTTGAATAAAAAACTTTAAAATACAAAATAATAGATTAGATGATAAGGGAAATTATTAGGTTTAAAAGTTGAAGGGCACATGGGTGGCTCAGTCAGTTAAGCATCTGCCTTCGGCTCAGGTCATGATCTCGGGGTCCTGGGATTGAGCCGTATGTCGGGGTCCCTGATCAGCAGAGTCTGCTTCTCCCTCTCCTCTGCCCCTCTACCCCACTCGTGCTCTATCTCTCTCTCTCAAATAAATACAATCTAAAGAAAAAAGTTGAACAATTGAAATAATATGTACCAGAAATATATTAAAATATTTAATATATTTTTATTTCAAAATAATTTCAGATCTATAAAATTTACAAAGATGGTGAAGGATTTCGCAAAAGACCAAAAGAACAAAATAATAGTAACAGTAGTGAAATAATGTAATGAAATAGTAATGTAATGAAATAGTAATAGTAATGAAAATGAAAATGGCAGAAATGAAACAGAAAAGAACTATATAATATGGTAAAAGTCACAGCCAACCACTGATTCTTTGAAAGATTTAGAATTTGGTAATGTTCTAGTGAAACTTAACAAGACAAAAAGAGATGTTACTACAGATGATCTAACCATTAAAAAGTGAACAACTTAAACATAATACATTGAAAATTCAGAAGAAATGGAAAAATTCCTAGAAAAATAAATTTTGTGAAAACTAACTTTAAAAGAAACAAAATCTGACTAGTACTTTAATCTTGAAGGAATTTAATCCACACTTACAAACTTTCCTACAAAGAAAATGTTGGCCCTAAATGGTCTCACAAGTGAAATCTACCAAACATGTAAGAAGTAATACCAGGCTAACAGAGACTATACTTCCCAAATCATTTATGGAGGTCTTAAAAACTTGGCACAAAAACATGACAAAGATGTCTCGGCAGCAAACATTAACACCAAAGAAGTCTTAATATTTAAAATAGCCAAACACTATTTGGATATAATACAAATGTCTATCAACAGTAGAATGGTTAAATAAAGTATAGTATTTTATGAAATAGATCCCTATACAATAATGAAAATGAATAAATCACCACAACATCACTTAATGGTTGAATCTTAGCAAACGAGAAGTCAAATGAATAAAGAAGGCATGCTATGCAATTCAATTTACACAACGTAAAAGGGAAAGCACTGAATTGGAGTGTTAGAAGTCAAAATAATGGTTCACTTTTTTCTTAATCTGTTTTTTTAAAGATTTTATTTATTTATTTGATAGAGAGTGAGAGAGGAAACACAAGTGGGGGGGCTGAAGAGGGAGAAGTAGGGGACAGATAGAGAGGGAGAAGCAGGCTCCCCTCGGAAAAGGGAGCCTGACGCGGGGCTCCATCCCAGTATACGGAGATCATGACCTGAGCCTAAGGCGGATGCTAAATGACTGAGCCACCCAGGCGCCCCTAGACAATGGTTCACTTTTAGGGACAAGGAGAGATAGTGATGGGTGCTGACAATATTTTATTTTTTTCATCTCAAAAGAAGTACATGGTGCTCACTTTGTGATAATTTATTGAACATTTGTGCACATTATGCACATTTATTATGTGCATTTATACATAAAAAGCTATATAAGCTATATATATTTTTTTAAAAAAAAGCAAGTCGTAGAATATAATTTAGGGAATGAACTTATTCGTGTAAAAAGTAATTGTGTATGTTTAGGCAAAGTTATATATGAAATTCCACAAACTACTGATGTCATCAGCCTAACCCCCTGAATTCAGGAAATTTCTAGTAGAAGCTTCTGCCTGTCAATGTTATCTTTTAGGAACTAAACACTTAGAGGCTTCTGCCTTGCTGTCGATTTTACCTTTTAGAAAGAAACTAACTGACTGCTAGAACAGAGAAACATTTGAGAGCTAAAACATTCACCTGTTCAGATGAACCAGAAAGTGCCAGAAGTGACCTGAGCCTTATGATGTTAAAATCCCCTTTTGAATATTCATCCCAAGCCCTAAGAAAAGAGTCTGCATTCCCATATTCAGGGAGACAGTATTTTGGAAATTATTACCCACAATCTCCTTACTTGTATAAATAAATGACTTGTGATGCAACTCCATTTGGTGTAGTCTATCTATCACTCACCAAGTCCACTTTGGTCCAGTGACAGGTGTAGCATTTAGTTCTGAAAAGTAGGAAGGAATTGGAATGGAAGGTTGGTTGGAAGGAGAAATTCCATCATTTGCTCCCTTCATCTTATTATTTCAGGTTTTTCATTGTGTTTTGATTTATTATTTTTTAAATAATAATATATTACAAAGTTTGAGAAATGTTAGAAGTCTGTTAGAAATGAGGAACATGTGGTGTCTGGGTGGCTCAGTGGGTTAAAGCCTCTGCCTTCAGCTCAGGTCATGATCTCAGGGTCCTGGCATTGAGCCCCGAATCGGGCTCTCTGCTCAGCAGGGAGCCTGCTTCCCCCTCTCTCTCTGCCTGCCTTTCTGCCTAGTTGTGACTTCTCTCTCTCTGTCAAATAAATAAATAAAATCTTTAAAAAAAAGAAAAAGAAAAAGAAATGAGGAACAGAAAAACAAGGAAAACAGGGAGGCATTCCCACCAGGAACACTATGGCTTTGCTTTAAAACTCTTCTGAAAAGAAGAAGTGGTTGGGACACCAGACCAGATGAGGGTAGCTGACCTACCTGTAGACTCAGGAAGGTGTCCCTGGGCGAAGAGTCAACCTTCAAGTTACCAAGGTAGAAGGCAGGGCCCAAATAGATCTCTGGGACAGTCCTCCAGGTGGCAGAGCGGAGTCTGGAGGAAGAGCAGAGCCTTGAAGAAGAGAAAAGACCGTTCCCTACTCTAGTGTCAACACTGGCCCTAGATTTCCCCACCCAGGGACTAGGATTCCGATCCAGGGAGATGTATTAGACTAGAAGCATTAAAATCAGGAATCAGGAGACTTGTTCTGGGGTTCTAGTGCTGATCTCAAAGCACTCTATAAACTTGGGTAAATCACTTCAGTTGTCCAAATTTTAGCTCTTCATCTGCAAAGAGTTTGACATCTGTAAGCCCCCTGATCTCTCCAAGGGTTTAGGCATAAGGAGAAACATACCTTTCAAAGAAGCTCATTGTCATTTCCAGAGAATAGATAGCAAAACCATTCAGGGGAACCTTATTGATGGTAACAGATCCAGTTAATCCTGCAGGTGAGAGTAGGAAAAAATATGGACAGGGACTGGACATTCTCCAGTGTCTGGGATAAAGAAATTCAGACAGTACATGCCTGTGACAAGGAATAAGCCAGGAGGGCAAAGACCTGTCTGACCTGCTATCACTGAAGGTTTCCTATTGTATAGTTAAATATTACTAAGAAAGTTTCCCACTTAGTATCAGTACTTTCTCTGAAATTCCCAGTGGGAGACTGGGTCCTGCTCTACAATAGGCCAGGGCCCAATCTAACTGTTCTGCTTTTCTACCCAGGAGAACTGGAGAAGGCAGGACAAGGGAGAGGGAGCCTTTGGTCCTGGGACATAGGTATCCCATTCCTCAAGGGGCTCATTTTCTCCTCCCAACTGCAACGTTACCCCAATCTGAGGATCCAAGTAACTACAAAGAGAGATTATAGCCTGTTTCCCACCTTTCCGCTGATCTTGAATTTTCCATGAAAAATTGACTCGTCCTTTATTTTCTACCAGGATTCTTAGAAGTTGACATTCCTGAAAAAAATAAAAATAAAAAAGAAGGAAATTGGCATTCTGCTTGGGATAGACCATATTACAGAGACCACACGGCCTCTCAGAGTTTTTACTCCAGAATGCATTCTTTTCTGAGTCCCAGATAGAAAGACTAGCTAATGAGAGAAAAAGGGTCTCCAGAGCACAGCAGTCCTTCTCTCATGAGGACGCCTTGTGTTCCTGTTCCAAACTCAATCTTCCCTATCATCTGCTGGTTTTCCTTAGGAAAGGCAGAGAGCCTCAGCTGTGTGCTTTTGATCAGAGACCCAACAAGCAGCTGATGATTGATTCAGGGCTAATGGGGAAGTTCCATTTACACTGAAGCATGGATTTTGCAACTCTGCTCCACCTGGATCCAGGAGATGCAGTTAGGCTTATAGCCCTAAGCACCTGTTGATGGAATCCCCAAGTGAGAAGCAATACCAAAGGGCAGTGGCAGGGAAAGGAGATAGTCTATCTCAGGTCTGGGCTATGCTTGCTTTTGAGTCAGATGTCTAGGGCAGCACCCAGACTCTTGAATCACATACCCTGATTTTAGGAATATTCAACTTCTTAGTTTGATCATCCAGAAGTCCTATACTTATCTCATTCAAAAACACCTGCAAAAGAAGAGCCAGCATCAGACTTATAGGCCCACCTGAAGAAAGAAGAGAAGCTCTGGTTTAGGGAGCAGGCCATTTTGAAGGAAGAGACTAGCCTTGGTGATCACAGATGGCTAGAAGCTGAACAGGAGGACTTCATAGGCTTAAGTTGTGACAAAGCCAAAAACAAATCTCTTTGGCTTGACTTTATATTCCCAATACCTCACAAATAGTAGGTGCTTGAAAATAGCACCTAATAGTAAAGTTGACCAGTGATTGCCCTCCCAAATAACAGAGTCAGGTTCTGCTTACCTCCATTGACAGTAGATACCTACCTGTGCTGTATCGTGAACATTAGCTTGGAGAGAACCTCCAGAGCAAATGGAAGTCTCATAAAGCACAAATCCATAGGACTGGCCATTCCCACTGTTTATAGGGAGATTCTCCATGTTGACTGGTATATGAGATACAACTGGCTATGAGAGAGACATGGCAGAAATAGGGGCCAGGGTGATGAGAAGTTGGGATCCTTCTTCCTTAGGCTCTTGTCATTTTTTGTTGTACCTCCTACTGGCTCCCAACAGTTCTTTGGATAAGATATACTAAAACCAGTGCTATTTGATGATTTGTATCATCTCCACTGACCAGGAAATTCAGGGGATAGTAGGAGCATCATAAAGGGAACAATTACTGTAATCATGTGAATTAATGGAGTGAATAAATTTTATTTTAACATAACTAAAGTTGAATAAGAATTATGCACTATAGGAAATATTTAATTAGCATCTACAATGTACCAATAACTGTATTTATCTAAAACAGTGATAGCAAAAGTGAAACTAATATGAATTTAAGAGTTAACATTTTTCAAACAATTTTCACCTTTTCTTCAAAATAGGACAGGTAGTCTAATTTTAAAGGGAGAGTATGGACACATAAAAGTTCAGTGATTTGGTCTATTTGAAGGTGAAGAAGAGTCAGAAATTCAGTTTTATAGGTTCCTGGCTCTCATTCTTTCCTATATGGATCTTGCAGTCCCCCCTAAGAACATCTACCAGATGGTTCATCTGAGCTGGGAAACAGGATCCCCTAATATCCTGCTTTCCCCCATCCCTGCTCATTTTTCAAGTTCAAACCACTTTACAGTCTACCCGGAGAAAAATTTTGTGGTTCTTACTCCATAGTTCTAAATGTGGACAAAATCTAAAAGATTTATTTTCACCCTTCCCATAAAAAGTCCTTGGAAGAATCTCTACCCTGTGGTCTAAAGCCTTCTCCCACAGGCTCCCAACAGCCAACCCCCCATTCCAGTGCCAGATAGTACTCACCTCATGTAAGTACTGTAGAACATCCCACAGTGGCAAATAAAGGGATGGTTTCACAGAAGGATACTCAGCCTTGGGAGTGAGCTTGGGCAAAGGGGGCAGAGGCATTGCTGAAATGAAAATAATCCATGGGGCAAGAAGTGCCTGAAATAACTATCACTTTCTCCAAATTTCCCCATTCCTACCCATGAACTGTCATATCCCAGAGCCAACAAGAGAAATGGGTCCCATCCTAGCCTATGAGTATACTTCTCCAAGAGTGATGAGAAACTGGAAATAACTAAATTAGAACAAGTTTTACATGCATAAATAGCTGATAGCTATAGACCTCTATAAAGTAATGTTGATCATATGGACTGAGGACTCTCAGGGTGCAAAAACTCTGCCTTACGCCTTCTGGCAATGCCAGTGCTCACTTTCTAGCACATAGTAGATTATTTACTTTATTTAAATAAATAAAACTAAATAGGATGATTTTTGCTATCATACGTGAGGGTACCATGCCATCGTACTAAGAGATCTACAAATAGTAAATTATTTAATCTTCACAGTCATTATAGGAGATGAATATCATTGTCTTCATATTTTAGTGAGGAAACAGGCTTCAGGGGGCTTGAAACACTCATGGAAAGCCCCTCATCTTTTAAGTGGGAAAACTGGGATTTGAACTTAAGGTTGCCCTTGCCCTTAAAGATCCAAGCTTCTGCCTGAGGAGGAACCTTCCCTTCCCTCACCCTTCCACTTCATGAGGAGAGCCATCCCTCAAATTAAAAGTGATTGCTGAGTACCTAAGACAGATCCAAAGAGTCCTCGAAGCTTGAAATATTTTTCCGTGTAATCCCCAGCTTCTGTCAGCACAGCATCATAGTCTGCAAGACAGCAGAGTGTTGTCGCTGGCCAGGCAATCATCCACAACAGACCCTGTTTCAGCACTTCTGGTAGGAGATGGGCCAGGGCTACCAGAGGGAAATAGAAGATACATCTTCCCCACTCCCTGGACCAGTCCATCCCAGGCTGGGTATGTGTGTGGGCTGGAGGGGGGGTATGGGCAAGGGGGGTGGGTGTGCTATGCCACTCTGGGAACACTCCCCACAACCCTTCCTGGGGATCTGAGGCTGCAAAGACATTGGACTCATCCTTCTGTTTTACTTTCTAATGGATACCCTTTTCTTCCCTCAATCGGGATTGTCCAGTTGTGTCTATCAGTGCCAGCAATCACCATTTGTATTCTGTGAGTCTTAGAAGGTTCAAGTCAAGGGATTGTATTATGATGAGTGAAGCAGGGCTCTAGGTCTGAGGCACCCCATCTACTGCAATGACAGCCCGTTGGGGGTATTGTGAACATCACAGAAGAAAGGAAAATAGATAGGAATATCCAGAATACTCAGCATAGATCGTAAGTCAAGAATTCAGTGATGCTCAGAACTTGCTTTTGGAGCCTCATCTGTAAAGCTCCAGTATCACTTATGCTGGGAGGTGACCATACCAGCGAGCACTTGCCATAGCTAGTGACAACAGCTCTGTGTATCCCAAAATATGTGGCCCCATTCATGAAACCAAAGTTGGTCCCACCGTGGAACATATATACATTGAAGGAGATCTCAGATGTGATAAATTTAGACACAGTTTCCTTAACATCTGTAGAGAAGGAAGACAAGAATACAGGGAAAATTAAAAATTAAGATAGAAGTCACTGGTGAAATCTTATTCTCAACCCCACCCCATAATCAACTTAATTATTTTGTTTTTCAACCTCTACTAAGATTCTAAGCAGGAAATAGGTGGAATTGGCCACAACTATTCCAGGAAACCAAGTCTTATCAATACCTTTTTAAAAGTTATTTTCCCCAGAGTATGGACATAATTTGGCTCCATGTTATATCTATTAAAAAATAGCCTAAGAACACTTATGTCACTTAGACATCTAATGTTCATTTAAATTTTTTGAAATTGTACAAATAATTAGTATAATCTCATTACTCCCCTCTAGAGTAATATAAAATCACTGCAGTAGCCCACAAGTAGCTGTTCCCAATCTTTAGCCACAGAAACTCTTATTCTTTCACCATGATTTTAAGAGGTATGATCAACTTTCCACTGGCCACCATAGGGAGTTGGTTAAAAGGTAGTCAGATATGGGATTCAATTCTGGCTGTGCTCTTTACTACTTGTATTAACTTGGGCAACCTATTTTTCTCTCAGAGCCTCTGTTTCTTCATCTGTTAAATGAAAGTCCTAACTTCAACTACCTCACAGGATTGATGAAAAAATATAAGTAAGAAATATACCATAGTGCCTGACATGAAAGCAATCAAAAAACTTGTTTGTTGGTGATGGGTTTTGTTTCATTTCAGCCCAAGGAGGCTTTCCTCAGTTATCTGGTATTTTTCATTGGTTTACTTCACTTCTGGTACAAGTGAGCTTGTTTTTGTAATATCCACAGCAAAATATCTTCAGCAGCAAAACACTTTTACTAAGTCAACATCAGTCAGGCACTGTTCTGAATTGTTTACTGCACTTAACTCTCACAACAACCCTATGAAGTAGGGTACATGAGGACACTGAGACTTAGCAGACAAAGAAAGCTGCCTTGGATCATGCAGCTAGTCATGCAGACTAACAGAGCTGAGATTGAAATCCTGATGTCTTTGGCTACAGAATCCAGGCTTTCAGTCATTGAATGTTATTTCCTGACAATGACTACCACTTAGTTGACAATGCCATAGCAATGGCCTGTGCATTTGCCAGAGATTATTAAGACTTTTAGCAAATGCATCCCCTTCTTCAGAGATGTTGCCTTTCAAGACCCTTTCCGTGACCACCGTTGTCTTACCTCTGCAAGCCTGTCCTCATCTTTTCTATCACTGCAACTGTTTGCTTCAAAGCACTTGTCAGGTGTGGAACCCCTGATTTTCTTCATAATTATCTGGCAACACTACTAAATAACAAGCTCCCTGGAAGTAGGGACCAGGTCATTTTTATTCATCAGTTCACCCTCAAGCCTAGCCAAGTCCTTGTACTTATAGGTGTTGAATGAATAGTTATGGCTGAATGAGCTAATTAATTAACAAAGAAATGTATGAATGACCCATGACTCAGGACCATCTCTACTTGGGGTAAACACTGCAAAACACTTACCCTCAGCATTACCAACCATATGTTCACCTCCCCATGTGTCAAACCAGCCAACCCAGAATTCCATGATCATAATGGGCTTATTGCTCTAGAAACAAACCAAATCAAATACAAAGTCTGAGAAAATTAAGACAATCAGAAAAGCTAAGCACAACAGATGAGAATTTAAGGAACTCATGCTCTTTACTTTTTCAAAATTCAGCACTTCATTCTCCCTCCTTTCCCATCACCTCTTTACCATCACCCATAGCTTTGGTTCCTCCACCTCTCCTAAACATTGTCCATACTCCTTAAACTTTATGTGCCTCACTGCTATACCTGGATAGCACCATCTATGATCCCAACCTTGTTATATGTGAGGCTGGTTTTAAAATAATTGGCTTTGGATAAACAAGGATCTTACTGTAATTCTTGACACAGATATTGAGGCTCACATATACCAAAGGCCCACAGCTAATATCATCCTCAGTGGGGAAAAACTGAGAGCTTTTCCTCTCTATCAAGAATAAGACAGGGATATCCACTCTCATCATACTATTTAACATAGTACTGGAACTCTTAGCCCTAGCAATCAGACAACAGAAAGAAATAAAAGGTTTCCAAATCAATAAGGAAGAAGTCAAACTTTCACTATTTTCAGATGACATGATACTTTATATAGAAAACCCAAAAGACTCCACCAAAAAATTGTTAGAATACATGAATTCAGCGAAGTCACAGGGTATAAAATCAACATACAGAAATCTGTTGCATTTTTATTTGCCAATCACAAAACACCAGAAAGAAATATTAAAGAATCAATCCCATTTATAACTGCACCAAAAACAATAAAATATCTGGGAATAAACCTAACCAAAGAGGTAACAGATCTGTACTCTGAAAACTACAGAACACATATGAAAGAAATTGGAAAGGACACAAAGAAATGGAAAAACATTCATGCTCATGGAGTGGAAGAACAAACATTGTTAAAGTATCTATACTACCCAAAACAATCCATAAATTCAATGCAATCCCTATCAAAATACCACCAGCATTTTTCACAGAGCTAGAACAAACAACCCTAAGATTTGCATGGAACTACAAATGACCCTGAATAGCCAAAGCAATCTTGAAAAACTAATGCAGGAGACATCACCATTCCAGACTTCAAGCTACATTACAAAGCTGGAGTCATCAAAGCTGTATGGTTCTGGCACAGAAAAACAGACACATAGATCAATGGAACAGAAGAGAAAACCCAGAAATGGACCCACAACTGTATGGTCAATTAATCTTCGACAAGGCAGGAAAGAATATCCAATGGAAAAAAACAGTCTCTTCAACAGATGGTGTTGGATAAATTGGACAGTGACATGCAGAAGAATGAAAGTGGGCCACTGTCTTACACCATATACAAAAATAAATTCAAAATATATGAAATACCTCAATGTGAGACAGAAAACCATCAAAATCCTAGAGAATACAGGGAGCAACCTCTTTGACTTTGGCTGTAGCAACTTCTTACTAGACACATTGCCAGAGGCAAGGGAAACAGAAGCAAAAATTAATTATTGGGACTTCATCAAAATAAAAAGCTTCTGCATAGAAAAGGGAACAACCAACAAAACTAAAAGGCAGCCTACAGGATGGGAGAAGATATTTTCAAATATCTGATTAGGGGTTAGTATCTAAAATCTATAAAGAACTTATCAAACTCAATACCCCAAAAAACCAAATAATCCAGTTAAGAAATGGGCAGAAGACATGAATAGGCATTTTTCCAAAGAAATATCCAGATGGCCAATAGACACATGAAAAAATGCTCCACATCAAGGGTGCCTGAGTGGCTCAGTGGGTTAAAGCCTCTGCCTTTGGCTCAGGTCATGATCTCAGGGTCCGGGGATTGAGCCCCGCATTGGGCTTTCTGCTCAGCAGGGAGCCTGCTTCCCCCTCTCTCTGCCTGTCTCTCTGCCTACTTGTGATCTCTCTCCCTCTGTCAAATAAATAAATAAAATCTTAAAAAAAAATGTTCCACATCACTTGTCATCAGGGAAATATAAATTGAAACCACAATAAGATATCACCCCACACCTGTCAGAATGGCTAAAATTAACAAGTCAGGCAACAAGAGATGTTGGCAAGGATGCAAAGAAAGGGGAACCCTCTTACACTGTTGGTGGGAATGCAAGCTGATATAGCCACTCTGGAAAACAGTATGGAGGTTCCTCAAAAAGTTAAAAATAGAATTACCCTATAACCCGGCAATTGAATTACTCGATATTTACCCAAAGGATAAAAAAAATCCAGATTCAAAGGGGTACATGCACCCTGATTTTTCTAGCAGAATGGTCAACAATAGCCAAATTATGGAAAGAGCTCAAATGTCCAACAACTGATGAATGGATAAGAAGGTGTGGTACGTATGTATGTATATACACACACACACAATGGAATACTACTGAGCCATAGAAAAGAATGGAATCTTGCAATTTGCAACAATGTGGAGGAGCTAGAGTGTATTATGCTAAGCGAAATAAGTCAGTCAGAGAAAGACAAATAACGTGATTTCAGTCATATGTGGAATTTAAGAAACAAAACAGATGAACATATGGGGGAAGAGAGAGAGGGAAGCAAATTGTAAGAGACTCTTAGTATTAGAGAACAAACTAAGGTTGATGGAGGGAAGGTGGTTGGGGGATGGGCAAAATAGGTGATGGGTATTAAGGAGGGCACTTATTATGATGAGCACTGGGTATTATATGTAAGTGATGAATCACTAAATTCTACTCCTGAAGCCAATATTATATTATATGTTAACTAACTAGAATTTAAATAAAAATTTGAAAAAAGAAAAAAACTAAGGCTCAGAGGTCACATTGTTGGTAAGGGCAGAGCTACAACTCAAAATCATGTCTAAGCCGAATGATCAGCTACTAAGTTACACTACCTGTCAGGTATTTCATTCATTTTCTCCATATTTAAATTTTATTCTCCATATTTAAATTTTATTCTACCTCACCTGTGTTGATCCACTGTAATTATTATTTATTATTTTTTATTTCTAACAATTCTTCTTTGTATATATTTGTTAATAAACAATTTGATATATAACAATTCATAAATGTTACCATGTCTTTATGGATTATACCTTTTATTTATATAAAACAATTATTATCATATTAAAATAACTAATGATTATCTAACTTTTACTATGTACTGAGTATTGTTTGAAGTAGTTTACTTACTTTGTTCTGTGTGACAAACTATAAGGTAGATCATATGAGTCTTTATTTTACAAATGAAGAAAATGAGGTCACATAACCATCCAAGCTCACTCAGGTAGGAAGTACTAGAACTGGGCTTTGAACTCAGCCAGACTTGCTCCAGACTCTTAACCATTATATCCTACTGCATCTGGAATGTAATGACTTACTATCTAAAACTAGAGGAGAACATATCAAAGCAATTCCATTTCTCAAACCTCTGAGGTAACTCTTGCCTTAAAACATAGGCATCTTGGGTGTCCAGGTGGCTCAGCTGATTAGGCAGCTGCCTTTGGCTCAGGTCATGATCCCAGAATCCCAGGTTCGAGTCCCACATCAGGCTCCCAGCTCCGCAGGGAGTCTGCTTCTCCCTCTGACCTTCTCTCTCATGCTCTCACTTTCTCTCACTCTTTCTCTCTTAAATAAATTAACAAAATCTTTTAAAAAAATAGGCATCTCTTCTAAAATTCCTATTATTGGTGACCTAAACAGCCAGACGCCATAGGCTTTCAGTCTGATACCTGCATTCCATGTCTAGCCTAACATTTTCTTTTTTTAAAAAGGATTTTATTTATTTATTTGACAGAGAGAGGTCACAAGTAGGCAGAGAGGCAGTCAGAGAGAGAAGGGGAAGTAGGCTCTCCGCTGAGCAGAGAGCCCGATGCGGGGCTCGATCCCACGACCCCGAGATCATGATCTGAGCTGAAGACAAAGGCTTAACCCACTGAGCCACCCAGGCGCCCCTAGCCTAACATTTTCTTTTCTTTGTTTTTTTTTTAGATTTTATTTATTTATTTGAGAGAGAGAGAGAGTGAGAGAGAGCATGAGAGAGGAGAAGGTCAAAGGGAGAAGCAGACTCCCCGTGGAGCTGGGAGCCGGATGCAGAACTCGATCCCAGGACTCCGGGACCATGACCTGAGCCAAAGGCAGTCGCTCAACCAACTGAGTCACCCAGGCGCCCTAGCCTAACATTTTCAATGCTCCTGAGTAATGAACATTCTTTCTTAAAAAAAAGTTGACATCTTCTGCACAGGAGAGGCAGTTACTGTCCCATTTATACTATAATGGAAAATTATGGTGGGCTTCTCATGGGGAATACGCCAGGTATTCATACTGTGCATTCTCAGTTTTACTCCTGGAATCCTCCAGCATCCTGCCATGATCAAAAATGGTCATACTGAAAATTAAAAAAAAAAAAAGGTCATACTGTAAGTCTGAAGACCTGTCCTCCAAGGCCTTTTCTCAGCTGATCCCTGAAGTCGAATATGATGTTTTCTGGATCCTATGTGTTCTTCTATCGTGGCTTGGCTTAATCCCTTATTTCTTCATTCTCCAAACATTTCCATAAAAAGGGTGAATAGAAAATAAGTAATCTGAGCCCTTAAATATCTATATTTTTCAATACAGTTTCTTCATGTTTAGACTGAGTATAAAATTCTAAGTTGAGGGGCACCTGGGTGGCTCAGTGGGCTAAACCTCTGCCTTCGGCTCAGGTCATGATCTCAGGGTCCTAGGACTGAGCCCCACATAAGGCTCTCTGCTCAGCAGGGAGTCTGCTTCCTCCTCTCTCTCTGCCTCCTCTGCCTCCCTGTGATCTCTGTCTCTCTCTGTCAAATAAATAAATTAAATCTTTAAAAATAAATAAATAAATAAAAATAAATTTCTAAGTTGAAATTCATTTATCCTCAGAATTTTAAAAGTATATTTCATTGCTTTGTGTTATCCGATGTCAATACTTTAAAATCCTGATTCTCGGGGCACCTGGGTGGCTCAGTGGGTTGGGGCCGCTGCCTTTGGCTCAGGTCATGATCTCGGGTCCTGGGATCGAGCCCCGCATCGGGGTCTCTGCTCGGTGGGGAGCCTGCTTCCCCATCTCTCTCTGTTTGTCTCTCTGCCTACTTGTGATCTCTGTCAAATAAACAAATAAAATCTTAAACAAACAAACAAACAAACAAACAAACAAATAAATAAATAAATAAAATCCTGATTCTCATTGTTTGGTATATAGTAAGCCTATGACTTTTCTCTCTGAATAATGTTTTTTTTTTTTTCTCTGAACAATGTTAATTTTACAATGTGGGTCTTTATTTTTTTTAATCATTTATTGTGTAAAGCATTTGAGGAGTATTTTCAATTTAGAGATACATATCCTTCAGTTAAAGGAATTTTTCTTACATTAGTTATTTGTACTTTCCTTATTTATAATTTCCTTTTCTCTGTGTTCTTTGTCCTCTTTTGATAGCCACTATTACTAAGGTGTTGGGCCTTCTAAATTGATCTTATGAGACATTTATGTTCTCTCATATTGTATATCCTATTGACTTGTACTATTTCTAGGAAATTTCCTCAACTTTACCTCCAACTCATATTTAACTTTTAATTTAAATGTTAGATTTTAATGTCAAAGATTTTTTTTTTTGGCCCTCTGAGTATCCCTTTTTCTGAATATCTTACTCTTATCTTGTGCATAAATAATCTTGTTCATATTTTTATGCATATTAACAAGCATTTTTTATATTATATTCTGTTTCCTGAATTAGTGTATAATGCCTGGCTTCCATTTTCTTCTTTTTTGGTAGTTATTATTTTTCACTGGCAACTTTTATTAAATAAATACCATTTGTATTAAAGAGGGAAGACTGATTTCTGGTATTAAAATGGTACGTGCTTTTGGTGCACTTGACATTCTCCTCTTGGAAATCCTCAAAATCATAATGAAGAATGAGAAATAGAAACACAAACAACATCTTCCATGAATCTAATTGACATCTGAAACTTCAAAGCATAAATTAAAAAGAAAGAGTGCCAAAGTCCTTAAGTTCTACCAGGTGTTGAAGAAATGTAGAAAGAAAATGCTTTTTGTTGACGATTTTAGGAAAGAGTACCAGCACAAATTTCTTCCAAGTAGAAAACATACCCTATAGTACATCGACAATTTCTCATTTGTAATTACAGAATGGGGTTCACGAGCTGGTAAAAGGGGTACACTTTGCATAATACAGTGTATCAGAAGTTTGAAAGAAAGTAATTATTGCAGAATCAGGAATAAATTCTGACATCAAGAACACAAAAAGTGCGAGAGGGTAGTAAAAATGTAATTTTAGAATGCGTTTGAACTAATTTGTTACCAACTTAAAATAGACTGTTATAAATTTAAGTTTTTCTATGCAAGCCTCATGGTAATCAGAACACAAAATGTATGGTAGATATATGAAGGATAAAGAGAAGGAAATCTGAGCATATATTTAGAGAAAATCATCAAATCACAAAAGAAGGGAGCAAGAAAAGAAGAAAAAACAAAGGAATTATAAAACAGCCAGAAAACAATGAACAAAATGGCAAAAAGTGCATTAACTATCAATAATTACTTTAAAAGTAAATGGAGCAACACCTAGGTGGCTTGGTTGGTTAAGCATCTGACTTCAGCTCAGGTCATGATCCCAGGGTCCTGGGACCGAGTCCCATGTTGGGCTCCCTGCTCAACAGGAAGTCTGCTTCTCCCTCTCCCTCTGTCCCTCCCCTCTGCTCTTGTTCTCTCTCTCTCTCCCTCAAATAAATAAATAAAATCTTTAAAAAAAATAAAATAAAATAGGGATGCCCGTGTGGCTCAGTCAGTTAAGAATCTGCCTTTGGCTCAGGTCCTGATCACAGCGTCCTGGAATCAAGTCCCACAACAGGCTCCCTTGCTCAGTGGGGAGCCTGCTTCTCCCTCTGCCTGCTGCTCCCAGGGCTTGTGCTCTCTCTCTCCCTATCTCTCTCTCTCTCTGAAAAATAAATAAAATCTAAAAAAATTAAAAATAAACAAAATAAATAAAAGTAAATGGACTAAATTTTCTAATCAAAACACATAGAATAGTGGCATGGGTAAAAAAAAAAAAAGACCCATCTATATACTGCCTACAAAAGACTTACTGCACATTTAAGGACATACATAGATTGAAAGCAAGAAATGGGAAAGATATCCCATATAAATGGAAACCAAAAGAAAATTAGGATAGCTATACTCATATCATACAAAATAAACTTTAAGACAAACACTGTAATAAGAGATAAAGAAGATCGTTATATAGGGCAGCAATATAAAGAGGTCAATCCAACAAGAGGATATAACATTTGTAAAATATAAGATGATCATATCAAGCTCTTTTCCAAACATAATAGTATAAAATTATGTTTTATAGAACACAAAATGTTCTAGAATTTATTCTAGAAATAAATTACAAGAAGAAAACTGGAAAATTCAAAAGTATATAAAGATTAAACATGCTACTGAATAATCAATGGGTCAAAAAGAAATCAAAGGAGAAATCAAGAAATCTTGAGGCAAATGAAAATAGAACTACATACCAAAACTTAAGGGATGCAGCAAAAGCTGTTCTAAAAGGTAAGTTTGTATGATAAATGACTACATTAAAAAGCAAGAAAGTTCTCAAAGAAACAATTTAACTTTATACCTCAAGGAACTAAAAAAAGAACAAATTAAGCCCAAAGTTAACAGAAGAAAGGAAATTATAATAAAGATCAGAGTGAATCCAGCTTTTAGTTTCATTTATCTTTTCTATTGAGAGACAAAAAACACAATAGAAAAGGTAAATGAAACTAAAAGCTGGTTTTTGAAAAGATAAAGAAAATAAAGTATTTGCTAAACTTACTAAGAAAAAGACAGAGGATTCACATAAATAAAATCAGAAATAAAAGAGGACATGTTACAAGTGATACCACATTAATATAAGGAAGATAAGAGACTGCAATGAACATGCAATGAATATGCTAGAAAACTGGATAACCAAGATGAAATACATAAATTTCTAGAAACATACAACCCACCTAGACTGAGTCATGAAACTACAGAGAATCAAAAACATCCCAATAAACAAATATCCAGGACCAGATGGATTAAATGGTGAATTCCATCAAACATTTAAAGAAGAACTAATGCCAATTCTTTCCAAACTCTTCCAAAAATTAGAAAGAGGGAGTATTTCTAACCTCATTTTCCAAAGCCAGCATTACCCTGATACTAAAACCAGACCAAGCACACTGCAAAATAGAAAATACCAAGCCAATATACTTGATGAACATATATGTAAAAATCTTCAATTAAATATTACCAAACTAAGTTCAACAATACATTAAAAGTATTATTCACCATGAACAAGTAGGATTTATCCCTGCAATGCAAGAATGGTTTAACAACCACAAATCAAACAATGTAGAACAGAACTAAGAGCCCAGAAATAAACCCACACATATATGGTCAATTAATTTACAACAAAGGAGCCAAGAATATAAAATGGGAAAGTTTAGTCTCTTCCATAAATGGTGTTAGGAAAAAACTGGGACAGCTACAAGTGAAACAATGAAACTGAACCCCTATCTTACACTTTACATAAAGATTAACTCAAAATAAATTCTTGAATGTAACACCTGAAACCATAGAATTCCTAAGGAAAACATAGGCAGTAAGCTCCTTGATGTTGGTCTTGTCAATGATTTTTGGATCTGACATCAAAAGCAAAGACAATAAAGGCAAAAATAAACAACTGAGACTATATCAAACTAAAAAGCTTCTATTCAGTAAAGGAATCCATCAACAAAAGGAAAGAGCAACCTACTGAATGTGAGAAAATATTTGCAAATCATCTATCTGATAACCAGTTGATATCCAAAATACATAAGGAATTCATGTATTTTGAACTCAACTCAACTCAACAGCAAAAAAACAAATAACCTGATTTAAAAATGGGCAGAAAAAAAAATAAAAACGTGGCAGAAGATCTGAATAGACATTTCTCAAAGAAGAAATATAGATAGCCAACAAGTACATGAAAAGATGCTCAACATCACTAATAATTCAGGGAAATGTGAATAAAAAAGATAATGATAAATCATCTCACACCTGTAAGAATGACTCTTACCAAAAAGATAAGAAATAAGTGTTAGTGAGGATATAGAGAAAAAGGAACCCACTGTTGTAAATTGTGCAAATTTGTGTAAAATTTGTAAAATTCTGTAAATGTAAATTTGTGGAACCACTATGGAGAACAGTACAGAGGTTCCTCAAAAGATTAATAATAGAAATACAATATGATCCAGCAACTCCACATCTGGGTATTTATCTGAAAAAAATTAAAGCACTAACTGAAAAAGATTTACACACTCCCGTATTCATTACAGCATTATACAATAGCCAATGTATAAAGACAAACCAAGTGTCCACTGATGGATGAATGGATAAAGAAGACGTGATACATATGAGAAATTAAATATTTCAGCCATAAAGAAGAATGAAATCTTGCCATTTGTGACAACATGGGTGGACCTGAGGACACAATGAAAAGTGAAATAAACCAAAGAAAAATATCATGTGATCTCGCTTATATTGGAATCATAAAAAATAATAATAATAAAGTTAAAAACCAAAGCTCAGAGAAACAGAGAACAGATTGCTGGTTGCCAGATGGAGGGAAGAAGGGAAGATGAGGGGTTAGGGGATATGGGTAAAGGGAGTCAAGAGATACAAACTTCTAGTTTAAAACAAATAAGTCATGGGGATGTAATGCACAGCTTGGTAACCATAGTTAATAATACTGTATTCAGGGTGCCTGGGTGGCTCAGATGGTTAAGCATCTGCCTTTGGCTCAGGTCATGATCCCAAGGTACCTGGATCAAGTCCCACATCAGGCTCCCTGCTCACTGACGAGCCTGCTTCTTCTCCCTCTGCCTCTGTCTCTCTGTCTCTTATGAATAACTAAATAAAATCTTTGAAAAAAAAAAAAAGAAAAAAGTTAAAAAAAAGAATACTATATTCATATTTGAGCATTGCTGAGAGTAGATCTTAAAAGTTCTCATCACAAGAAAAAAATTGTTATTAAGTGTGGTGATGGATGTTAACTAGATTTATTGTAGTGATTACTTCATAATATGTACAACTATCAAATCATTGTGTTATATACCTGAAACTAATATAATGGCATATGTTGATTATACCTCAAAAAAAGAAGCCATAAAGGGAAAAACAAAACAAAACTTAAGAAAAGAAGGGGCGAAGAACCTACTGAACATCCCTAAATGAGTGAATCCTAAACAGATACAAATGATAGTTTTATACTGAGTGTGTGTTATTCTCTTATCTTTATTTCTCATTGCTTTTTTAAAGATGTGGGAAAAAACACAGGAAAACCTACTGGGCTAGCACGAGAATGTGAATCCCCCAGGGACTTGGATGTGGTGAGTCTTACACCTCTATGCAGATTTTACCTCCACAAATTCCACCACATGTTATGTGGGAAGACGGGAGAATCCTCAGTAACCTTCTTTTACAGGTGAATTGGGTCCACCCCCACCCCAAAAAATTCATATATTGAGGTCCTAACTCCCAGGACATCAGATGTGACTATATTTGGCAACAGGGACTCCAAAATGAGTGGTCTCCTTATAAAAAGTGGAAAATTGAGGGCACCTGGGTGGCTCATATGTTAAATGTCTGCCTTCAGCTCAAGTCATGATCCCAGGGTCCTGGGATTGAGTCCCACATCGGGCTCCCTGCTCTGCGGGAAGCCCACTCCTCCCTCTCCCACTCCCCCTGCTTGTGTTCCCTTTCTAACTGTGTCTCCCTATGTCAAATAAATAAATAAAATCTTTTTTTAAAAAGAGGAAATTTGAATGTAGACAAGTATAGAGAGAAGACCATGTGAAGACACAAGGAGGGGAAGATGGCCATCTAGAGGCCAAGGAAAGAATCTCAGATAATAACAACCCTGAAGGCACCTCAGTCTTGGATGTCTAAGCCTATAAAATTGTAGGAAGATAAATGCCTGTTGTTTAAGTACCCAGTCCATGGTATTCTGTTATGGCACCCCAAGGAAACTAATACATATTTTGGTACCAAGAAGTGTGGTACTGGGGTGATTTGTTATTAGTTAACAAATACCTAAAGATGTGGAAGTGGCTTTGGAACTAGGTATGGGGAGAGGCTGGATGAACCTTGAAGTACTTGCTAAAAATAAGCCTAGAGTTCCTTGCAGGGGCTGTTAATAGAAATATGGGATTAAAGGCAATTCTAGAGAGAGAACAGAAAAAGAAGAGGAGAGCTGGAGAGAGAGCTTGTATCATCTTAGAGAATACAAATGTCACCATAAACAGATTATTGTTAGAAATATGAATGTTAAAGATGCTTCTGATGAGATCTCAGGTAGAAATTAGTAAATGTTATCAGAAACTGGAAGGAGAAGTTGATCCTTGTTATAAAATGGAGAAGAATTTGGATGAATTGAGTTCCAGTATTTTGTGGAAACAGAACTTGCAAATGATGAACCTCAATATTTAGATGAGGAGATTCCTAAGAAAATATTGATGGCATGGTCTGGTTTCTCCTTATTCCTTGTAGTGAAATATAAGAGGAAAGATATAAATTGAAGAAGGAATTGGTAAGCAAAAAGGAACCCAAACTTGAAGATTTGTAAAAATTCTCAACCTACCTATATTGTAAAAATTGAGAAAGTGCAATTAGAGAACATTGAAGATGTATGTGGACAATCATTTGCTACAGAGGTTGTTGGTGAGTGACTTATGGATCCACTCAGCCAACTCAACAGAAGCCAGGAATAGAGGTGGGGCTATCTAGGAAAGATCCAAGGAGGACCCTCTTGTCTAATGGCTTGGGCTCCCATGAATTGTATGGGAAGCCAAAAGGTTTTTAAAATTTTTATACTAGCAGAAATGCTACTGACTTGGATAGAAGGGGACAGAGCTGGGGCAAAATGAAGGAAAGCTGTCAGATTTCTGAGATTCTACAGGATGGGCCAATAGAGCTATCAGGTTGCAAATATACATTATCCTTCAAGAAAAAAGAGGAATGATGCTAAAGACGGTTGAGAGGTCAGCAGGCTGCCACTACTACTGTAGGCACAAATGCCCAGTGGACAGGGCTGTGTTGTCTTTTTCTAGGTTCCAGAGGAGCCCAGGGCTGAGGGTGTGGGGCTGTCACCTTGGGGGACTGAAAGGGAAGCCCACCCTGGTAGACATAGAGAACAGAGAATTATTATTAAGCCTTAAAGTCTAATTATTATTATGAGGCTTTAAATCTAATGGAATTTGCCCTATAAGGTTTCGGACTTGCTTACCACCCATGACTCCCTTCTTCTTTCCAATTTCTCCCTTTTTGGATGATATTGTCTATCCCGTGCTTATCCTACAATGTATTTTGGAAGCAGATAGATTTGCTGCCTGGTTTCACAGGTTCATACCTAGAGAAGTATTTTGCCTAGAATGAATCATATGTGGAGTCTCATCTCTACTTGTATAAGATGAGATTTAGATGAGATTTTGGATTCAGAGTTGGTGCTGGAATTAAAAAAAAAGGTGGGACTTTGAGGCTGCAGGCATGGGGTTAATATATTTTGTGTGCAAGAAGGATCAACATTTGGGTGTGGGAGGAAATTTATGGGCTAAATTGTGTCCCCCACATTTATACTGAAATCCTAACCCCCAGTATCTCAGAATATGACTATATTTGGGAAAAGGGTATTTAAATAGTTAATTAAGGTTAAACGAGATTATTTGGGTGGACCCTAATCCAATATCACTAGTACCCTTATAAGAAGAGATTAGGATACAGATACACACAGAGGGAAACCTTGTGAACATGCCCAGAGAGAAAGAAGACTCAGAAGAAACAAACCCTTTTGACACCTAGATCTCAGATTCTAGCCTCCTAAACTGTGAAAAGATAAATACTGTTTAAGCCAACAAGCCTTTGGCTTCCTCCCTGATACTGTCTGGGGAGGGGAATCAGCAGCCTCTACCAAATCTCTCATACCCATCTCTTCTAGGGAACAAAAGATTTAATCTGCAGAGATAGGAACAACAAAAGCTGTTACCTTAGGGCAACCCATGCTGTGCCTGGAAATAACAGCTAGGGAAGAAACAGGAGCACTTGAAAAAGCCATACCCCTCAGACCCAGGCACACAATGCTTGCCTAAGACTGATGCATAATTGTAACATCAGGGAATGCATTTCCTCCCTCACCATCAGGCTAACTGGTATAGGGTATAAATGACATATCGTATGACTGGGAGAGCTGGGGTAAGACAGACTCTCTTGGGGTGCATTACCCCAAGGGGAGTCCAGACATAGAGAAAATACCTATGACAAACTAGCCCTCACACTAGACATGAGATGTTCTAGAGGAATTTGAAGTCTATGGTTTAAGGAGGATAGCCTTAACAAGAAACCTCAAATTCAGCCCAACTTCTGACAATATTAACAAAAAACCCTCACATTAAAAGGCTAGCAGAAAGAAAGGCATGCTTATCTCTAAGACAGTATCTATGTCCCACACAAGATATTCAGTTTTCATTAAAAAAAAAAAAACAAAAAAACACTATGAGCCCTACAAAATGGCAAGAAAAAAAAAACATTTTGAAGAGATAAAGCAATAATCAAGAACAGTCTCAGATAAGACAGATGTAATTAAATACAGAATTGAAAATAATATGATTAATATGATAAAAGTTGCAATAGAAAAGGTGGACATCAAGCAAAATCAGTCGGGTAACTTTAGCTGAGAGATGGAAGCTATAGGAAGTGAATGGAAAAACTAGAAATTGAAAACACAGTAACAGAAATAAGTCTTTCACTGAGCTCACCAGGAGACTCAACAGAGGAGATGTATAAAGCAGTGTACTTAAAGAGAAGCCTATAGAAGTTAACCAAACTGAACTAAAAACTAAAGAGAAAAAGACTAGGAAAAAAAAACAAAACACAGCATCCAAGCAGTGTGAGACAATATCAAATGATCTTATGTACATGTAATTGGACCTGCAGAAGAAGAGAGAGAGAAGAAAGGAAATATTTGAATCAGTAATGGCTGAGAATTTTCTAAAGTTAATTACAGACACCAAACCACAGATCCAATCTGTGAGAACATCAAGCAGGATAAACTCTAAGAAACAAACCACACTTAAGTATATTATACACAAGCTTCTGAAAACCAAAGACAATGAGAAAATTCTAACAGCAATCAGAAAAAGAAATTACCTACAAAAGCTATAGATAAAAATTAATATAGACTTCTCATCAGAAACCATGAAAGACAAAAAAACAAAAACAAAAAACCAACACAATAGAATGGCACTTTAGGGGCGCCTGGGTGACTCAGTGGGTTAAAGCCTCTACCTTCGGCTCAGGTCATGATCTCAGGGTCCTGGGATTGAGCCCCACATCGGGCTCTCTGCTCAGCTGGGAGCCTGCTTCCCCCTCTCTCTCTGCCCGCCCTTCTGCCTACTTGTGATCTCACTCTCTCTCTCTGTCAAATAAATAAATAAAATCTTAAAAAAAAAAAGAATAGCACTTTAAAATGAGGATTTAGGAATATACTATTATAAGATATTAATAATATATGTGAAGCAGTTCAGTATTTGAAAGTACTTTCAGATTAATTTAACATGTATATTTTAAATCCTTGGGCAACAGTTAAAACTTTAATAAAACCTGAGAAAAGTAATTAGTCCATAGAGGAGATAAAATGGAGATTTTTTATGATATACATCCATTTTATGTCCTTTAAAATGATCAATTAACTCAAATCAATTGTTTGAGTAATGCTCAAACAATGCTCAATTAACTCAAGAAAAGGAGGAAAATGCTCAATTAGCAAGATGCTGGATTTTAATCCAACTATATCAATAATCACTTCAAATGTGAATTATCTGTCAGTTAAGAGACAAAAATTGTCCGATTAAATATTTTAAAAAGTAATACATAATTATATGTTGTCTACAAGAAATCTACTTTAACTACAAATACTGAAAGAAAGGTGAAAAGTGGAACACCTCTGTGGCTCAGTCAGTTAGTTCAAGTCATCCCAGGGTCCTGGGATTAAGCCCCAAGCCAGGCTTCTGCTCAGTGGGAAGCCAGCTTCTCCCTCTTCCTCTGCCCCCCCAGCCCACTTGTGCTCTCTCTGTCTCTCAGATAAATAAATTAAACTCTTAAAAAAAAAAGAAAGATAAAAAGTAAAAAGATAAACATCATGCAAACCACTAACCAAAAGAAAGCTGGAATAGCTATATTTATATCAGTCAAAGTAGACTTCAAAACAAGGAAGATGGTCATTACATAATGAGAAAGGAGTGAATTCTCCAAAAAAATACAATAATTCTAAATGTATGTATACCTAAAAACAGAGCTTCAAAATACACAAGACAAAAATGGATAGCTCTGAAAGGACAAATGAATAAATCCACAATTATATTTAAAGATATCAACACTCTTCTCTTAATAATTGATACAATAAGTAAGTAGAAAATCAGTAACAATAGAGATTACCTAAACAGTACTATCAATCAACTTAAGCTAATGGAAATTTATAAACAAATGCAAAATACACATCTTCTCAAGTGTACATGGAACATTCACCAAATTGACCATATTATGAGTCATAAAACAACATTAACAAATGGAAAAGAACAGAAATCATACAAAGTATATTCTTGGATTTTAACAGTATTAAACTAGAAATCAACAACAGAATAATACCTGGAAAATCCCCAAGGATTCAAAAATTAATCAACATACTTCTGATATATAGAATAAAGATGAAGTCTAAAGGAAAATTTTAAATGTTTTGAACATCTTTTGAAACATTTTTAAAAATGAAAATACAGCATAGCAAACAGTGAATTCAGGGAAATTTGTAGCCATAAATGCTCATATTAGAAAAGAAAAAATTCTCAAGTCGGTATCTCAGTTTCCACCAAACAAACAGACATTCTAGAAAAAGTAGATCTGATTCAGACCAAAGGAAGCAAAATAGAAAATGCTAAAGATCAGAGAAAAAAATCAATGAACTAGAGAACAGGAAGAAAATAAAACAAAAATAAAAAAAGTGAAAAGCTAGATCTCTGAAAAGATCAATAAAACTGATAAACTTCTAGTCACAATGACTGAGATAAAAAGAGAGAAGACACAAACTTACCAATATCAGGAATGAAAGAGGGGCCACCACCACTGACAACTAAGATTACAAGGATATCAACAGAATATTAGAGACAACTCTGTGCCCATGAAGTCATAAACTTAGATAAAACAGAATAGAATAAATCCTTAAAAGACACAAACTACCAAAAGTTGCTCAAGAAAATAATCTAAATTATGCTACATCTATTAGAGAAATTAAATTTCTAGTTAAAAGTCTTTTTAAAAAGAAAACTTCAGGTCCAGATGGTTTCACTGGTGAATTTATCAAACATTAGTAAGAAATGCTATGGATTCTATACAACCTCTTCCAGAAAATAGAAAAGGATGGAATACTTCCAAACTCATTTTATGAGACCAGCATTACCCTGATTCTAAAATAAAGACCAATATCCCTAATGAACATGGAAGCAAAAGTTCTCAATAAGATATGAACAAATTGAATCCATCAGAATATAAAACAGTAATACATCACAATTGAGGAGGAGTAATCCCAGGAATACAAGACTGGATCAATTTTCAAAACCCATGTTTAACCATATTAGTGGACGAAAGAAGAAGGACGTATTAGAAAAACTGCATGACCTGTGGCTTTGGCTATGACCTTAGACATTAGGACACAAGAACTTGATCCACTTGGCCATCAAAATGAATGAAGTACTGATTCTTGCTACAGTACAGATGAGCCTCAAAAACATCAAACTGCACACACAAAAAACAGATACAAAAGACTAGATTGTGTATGATTCCATTATATGAAATGTCTAGAAAAAGAAAATTTATAGAGATGGAAAGCAGATCAGTGTTTGCCTACAGCTGGAGATGGGAGCAGGGGATTTAGCACAAATGAGTGTGGGGAAACTTTAGATTGTGGCGATGGTTGTAAAACTCTACATCTTGGATTGAATACTTACAATGGGTGGATTTAATGGTGTAAAAACTATGTTTCAACAAAGCTGTTTTTTTTTTTTTAAAAAAAGTGACAATTAGAGAAAGACAATTAATTATCATATGGTTTCACTCAAATGTGGAAGGCTAGAAACAGTACAGAGGATCATAAGGGAAGGGAGTGAATGAGAATGGGAAGAAATCAGAGGGAGACAAACCATGAGAGACTCTGGACTCCAGAAAACAAACTTCCTCAGGTTGTGGAAGGGCATGTGGGTGGGGGAATGGGGTAACTGGGAGATGGGCGTTAAGGAGGATACATGATGTGATGAGTACTGTGTGCTATATGCAACTAATGAATCGTTGTGTACTACAATAAAAACTAATGATGTACTATATGTTGGACAACTGAATTTAAATTAAATATTATTAATAATAATAATTTTTTCTTGTTTTTTGGAACAGCTTTGAGCTATAATTCACATAACCTACAATGTGTGCATTTGAAATTTTAACATTCAATTGTTCTTTTTTTAAATTAAATTCCAGAGTTGTGGAACTAGCACAATTTTAGAACTTTTTTGCCTCTCCAAAAGAACCATTCCTTTGACTATCATAATCCCATTTTCTTCCTCTCTTAACGTGTAGGTAACAATGAATGTATCTTCTGACTCTATAGATTTGCCCTTTCTGGACATCTCATGTGAATGAAATCATAAAATCCTTTGCCAATAGCTTCTTTTAACTTAGCATGTTTTCAAGGTTCATATGTGTTGTAGTATCTATCATTTTTTTATTGCTGAATGATATTCCATTGTATGGATGTGCTACAGGTTATTTACATATTTTTCAGTTGATGAACATTTGGGTTGTTAATACTTTGTGGGTATTATGAGTATTGCTGCTCTGAACATTGACATTTAACAATAATAATTTAAAAATTTTTTAAAGTGACAAAAGAAAAAAAGAACCAACAACAAAAAAGACTTACTACATCCATTAAAAACTAGATAGCCGTGGATCCAGCCCTGACAGTCCCTTCCGTTTATGAGGTCAGATGTATAGAAATTAGTGAAAAGAAAAAATAAGATTAATTGTTCCTTAATTAAAATTTGTGTAGGAGGGTATAAGGCACTGGAGGAAGCACCTGGGGAGGTTCTGGCCAAGTGTGGCGGTGTGCCCCATACTTTGCAGTACTGAAGAAGGCCTTCCGGCCTAAGGGAGAAGGGCAGTGTGGGCTGAGCCTGGAAAGGAAGACTGCATCAGGTCACACCAGGCCTCCCAGGCCATGGCACCAGCTTTGGATATTAACTTGGGCACAAAGGCGACCCAGGAAAGTGTGTTAAGCAGAGGAAACCATAATCAGTTTGGTCTTTTCAGAGCTCAATTCAGCTGTTCTGTGAAGAAAGGATATAATCCCCAAAGGCATGGATCATGATTTGTCCATCTTTGAAACTATCACAAGGGACAACCCACTGAGAGGAAATAGGAGCTACTCAATCCATGGTTGCTAATGAATTCATGTACATCAGTTATTCACTCCCATAATTTGCAGTTTAGCTAAAATAGGCTGACTCCAACAAAGCTAGATATGAGTCCTCTCTCAGCAATGTATATAGCCCATTTCTGAACTCTGTCCTTGCAGAGAAAAAAGAACATCATCTCCCTTTGATTTACCCCACATAATCCCCTCACCTTCCCTCTAGTCATCTCTATGAGTTGCTTCACTAACAATGGTGATAGAAGCAGGACTTCCTCTTCATTCCCCATGACAAAAGGCATAAACTCCCCAAATTGCTTTGGAACCCAGCTGAGGCCCTGGAGGCTGAAGGGAAGCAGCAGTTTCCTTACTAGGCCTGTTCTCATTGAACACCAGCTGCAAGGGCTAAGGAGGTTTGAGCAGGCAAAGGAGTAAAGGCTCTTCATCTCTAAGACATCCTTACCTGCAAGTGGGAAAGCTGCTCAAAAGCACTCTCCTCAAATTTGTTCATATTGATGGTGGCCAGAACTATAGAGAGAAGAGACAGGTGCTGCATGAGGTACTGCACCAGTGCCAGCAGGGGATGGTTGGAGGCCCACACCTTGCACACAGAAGGAAGATGTGCTAAATAGTAAGGATAATGAGATTCTATTCATAGTCCACTTTGCAAAGTACAAAGGGCTGCCATATATGTCCTCACACCTCACACTTACGAGGACAGTGCAAGATAAGAAGGGCAGTTAAAATTAATCACATTTTGTGTAGAGAAGTAGAACAGGCCAAGATCATACAACTTGATTAGACGTAGGAACAGAATACAAGTCTCCTGACCCAAGTTCAGCACACTTCCCACTGTACCATAATAATGAGGGGAAGAGCCACCAAAAAGGAGGGGAGAATAGCAATATATGGAAGTAACAGGTCTTGAACTAAGGACTACCTAACAGATACTCCCCTGGACTCAAATGGCTGCTGATAATACCTTGGTCATTTCCTCACTATCGTCACCTTATGATTCTGGTCTGAACTGTTCTGTTACCTCACTCTCTAGGTACTCAAGAGTCCATAGTGACCTCTAGCTGCAAGATTCAAGGACTAGAACTTAGCCTAGGCCAGCTTCCTGACACGTGTCTATCTCCTGATTCTCTATGTGGCTCTCCACATTGGTGGAAAAGACCTGGATTCTAAGCCAGGCCCAGCACCAATCCAGATTCATGGCCCACGGAAAAATTATGAACGATGGAAAAGGGTACCGAGGCCAGAAGATCTTGATTATAGCTCTGTTTAAAGACAACATGAATGAGAGAAAGACATGGGATTGGTGTGTGAGCTCTTCACTTGGACTTTGAGTCCTCATCAGTATCAAGTTTCTGGAGTCCTCTTCAACGTACCTGGGAAAGAGAGACATCCGAGATATACTTGGTTCAAGATTCAAACTGGCTGGTAAAGAGTCTTAGTTCTTCCTTAAAATAAGTCTAAATCTGTACCTCCTTTTATGCGGCCTTTTAGCAGATTTTCTGGATCATCCGAGGTCAAAAGCAGTTCCACAATCCCTCTTACCAGCAGGGCCTATTGAGAAAACTGAACAAAATGAACCTACTTCCCTTGCTTCCATGGGAAGAAGGAAACATAAGAAAATTTGGGGAAAAAATATAGCTTGGGCTCACTTGGGCAATGTATGAGCTAGAGAGAAAGGTTTGAATTTAGAGTCTGACCATCTGCAATTCAGTAAGTCAGGGGAACCTTGGTCTCTGTCCAAGCCTGTGTTGTTCCCAGGGATGACCATGAGAGCAGCTGAATTACAGGCTCTGACAGCCATGGTCACAGCCTCAAGAGAAACAAACACAAGGTTGATTTTTATAAGGAGCACTTGAGGGAGGCTCTAAGTCCAAAAGAAAGAGAGAAGGTTTTGAAGCACTTTGTGCTTGAAGGGAAGAGGCCAAGGCTGTGGGCACCACAGATAAACTTTATAAAACTTGGGTCCTAACTGGACACTCAAAGGAAGCATGGAAGTCTGCCATGGCTTCAGGGAAGTGGGGAATCTAATTTGCAAATTGTATTTACTAAGGGCTGAGGAGCAGACAGATGGCCAGAGGGCAAGAGGACTCCATCTTTGTGTCTTACATGTTAACTGAGCCGTGTCTGGGCCTGGCAGGGTAGTCAAGTAGTAAATTTGGAAATCAAGAAAACACAATGCTAGCTGAGATTGATTGGTGGGGAGTCTAACATGATGCCCCTGAGAAAAGTTAGAAGGGGGGAAATCCCTCATAGACCTTGTCCAGCCCCAGAGGCCACAGCTGTATGGCAGGAGCCAGGCTGTCCAGGGAGCCCAGCCCCTCCCTCCTTCCCCTTTTGTCACCTGCTCACTCCTCCTTGCCCAGCTGGCAGCTCCTCCCCACTCCTCCCCACTGCTTTCCAGGTCATCCCTCCCAGGGGTCTCCTTGTGGACACAGCTAACATGCAACCCCACATTCTGCTCAGCAACCTGAGGAGGAAGTCCAGGTTATACTTGAAACTCATCAGCTTCTTCACTGTGGGAAATCAGGGACAGGAACGGGCCTGACCCATCAGAAAGCCAACCAGGCAAGACTGCAGTCATTCCCTGGCCTGAGACATTTCCCCCATGGAGGAACAAAGACAATAGAAGAAAGAAGGTTAACACTACAGGTCAGAAAGCTGCAGGATGAGAGCCATCATCATTAAGTTCATGAAGCATTATTTACTATGGATGTAAATTTACCAGCCCCCAGATTTAAGGAGAATTGTGGGTCATAGAGATAGCAACAGAAAAGAATAATCTTTCCATATCATGTTTTATCTCCTAATAAAGTTATTTGGATACATCCTGATAACTTCGCTGATTCACAGAAAATCTGAACTTGATCTCACATAGTCTTATCGCCCACAGCACCTACCACAGGGTCACCCATGCAGCAGGGCCTCAAAAATGCTTGCCTATAAAAGTGACAGAGTGGGGAAGGAAGGATGCAAATATGAGGACAAACCAAGTGTCTCTTACCTTTCGAACATAAGGCATGTAACCTTTATCCCTGGCAAATGAACCATATTCATTTTCCACCTGCACTGCAATGATGGGTCCTCCCTTGTGGTACTGAGAGACAAGCAGATCAAGGGGGAATGTGAAGTGACTGGTGGAAAAAACCTGGAGTCTCTGAGTTTGCTGCTAAGATCACACACCTGCTAGGTGCACTTCAAACCAAGTAGTTACCTCGTGTTCCTTTGGTGCTCCTTCTCTACCCCCGGGTCCTGGGTTCCAGGCACTACAGCTGCTGCACAGAGGCCTGCCTTCCCTAGTCTTTGGAGATAAATGACTCCCACAGTTTTCCCTCTATTTCTCATACTAATTATCTGCTTAAATATGAATCTCAAACCTACAAACTCCCTGCTTGCATGCCAACTCCCCAACAAATGAAAGAGGTATTTCTTCATCCTCCTGCCTTGGGATAATAACACCACTCTTGCGTGGAGTCCCCCTGCCTCCTACTGCCTGCTTTCTGCCCTGTTCCCTCTACCGTCAACCTTCAACCTTTCCTTCCAAACCAACTGACCTCCAGCATCATGGAAACTTATTTGGAACCCCCACAGCAGAGAGGGAGCACCCATGCACCCTAGGACTCTCACTCTCTCCTTTTTAAGAGCCCTGTTTCTTCAAAGAGTTACCAGTTGTCTACACTCATTTTTCTCTGCATTTGTGCTTTGTTCTGTTTTGTTTGGTTGGGTTGTTTGCTTTCTCACTTTGACACCACCCCTCAAACCACCACGGTAATTCTTCCAATGCTGTTGTGCCACCTGTCATCAACAGTAACCTAGTTGAAATTATACTGAAATTATAAGTTTTAAATGTTTAACTTAATCTTCCAATGTCCTTCCATGCTCAAGTGCAGAAGCCTTTCCTTATTGAAGGCACAGTGAGCTCTTGACAGCCTGACCACTTTATCCCCCACATGACTCCTATTGCCTATAAGGTAAACGCCAATTGTAGAGTGAGGAATTCCCTTTTGGACAATGGGACACAAGAGAATGAGCATGAGTGGTGGGTTTTCCTCTACAACCTCACCTTTTGCCTCTTTCCCACCTCACTTTCTATGCCCCACACCAGCTGAACTTCTTCCAGCTCTTCAAACTCCTCATTCCATCTCTTGCTCTCTGATCTTTACCTGTGTTGGAGACTCCTGACCACTGCTAATGCCTGCCCATGCCCTCAAGTCACTGTTTAAGTTACTGTTTCTGGAAAGGCATGCCCTGAACCTCCCTTCTAGCCTTGTTTCTACCCTATGAGGGGTGCCCTGCTCTTCTTCCACTGCAGCAATTACTCCTCATATTGGAAGTGGTCATTTGTCTCCATGGGGCAGGAACCATGTCTGTCCTCATCATTTGAAGTTTAGCTCCTACACAGCACCTGGCACATAGCAGCTGCTTAATAATTACTTGTTGAGTGAACATAAGTATTCCACACTGATGAATTAAGAAAAATTGTTTGTATTATTGAACCATATCTTCTCCCCAACCTGAAGGGTGAGATTTCTAAAAACTGCATCATGAATTCACAGTTGACCTTATAAAACAAACAGCATTAGAAGAATGAAAGTCCCAAGTGAAATAGTAAAGACACTCTAAAAATTATTTAAATATAATAATTAAAACAATAAAGACAACCAAATAGAAAAACCTTAAAATACTAACAATTTAGTAATAATAAGCCCTATAAATTTCATTTGCACTTAAAATTCCTTGCTTCTTAAAAATTTCCTAGGATTTCCTACCTCATGATTTCAGTGGGGTGTTCGTAAATTCGCTTTGCTTGCTGCATCTGTACTAATGGTACATGGCATTGGTACTTGTGCCTGAACTTCCAGCCAAACATTCAAAATCTTTCTAGTTTTAAGGCTCAGAGATTTTTGCTCCTGCATCTTGTCCCACCTATCTGTCAGAAATGCAGCCAGAAACATATGGTTTTCAGTTCTTCTAATGAAAGATAGTACTTCAATTCCACCTGAGAGACCCATAGTTTAATCCTAATGATGAGGTCTTCTTTCCCAAAGCATTGCTCATCTCCCCTAAAGCTGTACTGCAGAGACATTATTCCTAATCTGTCTTTCCCTTTATTTCCATTCCCAATCTGCCATTTCTGTTCTTTAAAATTATTCTAAGAGTAACTTGTAATTCACAATTGAGAATTAGTTACAAAGGGCTAGATCTGTATCATATTTCCCCTCCACCAAAAAAGTCTAAGACAGTAAGCTATTGGTCTACTACCTAATAACTGGTTTTTATCCCTTCTCAAGTTTTATCAAGATATATGCTCTCAAAATAAGACTTATTTTTATTTAAGTAACAATCATGTGCTTCCTCTTGCTTGGAAGAGAGTTGTATTTTAAAAATCAAACATAATGACCAAATAATTGCTACCTTGTAGACTACAGGTATGTTTATTTTTAAAAATCACAGATTGGTTTGTAGGCTGTACCTTGCATAAGATCTGGAGACTCCATGAAGAAAGGAAAATGCATGGTGTCTGTGCTCTGTGCATTTATGAAATGAAAACAAACTGGAATGTAAACAATAGTAAATATACTCACACAAGTACAAAATGACATGAACCAAGTTATGCACTATAGCATAAACTTGGAAAATCAAATGTCCGTGATGAGGTACTAGTTAAATAAATTATGATATATTCAAATTGTGGGATACTATGCAGACATTAAAAAGAATGGATTTCAAAAATATATTTTTAAGTGAAAAAAAATCCAATGGGAATTGTGTATTTTTTTATTAAAAAGTATGCATAAATGCACATGCACATGTGTAAGTGTATGTATAAATCATTTGCTTCTTTTTGTGTAGGAAATCTCTGGAAAGACACACAAAAATCTGGCAAAATTGATTATCTTTTGAAAAGACAATTGAATGGCTCTGGCTAAGGGCAGAATTATTTCACCATAAACTCTTTCGTACTCTTGAGTTTTATCACCAAGAGCCTGTATTAACTATTTGAAACAACAAAGATAATATAAGAGTAAAAATAAGTGGTATGAAGATCAGTGAGCTTAATGAATATTAATTACATTCAGAACAATGACAACCACAAATGAACGCCCTTTGTCAATCCTTTGTATGATGTGTGTCTTTCTAGAAATCTTGGGGTAAAGGCTGTACTTAAGACAAGGGTCTAGAATTGAAAATTGTAAGAATATCAACTTCAATTCTCATAGAGACTGGGCATGGTCTATTCTGTGAACAAGCCAGAAAAACAATTTTCCTAAAGCAAAGGTAAGAAAGAATAGGAAATTTGCTTTACCTGGAGAGGAACAACTCTGGAAATCAGGTGGTCAAAATACTTATCAACTGCTTCAACAAAGCCCTTGTAGGTTGTTCTCAGTATCATCTTGGGATCTTGCAGCAGCCAGCTGGGGGTAAAAGGGGACAAGCTCAGTGTCTGAGGTGGGAAGGTAGAGGTGAGGCTAAGTGGGAGTGGAACTTTGGCAGTTTTACATCTTCTGAGTTCATATCCACGGTCCCGGAGCACTCAGGGGTCCTGAAGAGATGTGTCCATGTCAGCTTTTTGCACCATGCTCACAGATTTAGAAGACAAGATACCAACTCCGTTGGCATGACACTTTACAACTAACAATCCAGACTTGTACTCCCACATCTTAATGAGAGGTAGTTTAACCTTTCATTGAATACTCTCCTCTATTCTTGTTCAATTCATTAAAAACATTTTTCTTGAGCACAGTGTATACACCTTAGGCAGAGGGTTGCATTTCCTCTAAGAGCTAAGACTTCCAGCACAGAATAGGAGCTTATAAGACAGTAAGCATGCCTCCAGATCAACTGTAAAGTACTGGACAGGGATCCAGCTAACCTGCATGATGAATTGCTGCTCCTCTAAAGTACCCTCTTCCTTAAGGTCAGGTATTTTCTGCTCCTGAACTGGGATGGGAGAACAAGCTCATCTTGGAGAAAAATACTGCTTTTACTTGACAAAGGGAAGTAAAAGCTCACCTGGAGCAGAGCCATGGACTAAATGGGCAGTCCTCTTAGCTTGTGACAGTAATAGAAGAACATTCTTGAATTCTCATCCTGAACCTTAGTTGTTTGCATTGAAGGCAAGCATCACAGATGAGAGGGCAGGCAAAGAAAAATGAGAGGGAAGAGAGGGGATCTGAGGGCTCTTAGTACAGAGAATTTGGTCTTCCATTGATAAAATAAAAGAAAATTCAGACATTGTCAGAACAAGCCCATTCTTCACTGTCTAAAGCTTCCCTTCCCATTCTTCCCACCACAGGACAGAGTTGGGCACAGCTCCCTCCCATGAGGAAAGAAGGCTATGATCATCTCCATGCTTCCTCTGCCCCTGCACACTCTTAGTCAAACACCCAGAGCACTGACAATGCGTCATCCATAAAATGGGGATTACAAGGGCACCTACGCCTCACCATATTACTGCAACCATTGCCTGGAAAGATGTATATAAAGCACGTAATAGTGTAAGACACAGAGGATGTGCTCCTTCACTATTAGCTGAAGTTTTATGTTTAGTAAAGCCAACAACTTTACTACAACCACAACTCTGGACTCACATCCCTGCTCACCTGGGCAAGCCCCCGAGGTCAATCTCACTGCATATGTAGGGTCCTGGACGCAGAATCACCCACAACCCGATCTCTGCAGCCATCAGCACAAAGGCCCTAGGGAGGTCAGTGTCAGTAGCTCTCAAGACACAGAGGGGAGGGTGGAGAGAAGCCCAGCATCACAAGGTGGTGGAGCTGCCCAGCCCCGCCTCTCCTACCCTTCAGAGGCCCTGGGAGTTGGGTTCTCACCTGCTCCCAGCCCAGGACCTCCTGCACAGCTCCACTGGGTACATGAGGACCAAAGGCATTAGATAGGGTATAAGGGAGTCCTAACAGTGAACCTGACTCCAATGGTCTTGCTATCATATAGGGGGAACCCCTGTCCCAGCCCAGGTGGCTGGGATCACACTGCAGACACTGGGGATTAGGTACCACCGGGCTGTAGTGAAGAGGTCTGGGCTCAGAGGAAGTAGACCCAGACCCCTGGGAGTAACGGGTTCATGGAGAGCATGTGGGTCCTGAGAACAAGGCTCCTGACCCGTCTGTCTCTGGTTCTCAAGAACCAAGATTCCCAATCAACCCCAAGGAGTCATCTCTCTGCCTCCCCACCCCAGGCCAGGCCATAGAAGCAGCAACAGCACTTACTCCAGGTCCAGGTTTCCAGAGAAGTCAAATTTGCCTCTTTCTGGCTCATGAAGGTTCCATGGAACATAGCTGTAATAGGGAAGGGAGAAATACAATAAACATCTTCTGATTTTTTCCTCTAAATTCCTAGGTCAGCCCCAAATCCATAACAACACCTGGGATAGATCTATTTTGGAATAAGTTGGAATTGCTAATGGCAATTAAATCTGTATTACATAAACAATGATTATTGTCAATAGTTCCTTTCTTTATTAATCCAGCTGTGGTCCAAGCTGCCAATAATCCTATGATTCTAGATTCCTTGAATTTATACATAAATTATCCCACTCACCACCCCATTCTATGTAATACCCATTAAACATATAACAAAAAAGATAAAACCTTCAAATGCCCACATATGCCCAAGAAATTTTTGCTAACAATTAATCAAAATAGGAATATTGGAGGACTTCCTATGAGGATAATGGGGATGCAATAAAGAAAATTGCCAGCTTTAAATTTAGCAAGAAGGACGGTGCCAGGCACCTCCCCCTTAGGGCTGAGCCTGTAGGGACAAAGGGATACAGGTAAAATTTTTATCAGGTGCTATTTTTATTAGGTGACTATCTTTTTTGTGTGTGTCACCAACAAAGTTCTTGAGCATTGTGCCTCTAATTTCATGTTTCTCATTAGCTCTGTAGTTCTTATTACACATTTTGCACAATGTAGATTTTTAGAATCCATATGTTGCATTGTGATAGAAATGACTGTATTTAAGATCTTTCATTGTGAGGAGGAATGAAGAGTTGGTTTGCTAAAGACTTAAACATGCATGATAAAGTTTATAGCTATGCATTAAAATGACAGAATGAAAAAAAATTGCTAAATGATGCTCATAAGTGACTTACTTAAAAGGATATTGCTGGAAAAAGTTGAAAACAAAAAGATGGAAAATGATAGAGATGAGGCAAAATTATTCTAGCAATCTTACATAGCAGGCAAAATGGACTTTAAGGCAAAAAAAAAAAATCCCTCACAAACAGATGTTGAAAGGCATCAAATTATAAGAAAGGAAGTGATCCATAAAGAAAATTCAGTAATCTTGATCTCATGTGCTCTATAACCATAGCTTCAAGTAAAGGAGGAACTTATGGAACCAGAGAAGAAAGGAATAAATCCACAGTCATAGTGGGAAGATTTAAAATATTTCCCTAAGAAACAAGGAAAATAACAGCAAAAACTTGTAAGGATAGAACACAAATGAAAGGCTGGATCTAAGAAATACATAGAGGACTCAGTAGCCGAAGATAGAGCACGTACAGTCTTAAAAACACATGCAACAGTCGTAAAACACAAAATAAATCTCAACAAATCTCAAAAACTTACATCACGTGGTCTGTGATCCCAAGACGAACACAACTACATTGGAAATTATGGTTTAAAAATATAAAAAGTAAGGGCGCCTGGGTGGCTCAGTTGGTTGGGCGACTGCCTTCGGCTCGGGTCATGATCCTGGAGTCCCAGGATATAGTCCCACATCGGGCTCCCTGCGCTGCGGGGAGCCTGCTTCTCCCTCTAACCTCTCCCCTCTCATGCTCTCTCTCTGTCTGTCTCAAATAAATAAAATAAAAAATAAATCTTTAAAAAAAATAAAAAGTAAAAAAAATTAAAATTAAAAATTAAAAAAAAATAAAAATATAAAAAGTAAAATAAATAAAACAGAACGTATATCCCCAAATAGCTGAAATGTTTGAGACTAAATGACATTCAAAATTTATGACAGCAAAATTTATGGGATATGTATGTAACCAAAGCAATAATTAGATACTCATACCCCTGAATAAATATATTAGAAAATGCAAAATCCTAGAAAGAAAATGAGGTAAATATTCAACTCAGGAGACAAAGAGAAAAGAAGGAAGTGGAGGGGGAAGAAAGGGAGGAGAGGTAGAGGAGAAAGTAGGGGAAGAGAAGAGAGGGAGGAAGGTACTAAATCAAATAAGGTAGAAGAAAGGAAATTATACATAACTCAGAAATTATCAACTAGGAAAAATATAAAGAATATTAATAAAGCTACAAGTTAGTTCTTTGAAAAGAATATTTAGACAAGAAAAAAAAAAAAGGCCTAAATACACCATATGATGTACAACTTTCAAGAAAGGAGAATTTTTCAAAGTCCTAGTCAATCCAAAAGAAAAAAAAAAGGAAAAAAGATCTGCATAATAAAAATAGTGCATACCCTAAAATAAAAAGCAGTAACCATTCAAGAAAGCTGAATTTTCACAACCACAAAAGATAGTAGTCACAGAGGTTCTACAGGTAAATTTTAAGAAATATTCAGGGTAAAGAGAATTCTTTTGCAAGATAGTTTTGGAGAAGAGAAAAAAATATATAGTCACTTGATGAGTTTATTTTAAGACTCATATCAAAACTGGACAAATTTCTAACAGAAATACAATTTAAATCAATTTCAGTTATAATCATAAACATATATATCTGAAATAAAACGCTAATAAATGAAGTATAGCAATCTATGTGTGTGTATGTGTGTGCACACATTCACATGTGCATATCTCATAACCCAGCAGAATTTATCCCAGAGCTGTGGATTGGTTGAATATCAGAAAAATTGTCAATATAATTTACTACTTAAATAGAGTGAAGAAAAACCATATAAGTTTTTCAATAGATGTATAAAATCCTCTCCGTAAAACTCAATGATTATTTACGATTAAATTATTTGCATATTAGATGAGCCAATTATCAATTTACTGCTTCCCAGTTTCAAATGCAGCCTTTATATCAGTTCTGCAGGAGAAGGGGCCAGCCCTAGAAGCATTTTGTCCTTTGTAGTGAGTACCGTTCTTAGATTTGCCACAAGAGGGCGGTGGAGAGACATTCAGGAGGAAAGGGGCTTCTTTTCGAATTCCAATGCAGGTTTTGCGTTTCTATGATCCTGCTAGGTCTTGTCCCTGGTGTAAGTGGGTGAGGACATCCGGTGGTTCTTTGTTTTTTTAAATAATCAATGCATTGTAAGTATAATCTGTAACAACCAAAGTAGTATTACCCCAGAAAGGTGAGGGAACTCAACTATTTTTAAATTAACATAATTAATTGATGTGAAACATCAGATGTGAAACATTACATTAAATGCCCCATAGAGTTTTGCTAACATTTTTCTGTTCTTTCCCCTTCTATAGTGTAAATTTAAGCCTCTCAGGACTGCCTTTACTTTTTCCTGATGTTACTAATAAAATCCCACAGCTTGACACTGAAGACAACATACCCTTCTGATTGCTGGTGACAAACATCTCATCAAGAAACAGAAAAATGAGTTATGCATCATAAAATGATAAAATGCCCTGCAGAGGGGACTTAAGTTTACAAGACTTCAAAAGTGGGGTTGCAAAATGCTCTGAATGTCATCCTCAATCTCTAAGTGAAGTCCACAATTATGAAAGGCAGTTGAGCTGCTTAGCAGCTGCAACTAGGTGCCTGACTGAATTCAAAGCATAGCTCTGCTAATACTATGTAGTCTTCAAGCAATTGCCTTAACCTCCCCCACCTGAGTTTTCTCACCTACAAAAGATAGTGACTATACTACTCACCACATAGAATTGATATAGTGACAATGTGAATTAATATTTTCCAGGGTTTAGATCATGCCTGACTGAGTTTAAGTGCTATATACATGTTTGCTGAGTAACTAAAACTGGTTGTCTTACTTTATAATGTAGACATATGTAGACGGGGATCTCAGTGTCCTGTCAATAGCAGCATTGTTATACTAAGGGTGGCTCCCCTGCCTTTTCTCCAACTCCAAAAACACCATTCCCATGAAGTTCACCTCACATCCTTTCACGTGCACCTGTTACAGTGCTGGTTTCTTTAGGCTTACCCCATAACCCACCTTTATTAACTCCCAATTTTTTGACTTTCAAGACTTTTTTTGAAATAGGTTTGTTATGAAGGAATTTCCACTCTTCCTAATTCAAACGTGATTTTTGCTTCCAGCCGGTTTTCATTTGACTTATCATCTCTGCACAGACAGGAGCCCATATCTGTATGTGACCTCAGCAGCATCCTCACTCACAACTGCACGGTCATACCCTGAGAAGATGGTGGGAGGAGTGAGCAAGCCAGTTAAACCCTCTGTACTTCCGTTATTTTCCCCCTGCACAGTGAGAATTACACTATCCATCTCACAAGACAGCTAGTGGTGATGATGATTACAAAATGCCCAGCCACCAGTAGACCCTAAATACATGTTACCTTTGTCACTATAGACCAAATCATGTTAAAGATCATGCCAAATTTGTTAAATGCATATTTAATCATGTTACATTTATATTTAAGTTCTTATGATTGACTAAAATAGGTTTGCATTTATTTTTTTGCCATCATAATTGAGTGCATATACATGCCATGCATTGGGAAAGACACTTTTCACATAAATAAGGTAAAAGTTTTAACTCATTTAATCAATACAAACTTATAAAGCAATTTTTATTTTGCCCATTTATAGATGAGGATACCAGGGCCCTGGGATGTGATGCCTGGAGGCAGAGCTGGGACTGAAGACAGGTCTGTCTGACTCTGCATCCCTATGCTCTTAATCATTAAGCTACAGAATTTATTCCCTTAAGGGGCACCCAGGTGGCTGAGTGGGTTAAAGCCTCTGCCTTCAGCTCAGGTCATGATCTCAGGGTCCTGGGATCAAGTCCCCCATAGGGCTCTCTGCTCAGCAGGGAACCTGCTTCCCCCTCTCTCTGCCTGCCTCCTCCCTCCCCGCCTACTTGTGATCTCTCTCTTTCTCTTTCTGTGTCAAATAAATAAATAAAATCTTTTTAAAAATGTATTCCCTTAATGCCATTATATTTAACTTCAGAGATACTGGTATTTCCTTTGATGTGTTCATTTTTTTGATACTACTATTCCTTTACAAGCTCACCACCATATACATAAATAAAAGTTGTTTTTAAAGGGAAGGGCGAATGGGGGGAAATCGGAGGGGGTGATGAACCAGGAGAGACTGTGGACTCTGAGCAACAAACTGAGGGTTTTGGAGGGGAGGGGGTGGGAGGTGGGCGAGCCTGGTGGTGGGTTTCGAGAAGGGCACGTATTGCATGGAGCATTGGGTGTGGTGCATGAACAATCAATCTTGTAACACTGAAAAATTAAAATAAACATATTTGGGGAGAAAAAAAAGTTGTTTTTAAAACACCATGTACTGGGGTGCCTGAGTGTCTTAGTTAAGCATCTGCCTTTGGCTCAGGTCATGATTCAGGGTCCTAGGATTAGATGGAGCCATCTTGGGCTCCCTGATTAGCAAGGAGTCTGCTTCTCCCTCTGCCCCTCCTCCCAGCTTGTGTGTACACACCCTCTCTTTCAAATAAAAAATCTTTATAAGAACCACACACCATGTATTTATCTGTAAGTATACCTTGAGTCTTTGTCATTAAACAGAGAACTCCTAAGGAACCCAATGACTCTCCCATTAGAGAGTTCTGTGACAATCGCTTACTCCGCCTGCCTTTTTCTCATTAACCCCTATCCAAGGCTTTGACCACAGCAACCTAAGTGTGAGGTGTGACCCTTAAGCATATCAGGCACAGGCTAAAAAAGACTATTAAGAAGGTAAACCCTCGGGCTGGGATCCCAAATGCAGAGACTCTGCACCTGGATGCAGGGGTTAGAGGTCCCTGTAGGATAGCAAGTTCACAGAGGGTTAGAGAGCCAGCACTCACGTGGTAAGGGTGTTGAAGCCACAGGCCTTCAGCTTCAGCAAGCGGTCCCTCCAGTACTCCCTGGGCACCCGGAAATAGTGGATGGAGCCCCCGAAAATCAGGAACTTGTGACCCCCCAGGGTGAAGTATGGCTTACTTCTGACTCCGCTTTCAGTCTCAAGTCCCACAGATCGGTCCTTCAGCGTGAGAGGGGTCAGGTGAGACCAATTAAACATGCTGAGAGAGAGAGAGGACAGGCCACCATAGCCTTAGTGAAAAAGGAAGTTCTTGTGGCAGGACACTCTCTGAGCATCCTGCAGCTATTACCTTCTCCAAGAAAGGAGACCCCTCCCCTTCTCCCACCCAGGCAAACCCCTACCGGGCTGGCGGAAGCTGTACATTTGCATATGTCAGACCCTCTTTATCTTTCACTGGGGGGGCAAAACCTGATAAGATAAGTGGCAGGAAAAAGATGCACAGGATTCTTTTCCAGGAGAGACACCGGCTGAAAAGAGAAAGAAAGAGCGATATCCAGGGAAGGCACTGGACTCCTCAAAGTGCAAGGATTAAAATGCTGCTCTAAGGGCAAGTTAGAGGCAAGAGCCACAGAGGAGGCTCCCATCAAAGTAAGTCTTCCAGGCTAGCCTAACGCCCAGGGAGACTGCCGCTTTACCTGGATCCATGGAGGTCCCCTGCACCACCAGGGCTGCCCCACAGTCGCGACAGAAAGCTGAGGATAGACTCAGTCCTAGAAGCTCATAGCCAGGAACGGGAGAGGACAGGCGTGGGAGCTGGGGAAAGGGGGTCCTGGGAAAAGGTGGAGGAAGGGTAAGGGGCTCAATGAGAGGTGGGTGCATTCCATCCACCAGGTTCAGAAAGGCTGCAGTGGTCCGATCCCTGGAGCATTTTGTCAGCTTCCACACGCTGATTTTCTTCTCTTTGGGATAATGGACAGACTCTAAGCAGGGCTCGGGCGTATCTAAGGTGTGGGCTGGAGGAACGAAAGCTAGACAGGTGAGTCGATAAGGATAGGTTCCAGCAGATGGGAGGACCCAGGGGCAGTCCCAGTCCAAGGGGGCCCTTGCTCCAGGTAATGGCTCCGGGGCTCAACGAAATAAACTCCTGTAGATGACCCGCTGACTAGCATAACAGGGAGGAAGGTCTAGCAGGCCCCCGAGTTAGCGCGCTCCAGGCTACCCAGCAGCCCCGCTGGGCGCGAGGGCCGCGCAGAGCCTGGAACCGCAGGCTCGCGGCGAGCTGAGCTGCAGGGGCAAGGTCACCTGAAGTGCCGAGGGGTGCCCATCATGCGCCGCCCGGGGAGTTGAGGTCCTGCGCTGCCGCCTCTCGGCCGACCAAGACGCCGCGCACAAGACGCCGCGCACCCGGGAGCCTGCGGACCGGAGCCAAGGAGGACTACGGCTCTGCGGGGGCGGAAAAGGCAGAGCACCGCGGCGGAACCAGCGTGTCTGAACTGCCTGCGTGCGCAGATGACTTTCAGCTGAGGCGAGTACTGTGGGAGGGTCTTGAGCTATGGCCATGACCTTGGTTTTCCTATACTGTTGTGTCACCAGCCAACTGGGAGGGAAAAGCAGCGATAAGTGGGAGGAAAAAGGACAACTTTGCCTCCGCGTGCTCTGCAGGCTCAGCGACTGTGGTGAGTGCCCCTCTGGCTGCAGACAGCGCGTTCAAACCAGTGGTTGGAGTGTGCACACGAATAGTTCCAAAACGATGGGTAAATGCCAAAATAAAGGTTCCACAGGGCGCAATATAGGTGCAGGTGAGCGACACGGGCTACCCTGAAGGAGTATAGTTTAATCAAAATTAAGTCTGTAAATTAAGAGAATTATCAGAGCAAAAAAAGGAGTGCTGTTCCCATCAGTGGAACAATTTGAAAGTATCCACATACGATATGCAAGAAGTACAGTTTGGAATTCTTTGGTTACAAACTAGCAGGAGATGGGACTGGAGAGATCATATCAGGAGGAGGCAGGCCAGGGAGGGCTGTGGAGGCAATGAACTGCTTCAGTTCAGCCTCTTTCCAGAGATTTCAAGCAGAAACTAAGTCAGAAAGTAATTTTCTGGAGATTAGGAGCCTGCAAGGTGTAGGCTAGGTGGGTCATCCCAATAGACCTGGTGATCCCAGGATAAGGGCTGGAATTGTTCTCATGGTGGTAATATTAAGCAAAAGGATGGAATTGATTTAAGAAAATTTGAGGAGGTAAAACTGATAGCTTTTGATAAGTGATTGGATGAGGCAAATGATACAGAGAGATGAGTCTGAGATGACACGATGTTTCACCCTAAGTGCTGGAGTAGATGGTGGTGACATTTATTGAGATGAGAAACACAAGAAGTGACAGAGGTTTGAATAGAGATGGGGAACACAGGAAGTGATAGAGGTTTGAATAGACAGAACAGTCTATGAGTACAGCTTGGAATGTGCTGGATTTGAAGTCCCTGTAATGAAGAGAAGTCTCCTGATTTTTCTCTTTGAAGCCTTTGCTTTTTCTCTCCCATTTGAAGAACAAAGCCTGTGGCAACAGGTTGAAATTAGGACTATAGTTTTCAACAAATATTATGGGTTTTCTTGTCTTGTCTCATTCATTACAGGTATATTATTTCCAGCAACTCTAGATTATCCATCTTTTTTCTCATTCTTAGGTTGAAAGCAATGGACTTTTGGGTCCTTATCTATCTTACACAGAAGCATGATATTTTTCTTCTTTCAATATTACCCTATTTTATAAATTTGGTTTTAACAACTACAAACCTTTATTCTTCTTTGCCAAGATTTTATTTTTTTTATTTTTCCCAAATACTTTTATTTTATTTTTTCAGTGTTACAAGATTCATTGTTCATCCACCACACCCAGTGCTCCATGCAATACATGCCCTCCTCAATACCCACCACCAGGTTCACCCACCCCTCCCTCCAAAACCCTCAGTTTGTTGCTCAGAGTCCACAGTCTTTCATGGTTCATCGCCCCCTCTGATTTCCTTTAATTCACCCTTCCTTTCCTTCTCCCAATGTCCTCCTCCATGTTTTTCCTTATGCTCCACACATGAGACCATATGATAATTGACTCTCTCCGCTTGATTTATTTCACTCCAAATAATCTCTTCCAGTCCCATCCATGTTGATACAAAAGTTGGGTATTCATCCTTTCTGATGGAAGCATAATATTCCATTGTATGTATGGACCATATCTTCTTTATCCATTCATCTGTTGAAGGGCATCTTGGTTCTTTCCACAGTTTGGCGATTGTCTTTGCTAAGATTTTAAAAACTATTCTAGGGCTTGTGCCTTCCCATTTAAAATGTAGAATAACATTTTATCTTTTTTAAGGTAAAGATACAATTTTATCTTTTTAAAAACGTATATTTACATTAACATTTTATCTTTCTACAAAAAGCCATGTTAAAAAAAAAAAAAAAGCCATGTTAAAATTTGGATAGGAGTTGCAATTGACCTACAGATCCAATTGTTGAGATTTGACATCTTTACTATGTTGACTCTTCAAATCCATGAACATGCTATGTGTCTTCATTTCCTTTGGTCTTCTTCTACTTTTTTTAGTTCTTATTAGGACTCTACTGGGTTCTCCACACGTTAAGAGATCGTCTTCCCACTCTGGCTGGTGAGATGTGAATAATTCCCAACCCTGTGCAAGCCCTGAGAATTTTTTTCTGCTTAATCCTTTCTAGTCATTTTTTCCCCTGGCCTTCATAGTTTTCTCACATGCATGCCCAGTTCAGTTCTTGGGAAAGACAATGAGAAAAGTCTTTCTGAACAATTTCATTCACAAAAATGAGTTATCAAATAGGAGCACTTGGATATCAAAATTCGCTGTTTACTACACTAAATTTTATTTTGAGTTAATTCTTCATTTAAGGAACTCAGATTCTAGAAGGGGAAAGGATAAAAGGCAGATTTAGAATATGTTTTCTGCCTTCAAAGGCTTATAATTTAATAGGGAAATTATAAGACATTCAGCTACAATGTTAGTTTAGGATTCATCCATGTTAGAGGGAGAAAGCATTTCAGACTGGAGGGATTTAAAAAGAAAGGATTCATGAAGGCAAACAAAGATTCAAATTAAGTCTATGAATACACAGAATGTCTGAAGTGAATGGGCAAAGTGGATCCCAGCTGGAACAGGGGTGGGTAGAGAGCTGCAGTGTGTATTTGAGGAGGCTGCTTGTTTTTCAGCTTATGGTGGTCTGGGGTGAGTATGGGTAGGAAAGTCCAATAAAATTGGAAAGGTATATTGAGCTTGAATTTAGAGGGTCATACATACCAGGTAAAGAAATTTGAATTTTACTTGATCAGCAAAATACACAAAATTAAAAACATATTCTAAATCTGCCTTTTATCCTTTCCCCTTCTAGAATCTGAGATCCTTAATAAAGAATTAACTCAAAATAAAACTTAGCGTACTAAACAGCGAATTTTGATATCCAAGTGCTCCTATTTGATAATACTAAAAAGATGCTCATTTTTGTGAATGAAATTGTTCAGAAAGACATTTCTCATTGTCTTTCCCAAGAATTTGTCAAATCCTTAAGTCAATCTAAATGCCAAAAGAAAAGAACAATTGCAAAGATTGGATTAACAAATAAAGAGAATTTCCATGTTTAAATGGTAGAGCAAACGCTGTGGTTTCCCCTTATCTTCTTGGAAATTACCCCAAATCAACAGGGAAATGAAAGAAAAATGCAAATTTGCATATTCTTTGAAACTAAAAGATATCAAACAAGACAACAGGTCCAAAATGGGGTCTCTTAAGTGAAGCCTTGTGTCACCAAACTGAAACCATACTTTCAGCTCTCCCAGAAATGGAATCTTAAACCAGGCAATCACCTGATCAGCACTAGTGAGATAATCTGCATAATACATCCCTGCCATCCCCTAAAGGAAAGTAACTTTGCATAAAGCAACCCACTTTTTTGCCAGTAAAATTTCCTTAAACCACCTCCTTTCAACCCATTAAAAGTCTTTCATTTTGTATGGCTCCTCAGAGTTTCTTTCTCTGCAAGACCTGATGCTGCCCAACTCGAAGTTTTGCTCAATAAGACTTAAAAACAATTTTTTTTACTCAATAAAACTTTAAAAATTTTTAATATGACTCAGTTTATCTTTTAACACCCCATGTCATGGTTCATGAAGTAGGACATATAAAAATGACCCCACTAACAAATGCACTAGCTGTCGTCACAGAGACCTGGGCTGACACTAATGAAGGTCACCGATATGATTGCAGCCTGTGAACAAGCAAGGCACTGTATACCTTACCAGAGATAAGGAGCCCAATACCCGATCCAGTTTATACCAGCTCTCAGAACTCACACACAGCTCCTCTCCTTGTCCTGAAGATCACCTTTTGATACCAGTGGCCAAATCTGCCTCATTTTAGTCTTAAATCTCCACCCCCCAGTGAACACACATTATGTTACCTATGTGTTTGTTCAATGCATATATTCCATCTTTCCTCATGAATAATCATAACTTTCCCTGCCCTTTCATCAATATGTATGTAATCCAGCCCTTATGGTTATTAAGACCTGGTTCTAACCTCAGCTGGGAGCTGGATTTAAGCTAGTCTCCTGTCTCTTCATTTGGCTACCTCTAGCATGAACCCTTTCCTTGCTTCATATTCTGTGTCTCAGTGATTGGCTTAATTGCACATCAGACGAATGAACTTGGGTTGAGTTACATAACAATCACCTGAAATGCTATGTGCTAAAATTCCAAAGTTCTGCTTGGCAAAATATCTGATTTATAAAGTGTTTTGAGATATAGTCTCCAAAGTCACTGTCACACTGATACTCCCCTCTCTCCATCCCATGTGGACAGTCCTTTAGTGTAGCTCAGGATTTGCCCTTTTGCATTGTATTTTTTTTTTAAGATTTTATTTATTTATTTGACAGAGAGAGAGAGAGATAGAGCAAGAACACAAGCAGGGGGAGTGGGAGAGGGAGAAGCCGGATTCCCGCAGAGTAGGGAGCCCAATGCGGGGCTCAATCCCAGGACCCTGGGCTCATGACCTGAGCCAAAGGCAGATGCTTAACAACTGAACCACCCAGGCACCCCTACATTGTATTTTTAACTATAGCTTTTACTTTGCATTATTTCCAATATAATTTCATATTTTGGGTTTTCATCAAGATAAAGTTCCCTCAAATTTACCAGTCTGATCATTATTTTGCTTTTACCATAAATAAAAAGGCAAATTTTTATGAGTGCCACTGAATGCATATTTAAACATTTGTTCGTTTTGATTGTGCTTTTGCTTTTTGTAATCAGAAGTAGCAAGTCTCAAGGCAACTGATTATTTTAACTAAGGCAGTTACATGAAAAATGTGGGTAGGAGAGGCCTGTGAAAAAAATACAAATAAGTAACCATTAATTGCTCTCATAAGATAATTTTCAAAAAGTGGCCCAAAAAGTACCATGGAGGAGAATTTCACTGAGTAGTCATTATTTGTAGGATGGCTCTGGACAGCATTCTTCTAAATGAAGTACCTCACTGTCTCTGGTGTAAGTCATGCACTGACTGTGAATTTTATTGTGTGTCCTTTGGTAGACAACCATCTGATTTCTTCAGCCCCAAAAGAGGAGGACTAGTAACCAACAACAATCTCACCCTTCTGTTGAATCTTAAAATTTGTAGAGAATAATTCTCTGATCTAAATTCTGTGGGTGGAAAATCAAGTCTATTTAAGCCATTAACAAAACTGAACAATAATTTTTAAAACTTCAAATTTTACACATCAGAGTTTAGATTGAAGTTAGAATTATCATTTTAGTTGTTGCAGAGACTAGCATTTTGCTGTATCTTAAAATGGCTTTTGAGACAATGACATTGTAACCTGGTAAAATAATTGTGTGATACACGTTGGCTATATCTGCCACAACTTTCATATTCCTCGCTACTAGTGGTGTGAAGACTTTTATGTGAGACCATTAAATATGTTGGTCCTATCTACCTCAGCTGAATGGAGGTAGACTTGGAATATGTCTAGTCATAAAGGTCAGCCAGAGAAATATGAATATACCAAAATTATTTAGCCTCCAATTTAAATTATATTAGTTTATTAGTACTACTAAATAATCCTATTATAACTTCCCTTAGTTAGATATGATGCCAACTAAATTCAGGAATGTTATTTACAGTGCTCACATTGGCTTAGAATATAGGATTTTAAGATCTCCCAACATTGTGCTAAAACATTTCAATAAAAATCATGCTATCTCTTTAAAAAAAAGCTACTCAATTCCCACTATTAAAAAACAAAAATCACCTGAATAAATTTCAAGATCTAATTGGCTTTATTCAATGATTCATGACTCAGGCAGCATCCCATCTAGCAGATGGAAAGGAGGTCTGAAGAGCTGAACACAGTGGGTAACTTTTATACACATTAGGGGGCAGGGACAAGGAAGAGCAGATTAACTCATCTTTATTTTGTGAATGGAAAGGGTTTGTCAGATGAATTTACTCACTAGTGCTGACCAGAAAATTCCAGATTTTGGTTTAAGATTACCTTCCTGGCAGAGGTTGAAACTGCAATTAGGTTAGGTATTAAGTTTTGGTTTGGTCACATGAGCTTAGCACCAAGTGACTCCATTTTTGATCTGTTGTCTCTTTTTTAACACCGCAAATTTCTGCTCTATGAGGGCAGAGACTGTGAGTGTCCAACTCACTGTTGGATCCTAACACCAAAAACTTAACCTAACACTTCCTGGCATATAACAAACCTTCAGTAAGTGCTTATTGACTACATAAATGATTTAGACAACTGCAGGAGGAGTGTTGGGTCCTCCTAAGATGAAAGAAAGGCCAGCCTGAAGTGGGAAGTACTGGCTCACAAGGAGGGAAGCCTCTGGAGTCTTGGAAATGAATTTTGGAAGCAAGAAGCAAGAGCACAGGACTGGCCATCCTTTGAGATAAAAAGACAAGTCATCAGTCTTTGTGAAGCTAGTTAACTATGCTTCCACTAGGAAAAAACATGGATAATTAAATAGGAATACTATTAGAACTGAGTTGTCAAAGTTGTCTTGGTTTTCCAATAGTCTTTCCACTGAAATGAATGTGCACTCTAATTTTACTAGGGAGGGTGAAATTAATAAAAAGTATCTATAAAACAAGGAACCATGAGTTCATATGTCTCCATAACCAATTCTGTGATCTGAAGTTACTGCATTTTGAAATCCAAACTTAACTAAGTGGAAGCCAGTAGATACCTGCTGTTCTCCCCACAAATGGGGACTGGCATCCATATTATCACGAGTGGGGAGTGTAGCCTAGGGAACCCATGAAAGAGTTGTGGCCAGGGTAAGAACAGGATTCAGGACCAGATGCTGTCACTGAAGAGTTGTGAGTGCGTATTTTTAAGCATAAATTGGGAAAATATCTGATGGCTGTCCTCAGTGAAGAAGTTTCCTGTTCACTCACTCTAAGAAAAAGTCTTAACCTATGGTAAATTGGGAAATTATGCTAGCTAAGACAGATCACTCCAATACAAGGAAAGACCTAAACAATCAACCCTAAAAAACCTGGTAAATGAAAAAAAGTAGTTTGGTTTTCCACGAAGGAGCCTTTCAAGTAGAACAGCTGCAGGATTGGGGTCTAGAAACTTCCTTTTGTTGGGGCACCTGGGTGGCTCAGTGGGTTAAAGCTTCTGCCATCTGCTCAGGTCATGATCTCAGGGTTCTGAGATCAAGCCCTGCATTGGGCTTTTAGCTCGACAGGGAGCCTGCTTCCCCCCTTCTCTCTCTGCCTGCCTCTCTGACTACTTGTGATCTCTCTCTCTCTGTCAAATAAATAAATAAATAAATAAATAAATAAATAAATAAATAAATAAATAAATAAAATCGTTTAAAAAAAAATGAAAGTTCCCTTTGTCCAAAAAAAAGTGAGGGCTGCCGGGGTGTCTCAGTCAATTAAACATTGGACTCTTGATTTCGGCTCAGATCATGATGTCAGGGTCATGAGACTGAGCCCTGAATTTGGGTCCCCCCTCAGTAGGGAGTCTGCTTAAAATTCTCCCTCTCCCTCTGCCCCTCCCCCTGCTCGTGTTTGCTCTCTCTCCCAAATAAATAAATAAATTACCTTTTAAAAAGGTGATACAGGAGGAGGGGGCAAGATGGCGGAGAAGTAAGAGATCCTGCAGCAACTGGTCCCCAAAAGTGAGCTGGAAATCTACCAGAACATGCTGAACACGCATGAAATCACCCTGAGGAGAAAGATTTCTAACCCCGGGATCTCTCCGAGAGCAGAAGACAGCAGTGGAGAGGTAAAAGCAAAGTGGGAACACTCGAGCTGCTATCGGAGGATAAAGAAAAGGGGGAGGGAGCCACCAGAAGCTAACCAAGGACAGTAATACCCGAAAGGAAAGTGCCCGGTGGTGGAGGACAAGCATAAATGTAGAGCCAGTTAAAAACACTTAAAAAGGGCAAAAAGTTTGGAGGAGTAACTAGTGGAAGGGGGTGGTCGCGGGCACCGGCGCTTGGACCCACTCTCCCAGGAAGGAGCTGTGGAACTGGTGGGGGATCCAGTCCGTGATTCCTGAACCTGCAGATTTCCGCTCTCTGCAACAACCTGTGGGCCAGGCTCGCACCTGAAATCGCCTTTTTTTGAGAGTTTGCGGTGGTTCACGAGCCGCAGTTTTTCCAGGTGTGTGCCCGCCACCACGACATTCGCGGCGCACTGCAGACCCTGAGCGATCCCCGCCCGCGGAGAGAACGCAGGCAACAGGCTGCGCTGTAAGCAGAAATTTCACGGAGGGGAGTGTGTGTTCTGAACCACACAGAGGGGAGCAGAGACTCGGGCTTCCTGCAACTCAGAGGTCTGAGTGCTTCTGGGCAGATTCATTGCTTGGACTCCCTGAAAAGGTGAAAAGGCTACAAAAGGCCAAAAACCTTCAGAGAGCAAGAGACTGAGAAACCGGTTTCCACAGAGCTCAGC
>CM052815.1:67918372-67981317 GCA_028533885.1 Nasua narica
AGTAACCTCTATGACATTAGCCACAGCAACTTCTTTCAGGACATGTCTCCAAAGGCAAAGGAAACAAAAGTGAAAATAAACTTTTGGGACTTCATCAAGATAAAAAGCTTCTGCACAGCAAAGGAAACAGTCAACAAAACAAACAGGCAACCCACAGAATGGGAGAAGATATTCGCAAATGACACTATAGACAAAGGGCTGATATCTAAGATCTATAAAGAACTCCTCAAACTCAACACTCACAAAACAGATAATCACATCAAAAAATGGGCAGAAGACATGAACAGACACTTCTCCAAAGAAGACATACAAATGGCTAACAGACACATGAGAAAATGTTCCTCATCTTTAGCCATCAGAGAGATTCAAATCAAAACCACACTGAGATACCACCCTACACCAGTTAGAATGGCCAAAATCAACCAGACAGTAACAACAAATGCTGGAGAGGATGTGGAGAAAGGGGAACCCTCCTCCACTGTTGGTGGGAATGCAAGTTGGTGCAGCCACTTTGGAAAACAGTATGGAGATTCCTCAGGAAATTAAATATACAGCTACCCTATGACCCTGCAATTGCACTACTCGGTGTTTACCCCAAAGAAGCAGATGCAGTACAAAGAAGGTCCACATGTACCCCAATGTTCATAGCTGTAATGGCCACAATAGCCAAACTTGGAAAGAACCAAAATGCCCTTTAGTAGATGAGTGAATAAGGAAGATGTGGTCCATCTATACAATGGAATATTATGCCTCCATCAGAAAGGATGAATATCCTACTTTTGTATCAATATGGACAGGACCAGAAGAGATTATGCAGAGCGGAATAAATCAAGCAGAGGGGGTCCATTATCTTATGGTCTCACTTCCGTGTGGAGTATAAAGAAAATCATGGAGGGTATTGTGAGAAGGAAGGGAAGGGTGAATGGGGGGAAATCGAAGGGGGTGATGAACCAGGAGAGACTGTGGACTCTGAGCAACAAACTGAGGGTTTTGGAGGGGAGGGGGTGGAGAGGTGGGCAAGCCTGGTGGTGGGTATTGAGAAGGGCACGTATTGCATGGAGCACTGGGTGTGGTGCATGAACAATCAATCTTGTAACCCTGAAAAATTAAAATAAACATATTTGTGGAGGAAAAAAAGAAATAATCTTAGAAAGAGTAGAGGAAGAGAAGGTATGAGTATAAATGAAACAATAAGCCATATATTAATAAAGTTGAGGCTGCATGTTGATCATATAGGGGTTTACTATTTTTCTCTGTGCCATTTGTTCATGTCTTCAAAATTCCATAAGAAAATACTTGAAACAAACCACAAAGGCCCTCTGACATGTGGTGCCTGGTCCCTTACTTGGCACTCCCCCACAAACACTTTTCATTGCAGTCCTATCTGCAGTTCCCTAAACATGCATTTCCTTCCATGTCTTTACAAATGGTTTCCACTACGCCTCACATTCCTTTCCCTCCCTCATTCTACCCCACTGTTCATCTCATTAAGTTCCTATTCATCCGTTGGATCCCAAAATCACCTCACCTGGAATATAATATTAGATCCTGTGACTTTCCATCCTGCTGAGCATATCTCTAAATAACGACACAGCAGCTAGCACTTCCATGTGCTAGCTTCAAGTTCAAATAGTAGGGGTTTAATCCACACCACAATCCCATGAGGAAAGTGTAATTATTAGCCTCATTTTCCAGATATGGAAACTTACAATGAGGTTAAATGATCGCCCCAAGGTAAATATTGGAGTAAAGATTCAAACCCACTCTTGACTCCAGAACTTACACTCTTTAACATAACACTATGTTCCCTTGCCAATCCTGTGCTGCATTTATTCCTCTACTATGGGATCTACAACCCCCTAATCTCTACTCACCTCTCCCCTCCATTAGACTGGAAGTGCCCCCAAAACAACACCTTGATAATACTATTCCCCAAACATTAATGTTCACTAAGTATTTTGTGAATAACTATGCAGGTTTTCCTCTACGCCAGTGTTTTTCAAACTACGTTCCTTCAAACCTTACAAGTAAGTCAGAAGTGGCACATGGGCCATCCTAATATGTGCCACCTAGAGAAAGGATGACTGACACTTAGGATGCAAGTACAGAGCCTCAGAACCACCATCCCTGATTAACTAGTACATGCTTTATGTGCTGAACATTTGAAGTGAGTTTGAAGGAAGAGTCCCTCTACTAAATCAAAAATTTAAAAATCATTGCCCTAGATCTAGTCAGCGTGCCTTCATTCTAACCATCTTCAGAAGGCAAGGGATATCTTCTTGGCTCTGTTTTTGAAAGGAAATTCAAAAGGAAATTCATCCCCAGTATCCTGGAATGTTTACACTATTTCTTTACATTTAAATTTTCTGAATATTCCTGAATTCTTATTCTAGGTTTCTTATTCTGAATTGAAAAACCCATGGAATGGAAGAAGATATTTGCAAATGTCTTATCAGATAAAAAGCTAGTATCCAACATCTATAAAGAACTTATCAAACTCAACACCCAAAAAAACAAATAATCCAGTCAAGAAATGGACAGAAGACATGAAGAGACATTTCGCCAAAGAAGACATACAAATGGCTAAAAGACACAGGGAAACCTGCTCAATATCTCTTGGCATCAGGGAAATACAAATGAAAACCATGATGAGCTACTACCTCACACCAGTCAGAATGGCTAAAATTAACAAGTCAGGAAACAAATATTGGCAAGAATGTGGAGAAAGGGGAACACTCTCACACTGTTGGTGGAATGCAAAGTGGTGCAGCCACTTTGGGGCACATGCACCCCAATATATATAGCAGCACTGACCACAATAGCCAAACTCTGGAAAGAGCCCAGATATCCATTGAATGGAGATATATATATTATATATATATATATATATAATATATATAATTTATATATATATCCATTATATATACATCCAGATATCCATTGACAGGTGAATGGATAAAGAAGAGATATAGATATCCATTATATATATAATATATATATTACATATATTATAGTTAATATATATACTAGTTAATATATAGTTATTATATAACATAATATAATAGTAATATATAGTTAATATATACTAGTTAATATATATATTAATATATACATATAATGGAATATTACTCAGACATCAAAAGAATGAAATCTTGCCATTTGCAACAACATGGTTGGAACTAGAGGGTATTATGCTAAGTGAAATAAGTCAGAGAAAGACAAATACCGTATAACTTCTCTCATATGTGCAATTTAAGAAACAAAACAAATGAACATAGGAGAAGAGAAGGAAAAATAAGATGAAATTGAGAGAGAGGCAGGTCATAAGAGACGCTGAACTCTAGGAAACCAACTGAGGGTTGCTAGAGGGGAGAAGGGTGGGGGGAAGGGATAATTGGGTGATAAGCATTAAGGAGAGCATTTGATATAATGAGCACTGGGTGTTACATGCAACTGATGAATCACTAAATTCTACCTCTGAAACTAACAACAACAACAAAAACCCCAAAACAAAAACAAAACAAAACAAAAACCCTGAAAGTAATCACTAGTTAGTATTGAATAAAGTAAATGCTGCTTCTAAAACAGAGAAATTAAAGGAAAGAAAATACAGTTCATTCATCAAAAGAAGGAAGCATTGTGCAAACCTTGATTAAAATGATGAAACAATGTTTAAGTCAGATATAATTCTGGATCATTAATAGGGTAATTTCTCTGTTGAAAGATAAAACTCAGATCGTACCCAGACCAAATTCCAACTATGTGCTACTTTTAAAAGTTACACTTAAAATAAATGACACTAAAACAAACAAATAAAAAAAATTAGGAGAAGGAATTAAAACAACAAAGAATCGCTTTTGGCTCCCAGTAATTTACTCCCTACTCTTTGAGCTAAGCCTTTCCCTTCTCTCTTTTGTCCAAAAGCTATCCCATGCTTTTACACCCAGGAAATGCTTACCTTGTCCAAGTAGGGCATGACATCCCACAGTGACATGTAGTATGCTGTTACCACTGACTTATATATAGCCATAGGTATAGAATCTAAGTTGGGAGGCTTGTGAATCCCTGCAATGAAAAACAGGAAATTGGGCCATTCCGAAATCCTCCTCCAACCCCATTCAAAGGCACCACCCAAAACCACCAAGAATGAAGGGCCCAATCAGTCACAGGACATGCCTTCCCAATTCCAGGAAGAATAATAAGTAGGAAATAACTGAGTGGACTTTCTTTCATATCTATAGGCTCTGAGGCAGGATGCCCTGCTGTCCAGGAAAAGGAGGTGGCACATCAATCCCACTGCTGGACCAGTAATTCTCAACCCTGGCAGCTCATTAGAATCTCGTAAAGTCCAATGAGAAAATACCTATGCTCAGATTCTGTCCCTTCCTCTCCATTTCAACCGACATACTTTCTAACAGCTGTGGGATGGACCTGGCACCTCTAGCTTTTACAAGTTCCACAGGGATTTTGATGCACAGCCAAGACAAAGAAAGACAAAGCCTTAGATGCTGAGAATCTAGAGGATGGGCCCTGTATTTTGTGCATATTTGAATCCCCAGTGCCTAATGGTAAAATAAACTGGAACAAACTGGGTATCTCCCAAAAAGTACACCTTTATCCATTCCCTCAATCCCCTCTTCACAGGACAGAGACCAATTGAGATGCTGAGTTATTATTCAGGTTGAGATTGTTGCTAGGTACCCAAAGAAGAGCTAAAAAACTCTTGATATGCAAGGTACTCAGTTGTACGTTCTCCATTCTCTGTCAGCAGTGCCCCATAGTCTGAAAAATAGAAAGAAATTTGTCACTTTCCCGAAGAAAGCTCCAGCTTTAGCAAAGGAAGGCATGAGAATTTAGTAGTGAGCAAAAAGATCCTTAGTACAGAAGCTTAGGAAGGAAAAATTTTTGGCATTAAATAAGAAAATATCACATCCCAGTTAATCCAAACCAGGAGCCATCTGCCATACTATGCAGGGCTTTCAACTGAAGGCAAATAACACCAGTCCCTGATATCTAATAAGTCTTGGCTGAGAGCCCAAGGCTACTCCAGTCCAGTGGTTTCTACTTTTTATTCAATTTCTAATTAAATTCCTTTCTTTCACCCTTGACTTTTCGCCTGGTCTCTCAGTGGAGTTTATAGACTGGGGAAGACCCATTAATCAAAGCCCTGGTGTTATCAAGAGAGCCAAAGTAATGGTTTCACAGTGAACTTCTAAGAATAAGGGTCTGCACAGTGGATAGATAAGATTAAGCTACCAAGGCCTCTGCCTGCAAATTCCCAGACAGCCTAGATTCTAGTGATTGATAAATTCTAGTGCTGTCAAGAGGAATAAACATCAAACCTTCAATCCCCAGCATTTGTTAAAGGCAAAACAGATGAACAGTCCCAGAGATTATTCCCAGAGACCCACCCTAGGAAGCTCCAGGCTCAAATGGTGGGGTGGCCTAGGTTGGAGACAGCTGTGGGGATCAAATACTTGCCATAACTTGTGATCATAGGGAGGTAATGGTCCAAAGATCCAGATCCACCCATGAAGCCAAAGTTGGTGCCACCATGGAACATATAGAAGTTGAGGGAGAAACTAGCATTGAACATTTCACGCACGTCTCTCATTAACACTGCACATAGGTAGGAAGAAAAGGAGAAATGGGGGAGAAAATAAAGTTTGGGAGAATTAATAGCCTTTTGTGGGATGTTCAAACTGTATGTATTAAATATTTGTTTGTGCATCTTAGTCTTAGATAAATAGATGTCCAGCTCATTGTTTCTGGAGCACTTAGTAACTTTTCAGTAAATTCTTGGTAACTTCTTTAGTAGCCTAAAATCATGGTTCCAGGAACATTTACCTTCAAACCACATTTTAATGATCTTCATCAACTCTCCTGGAAGGATGTGGCAGATAGGCTGGGAAAGAGAACACTACTTCCACCCAATACACTTTCATTGAATTGCTCCATCTGTTAGAACAACTCACTCTAATTGCTTTAATAGCCTCAACAAAATATAATCAGAGTGGAAACACTGATAAAATTTTAGTTTCAATTACAATCACCTCTGGGGTTCCCATTCAGCCTAGTCCCCTAAATCTAATACTCTAAGTACTCTAACCAGCAGGAAAAAAAGAAATAGGCCAGTGCTGTCTCTGTCATCTATTCTCCTGAGAGAGGATCTAAGAGGTACTCACAATGTGAATCCACAGAATGGGGGGCAGTGCCCCATCCATCCAAAGAGCTTGCTGTATACACCATCATCAATATGGGGCTACGACCCTGAGAAAAATGAAGTGTCAATTTAGTAAAGTTTGGTACAGTTTAGAAGCCCTGAATTGCTTGGGAGGGAATTGTGAGGTCCAGTTCTTATAAACCCCCTTTACAATTCAGAGCATCCCTTCACTGTTCACCCTGTTTGGGGTTTTTTGTTTTGCTATTGAGTTGTACAAGATTTTATATATTTTGGATATTAATCTGTTATCAGATATGTGGTTTGCAAATATTTCCTCCCATTTCCATAAATTGCCTTTTCATTTTATTAATGATTTCCTTTGCTGTGCAGAAACATTTTAGTCTGATATTGTCCCAGTTGTTTATTTCTGCTTTTGGTGTCAAATGCAAAACACTGCTACCAAGATCTATATCAGGAAGCTTGCGCCTATCCTTTCTTCTGGGAGTTTGTGGTTTCAGATCTTATGTTCAAATCTCTAACCTATTTTGGGTTGATTTTTGTGTATGATAAAGGATAGAAGTTAGTTTCATTCTTTTGCATGTAGATATCCAGTTTTCCCAACACCTCCTATCCCTAGAGGAAATCTCACTTGATCACAGTGTATGACCCTTTTAATGTTCTGTTGAATTTGGTTTGCTAATATTTTATTGAAGATTCATGCATCTATGCTTATCATGGATGTTGGTCTGTAATTTTCTTTTCATACAGTCTCCTTGTCTGGCTTTGGTATTAGAGTAATGTGGTCTCATAAAATAAGTTTGGAAGTGTTTTCTCCTTTCTATTTGTACAAGAGTTTGAGAAGGATTAGTGCTAGCTTTGCTTTAAACATTTGGTAGATATAAGCAGTGAAGCTATCTGGTCTTGGATTTTCCTTTGTTGGGAGGTTTTGATTCCTGATTGTTTTCTTACTAATACGTGGTTGGTCTGTTCAGATTTTCTCTTTCTCCATGATTCAGTCTTGGTAGGCTGTATGTTTCTGGGAATTTATCTATTTCTTCCAGGTGGTCTAATTTGTTGGTATATAATTGTTCATACTAGTAGAACTATGATCCTTTATATTCCTGTGGTACCAGTTGTAATTCCGCTCTTTCACTTAAAATTTTATTTACTGAATCTGATCTCTTTTTTCTTAGAATAGTTCAATATTTGTCAATTTCATCTTTTTTGAAACCGTGATTTCATTGCTCTTTTCTATTGTCTTTCTAGTCTCTATTTAATTTATTTCTACTCTGATCTTTGTTCTTTCTTTCTTTCTACTAACTCTGAACTTTTGTTCTTTTTCTAGTTCCTTGAGGTAAAGAGTTACGTTTTTGATTTGAGATCTTTTCTTTCTTAATGTATGCATTTATCACTATAAACTTCCCTCTGAGGACTGCTTTTGCTGCATCTCATAAGTTTGAGATGTTGTGTTGCCATTTTCATTTCCTTCAAGATTTTTTAAATTTTCTTTTTCCATTTATTTGACCAATTGGTTGTTCAGGAGCATGTTTTTTAATCTCTCTATATTTTTGAATTTTCCAGTTTTTTTCCTTGTAATTATTTCTAGTTTCATACCATTGTGGTCAGAAAGTATGATTTCAATCTTCTTAAATTTATTAAGAGATGTTGCATGGCTTAACATATGGTCTATTCTGGAGAATGTTCCATGTGTGCTTGAGAAGAACGTGCATTCTCCTGCTATTGGTGGGAATTTCTGTGTATATTCTGTAGGTCCCTCTGGTCTAACATATAATTTAAATCTCACACTTCCTTATTTAGTATCTATCTAGATAATCAGTCCATTGTTGAAACTGAGGTATTTAAGACCGCTGGTATCACTGTATTGTTGTCTATTTCTCTGTTCAGATCTATTAATATTTGCTTTATGTATTTAGGGGCTCTTATGTTGGGTGCATAATATTTACAATTGTTATATTCTTTTAATGAATTGACCCCTTTGTCATCATATAAAGAAAGACATTCTTTGACTGCTGATAAAGAGTTTGTCTTAGTCTATTTTGTTTGCTATAATTATAGCTATTTCTTGATTTGTTTTATTTGTTTTGGCTTCAGTTTGCTTGGAATATCTTTTTCCATCCCTTCAATTTCAATATGTGTATGTCCTCAAAGCTGAGGTGAGTCCTTTGTAGCCAACAGATGGTGGATCTTTTTCTTTTTTTAATCTATTCATCTATTTTGTGTCTTTTGATTAGAGGATTTAGTCCATTTTAAATTTAAAGTAATTACTGATAGGTATGCTTTTCTTTTTGCTTTATAATTCTTTTGTTCTTCTCTTGATCTCTTCCTCTGTAGTTATATAATTTTTCTGGACTGGTATGCTTTGATTCCTTTCTCTTTATCTTTTGTATATATACTACAGGATTTTATTTTGTAGTTACCAGGAGGATTACATAAAACATCTCATATTGATAGCAGTCTATACTACCAATAACAGGGTAACTTCAAACATATACTTTACACATTTAACCTTCTCCTTACCTTTTATATTTTTAATGTCATAATTTTACCTCTTTTTATCTAATGTATCATTTAAAAATTATTGTAGTTATAATTATTTTTAATGATTTTATCTTTTAATCTTCATACTGGAGTTAAAAGTTATTTACCCATGACATTATTCTCTAAATTTAACTATACATTTACCTTTACCAGTGAGTTTTGTACTTTCATGTGTCTTCCTGTTACAAATTAGCTTTTTCTGTTACTAATTAACTTACCATTTCTTTAAGCTTAAAGACCTCCTTTTAACATTTTTTTGTGAGGCTAGTCTGTTGTGATGAACTCCTTTAGCTTTATCTGTTGGGTAAACTCCTCAGCTCCTTCAATTCTGAAGGACACCTTTACTGGGTAGGGTATTCTTGGTTGGCAGTTTTTTCCTTTTGGCACTTTGAATATATCACCCCATTCTCTTCTGGCCTACAAGATTTCTGCTGAAAAATCTATGATAGCCATAAGGAGGGGGCAAAATTAAGATGGTAGAGTAGTCGGGGGACCCTGAACTTGCCTTTCCCTTCAAATACAGCTAGATCAACATTCAACTATTTTGAACAACTAGGAAGATGATCTGAGGATTAAGAAAATATGCACAGTTGGAGGGAGATAACATGGCAGATCCAAGGTCTGGAATCATGAATTGGGGGAGAGGAAATCCGCATGGTCATGAAGGGGAGGGAACCCTTTTTATGGAGCAAAGTCAGGAAGAAAGAGAAAGTGGGAAAGAACCCAGTGGGTAGGGATCACACAATAAGCCTCGGTAAGTAGATTCCCCTGGGTCACACAGTGAGAGATCACTCCCCTTCCCGAAAGGCATTTGGAAGAGCATATTTTGCTTCTCCAAGGACAAAAGGCCAGCCAGGAGCCATTGAGTGGTGCCCAACAGCAGGGTCAGAGGTGCATGCAGAGGACAAAAAGCCTCTTAACTTTTTGCTGTGAGTCATAATAGGTTTAAACTTCTATGTGCACATCAAGTGGCTGCTTTTCTTCAACAGAACTAAGCAGAAAGTAGAGACAGGAGCAGACTGCAGATAACCTGGCCACCACCTTTTGCTGTCTGCCACAATAGATTCAAGCCTCTATGATGGCGTCTCTGAGACAGAAGGGAGTAGGGGACTGAATCAAGTGCAAACGGCCAATAACCTGGTTCCAGTTTTTTGCTGAGCATAACATAGACTATAGCCTCTGTGTGCATACTGTGTAATGTCTTTTCAGGGGTAGGACAGTGTAGGGCACACCCTGAGCCTCTCCTCTGAGGGACAGGAGTGGGCCCATGCCTTACCAGGCCCTTTAAAACCTGGAGTTTTGAATCCCAGTCACTGACCAGAGATAAAATCCAGGAGATCTGTGGCTCCAGACATGCTGATGGCTCAGGTACAGACAGGTTAAAGACAAGGAACAGATGAAAGCCCAGGACACAGAGATTCTTTGCTTTTCTAACAGGGTTTCATGGACAGTGGTGGCTGTAAGTTCTGCTCCCCAGAGACAAAACTTGGGGAGTGACACCATATTCTTACTCCTCCACACCCCTCTCTCCCACCCACCAGCACAGTCAGACTTCAGAAAGAAACATAGCACTTCTAGTGGAAGCTGGAGTTCCCTACATTAAACCCTGAAACCCTGAACCTGGCAGGATCATCTTTATGAGGGCAAAAATTCACCCAAAAGAAAGAACAGAAGGTAATACCCACTGCCAGGGATTGAATCAATATGGAGATAAATAAAGTGTTTGAACTACAACTTAAAGCAACAATTATAAAGATACTAACTGGGCTTGAAAAAAGAATAGAAGACACTAGAGAATCCCTTACTATAGAAATAGAGAGAGAAATATAGAGACCTGGCAGGCCAGATAGGACTAGCATGATATATTCAACATGCTAAAGGTGAAAAAAAATGCAGCCAAGAATACTTTATCCAGCAAAACTGTCATTCAGAATAGAAGGAGAGATAGAGTTTCCAGGACAAACAAAAACTAAAGAACACTAAATCAGCTCTATAAGAAATATTAAAAGGGATTCTTTGAGTGAAGAGAGAGCCCAAAAGTAACAAAGACCAGAAAGGAACAGAGACAGTCTACAGGAACAGTGACTTTACAGATAATACAATGACACTAAATCCATATCTTTCAATAATTACTCTAAATATAAATTGACTAAATGCTCCAATCAAAAGACAGAGGGTATCAGAATGAATTAAATAAAACCAAAAACCAGGACCCGTCAATATGCTGTTTATAAGAGACTCATTTTAGACCCAAAGACACTTCCAGGTGGAAAGTAAGGGAGCGGAGAAAAATTTAACATGCCAAAGGACATCAAAAGAAAACTGGAGTGTAGCCATCCTTATATCAGACAAATTAGATTTTAAACCAAAGACTGTAATAAGAGATGAAGAAAGGACACTATATAATAATAAAAGGATCTGTCCAACTAGAAGATCTAACAATTGTAAATATTTATGCGCCCAGCTTGGGAGGACCCAAATATATAAACTAATTAATACAAAATTAAAGAAACATATTGATAATAATACAATAATAGTAGGGGACTTTAATGCCCCACTCATAGCAATGGAAAAATCATCTAAGCAGAAGATCAACAAGGAAAGAAGGATTCTGAATGACACACTAGACCAGATGAACTTCACAGATATGTTCAGGGCATTTCATCCTAAAACACCAGAATATACATTCTCCTTGAGTGCACATGGAATACATCACATACTGGGTCACAAATCAGGTTTCAATTGGTACAAAAAGATTGGGATTATCTCATGCATATTTTCAGAACACAATGCTTTAAAACTTGAAGTTACCTACAAGAAACGATTTGGAAGGACCACAAATACATGGAGGTTAAAGAGCATCCTATGAAAGAATGAATGCATCAACTAGGAAATTGAAGAATAACTAAAAAAGAATATATGAGAGCATATGAAAATGAAAGCACAACAGTTCAGAACCTTTGGGATGTAGCAAAGGCAGTCACAGGAGAGAGGTATACTGCAATACAAGCCTTTCTCAAGAAATAAGAAAAATATCAAATACATAACCTAACCTTACACCTAAAGGAGCTGGAAAAAGAACAACAAAAAAAGCCAAACTCCAGCAGGAGAAGAGAACTAATAAAGATTAGAGCAGAGACACAGTAGAACAGAACAATGGAACTAAGAACTTGTTCTTTGAAAGAATTAATAAGATCCATAAATGCCTAGCCAGATTTATCAAAAAGAAAAGAGAAAGGACCCAAATAAATAAAATCATGAATGAAAGAAGAGAGATCTCAACCAACACCACAGAAATACAAACAATTATGAGACTATTACGAGCAATTATATGCCAACAAATTAGGCAATCTGGAAGAAATGGATAAATTCCTAGAAACATGTAACTACCAAAATTGAAACAGGAAGAAATAGAAAACCTGAAAAGACTCACACCCAGCAAAGAAATTGAATCAGCCTAGTGATGGGTATTGAGGAGGGCACATATTGCATGGAGCACTGGGTGTGGTGCATGAACAATTAATCTTGTAACACTGAAAAAATAAAATAAAAGTACTTGGCAAAAAAAAAGTACTTGGGAAAAAATAAATAAAACAGGGTTATACTACACTAAAATAAAATAAAATAAAATAAAATAAAATAAAATAAAAATAAAAATCTCCCAACAAACACAAGTCCTAGGCCAGATGACCTCCCAGTAGAATTCTACCAAACATTTAAAGAAGAATTAGTATCTTTTCTTCTAAATCTGTTCCAAACAATAGAAATGGAAGGAAAACTTCTAAACTTATTCTATGAAGCCATCATTACCTTGATCTCAAAACCAAAGACACCCACTAAAAAGAATTACAGGCCTATCCCTGATGAACATGGGTAAAAAAATTCTCACCAAGCTACTAGCTAATACAATCCAACAGTACAATAAAAGGATTATTGAAAAAAAAAGCCCATTAAAAAATAAATAAATAAATTTTTAAAAAATTTAAAAAAAGATTGTTGACCATGACCAAGTGGGATTTATTCCAGGTCTGCAAGGGTGGTTGAAGATCTGCAAATCAATCCTTGTGATACAATACATTAATAAAAGAAAGGATGAGAATCATGATCCTTTCAACAGATGCAGAAAAAGCATTTGACAAAATAGAGCATCCTTTCTTGATAAAAACACTACAGTATAGGGATAGAAGGAGCATATCTCAATATCATAAAAGCCATATACAAAAAAAAACCCAGCGAATATTATCCTCAATAGGGAAAAACTGAGAACTTTTCTCCTCAGGTCAGGAGCACAACAGAGTGGTCCACTATCACCAGTGTGGTTCAACATAGTATTGGAAGTCCTAGCCTCAGCAGTCACACAACAAAAAGAAATAAACTGCATCCAAGTCAGCAAAGAGCAAGTCAAACTCTCACTCTTCACAGACAATGTGATACTCTATGTAGAAAACTCAAAAGGCTCTACCAAAAAATTGCTGGAACTGATACAGAAATTCAGAAAAGTGGAAGAATATAAAATCAATGCACAGAAGTCAGTTGAATTTCTATACACTAACAATGAGGCAGAAGAAAGAGAAATCAAGGAATTGATACCATTTACAATAGCACCCAAACCCATCAAATACCTAGGAATAAACCTTACTGAAGAGGTAAAGGTCTATGCTCTGAAAATTACAGAACGCTTATGACAGAAATTGAGGAAGACATAGAAATAGAAAAACATTCTATGCTCATGGATTGGAAGAACAAATATTGTTAAAATGTCTGTGCCACCCAAAGTAATTATACATTCAATACAATCCATCAAAATCCATATCAAAATACCATCAGCTTTTTTCATAGAGCTGAAATAAACAATCCTAAAATTTCTCCAGAACCAGAAAAGACCCCAAATAGCCAAAGGAATGTTAAAAAAGAAAACCAAAGCTGGAATCATCAAAATTCTGGACTTGAAGCTGTAAGTATCAAGACAGTATAGCACTGGCACAAAAACAGACACAGCTCAATGGAGCAGAATAGAGAACCCAGAAATGGACCCTCAACTAATCTTTAACAGTGGGAAAGAACATCTAATGGAAAAAAGACAAACTCTTCAATATATGGTGTTGGGAAAACTGGACAGTGACATGCAGGAGAATGAAACTGGACCACTTTCTTACACCATACACAAAAATAAAATAAAAATGGATGAAAAATCTAAATGTATCCCATCCAAGTACTAACTAGGCCCAACCCTGCTTAACTTCTGAGATCAGACGAGATTGGGCGCCTTCAGGGTGGTATGGCCATAGATGAAAAACCTAAATGTGAGATACGAATCTATCAAAATCCTAGAGAAGAACATACGCACCAATCTTTTTGACCTTGGCCACAGTGACTCCTTGCTAGGAGTCTCCAAAGCCAAGGGAAACAAAAGCAAAAATGAATTATTGGGACGTCATCAAGATAAAAAGCTTTTGCACAGCAAAGGAAACAGTTGCCAAAACCAAAAGGCTATCTACAGAATGTGAGCAGATATTTGCAACTATCTTATCAGATGAGAGGCTAATATACAATATCTATAAAGAACTTATCGAACTCAACACCCAAAAAAACAAAAAATCTGGTCAAGAAATAGGCAGAAGACATGAACAGACATTTCTTCAAAGAAGACATAAGACTTCAAAGTGGCCAACAGAAACATGAAGAAATGCTCCACATCATTTGTCATTAGAAAATTGCAAATCAAAACCACAATGAGATACCACTTCACACTGGTCAAAATGGCTAAAATTAACATGTCAGGAAACAACAGATGTTGGTGAGGATGTGGAGAAAGGGGAACCCTCTTACACTATTGATGGGAATACAAACTCCTGCAGGCACTCTGGAAAACAGTATGAAGGGTCCTCAAAAAGTTAAAAACAGAGCTACTCTATGACCTAGCAATTGCCCTACAAGGTATTTATCCAAAGGATACAAACAGTGATTCGAAGGGGCACATGCATCCCAATGTTTATAGTAGCAATGTCCACAATAGCCAAAATATGGAAAAAGCCCAGATGTCCATCAACAGACAACATAGAACAGATAAAGTTGTGCTATATTTATATAATGGAATATTACTCAGCCATCAAAAAATAATGAGATCTTGCCATTTGCAGCGACATGGATGGAACTAGAGGGTATTATGCTAAGCGAAATAAGTCAGTCAGAGAAAGACAATTATCACATGATTGCTCTGATATGAAGAATTTGAGAGGCAGGGCAGGGGGCCGTAGGGGGTGGGGAAGAGAAATCAAACAAGATGGAATGGGGAAGGAGACAAACCATAAGAGACTCTTAAGTATAGGGAACAAACTGAGGGTTGCTAGAGGGGAGGTGGATGGGGGGTTCGGGTAACTAGGTGGTGGGCATTAAGGAGAGCACTTGAGGTAACGAGAAGTGGGTGTTGTATGCAACTAATGAATCACTGAATTCTACCTCTGAAACTAATAATACAATATATGTTAATTAAATTGAATTTAAATAAAAACTTTTTAAAAAAATCTGTGGTAGTCTTATGCAGGTTCCCTTATATGTAACAAGTTGCTTCTTTCTTGGTGTTTTTAAGATTTTCTCCTTGTCTTTAACTTTTGACAAATTAATACTGATATGTCCCAGTGTGAATCTCTTTGGATTCATTTTATTTGGCACTTATGGGCTTTCTAGATCTGGGTGTCTATTTCATTCCCTAGCTAGGTAAGTTTTCAGTCATTATTTCTTTGTTCCCTTTTCTCTTCTCTCGATCTCTATAATGTGTAGATTCTCTGATTTGTCCCATATGATGTCCCATAAATCCCGCAAGCTACCAGCACACTTTTTTTGTCATTCTTTTTTCTTTTTCTCTTATGATTGGATGAATTCTACTGCCTTGTCTTTGAGTTTGCAGATCTGTTTTTTCCACTTCATCAACTCTACTGTTGAGCCCCTCTATTGGATTTTTCAGTTCAATTATTGTATTCTTCAGCCCTATGATTTCTGCTTGGTACTTTTTTATATTTTCTATCTCTTTGTCGAAATTGTCACTTTGCATATGCATTGCACTACTGACCTCAGTAAGTATCTTTATGATATTATTTTGAACTCTTTATTAGGCAAAGCATTTACACTTCATTAAGATCTGTTTCTGGAGTTTCTTCTTCTTTTGTTTGGAATTTATTCTTCTGGTTTTTTGTTTGTTTCTTCATTTTCTTTGACTCTCTGTTAACGCTTGTGTATTAGATACAAAGAGCCATCTCTCTCCATCTTAATAGAATGATCTCATGTAGATGAGCCTTGTTGATCAGCCCAGCCCAAGTTCCTAGTTGTCTCTCAAACTTTTGTGATTGTCTAAGCTGTCTTCTTCATTTTTAGTGGCTCACAGTAGTTGAGCGTGTGCCAAGAGCTGACACTGTCCCGAAGGAGAGGATCACAATCAGCAACCAGATGTAGACTGAGTAGATCCTGGACGCTCAGGCACCAGCAGAGAAAGTATGTTGTTAAGCTCCTTCCAGGGAGAGACTGGGAGATGGGCATTTTAGCTTGCTTTCTCTGTGCTGGGCCTAAGTATATATAGCCAGTGTGGGAAGGGGATGCTTCTGTGCTAGTTAAGGACTCTTTGTTTGCTATGGTACTGTAGTACTTGTGAATAAAGGTGCCATTGTGATCCAGAAGCCTCAGGTCACTACTGCAAAAGCTAGGCACAAGATATGTGCACAAGCTCCATCCAGGGAGATCTGGGGACTTGGTTTTATTATTGTAGTGAACTGGAAGAAGGTGTGAAAGGTGTCTGCCAGCTTCCCAGGACTGAAAAGATTGCAGTCAGCCTCTAGCTGTCTGCTAAATTAGAAGCCTGGCCCTCAGACAATAACTTTTAAAGTTTCAGATATACCTCTTTGGGGACAGATTGGGACATGGATGATTTTGCCTTTCCCTCTGTGCTGAACCCTGGGGGGACAGTCATGATTAGTGTTCATTAGGCCATTACAATTGCTTCTTTTTATATACATATAGTCTTGTGGGTCTCATGGGCACAGCTTTCAGAGCTAGGTGTTTTGGAGCCCATACCTCCAGCGAGTCTTAACAGTTAGGGCACTAGATGTAGGGTCTGAATCCTCCACTCCTCAGGGAGTAGCAAGGGGCTGAGGGTTCCCTCTGAATTGTGACACTATATCAGAGGGTGAGGTTTACAGTAAGAACATGTCTCAGCCTTTCCCACTTATTTTGATGTGAATATTTTTTCATTCTCACAATATGTAGAGTCACTCAACTAGTTTCTATACCTAATTCAGAGGGAATTGCTTGTGGGTGGTTGTATATTTGGGGTATGTGGGGGAGGAAGGGAGTTCAGGAGTGTCCTGTGTCACCATCTTGGTCAACTTCAAACTAAACTCCCACTACCTCTCATTTATTTTTAGAGAAATCCTAAATTATATTTCCTAGAAGCATCCCACTTTGTTACAATACCTCCTAAAACAACATGGCCTGAACAGAAACACAAAAACAAATACTTCAATTGTGTTCCTACCAATATGAAGAAATATGGTAATGTCACTCATAGTAATAAAACCCAAGTTTTCAAAACTATTGGTAGTAGATGTCACAGATTTCATTTAAGTGAAAGCTGCCATCAATAGCATCTTAAATCTCTTTCACATAAACTGCCAGCAGGATGGATCTCTTGCTTTCTGCATTTTGGTATTTCAGCTTTGTTGCTGCTGTTTTGTTATTAATTTTAATGCAGGGACTTTATAATTACTCTGTGTTGACTTCAGCCTACTGTGATACAGCAGATCCCATCATTTGGTGGATAAGCACTCCTTTCCAGCAGTGTCATCTAAACCTTTGACAAGCACAGCTTTGGTATCTTCCCTCAGAAGAGTATTAGTGAGAACAAAGCTAACAACAGAGACCTCATACTCATTGAACAGTCCTGGAAATAGCCTCCACAAGGACAAAGTAGGTATCTTTTTGATCACCAGTATATATCCAGAGTCTAGCACAGGATCTGGCACGAGGTACCCACTCAAAATAATTGTGCTCATTCTGATCAAAATTTGAAACATCTAACTTCTCATCCACTTCAAGCTTTAGCTCCCCCTTAACTACGTATGCTCTACCTTATCCAGTTTGGACAGTTGTCTTTGATAGAGAACACAAAAACAAAATAGGGGTTCAAAAGCTCTGCTTTCTCCTCATATTCAGTTACAACATCTGTCCTAAGAATTGTGTTTCTCTCATGTTCAATTTCTCACATAAGAAATGCATTAGAAACAAATTATAAAGAACTTTCTAAAGCTATGGGTACTCATTTTTGCTATTTAATTCCTGTGATTGCTCCTATATTGTATCAAATCATTCTCTCACCACAGAAGGATTTTAAATGGTAATGATATAAGAAATGAGAAGAGCATGGGATTTGGAAGCAGAAGGTTTAAGTTTAAGCCTGGGTTATTCTATTACGTGATCTGATTGTCCACCTGTGATCTACCCTCAGCCCCTTGCTACTCCCTGAGGAGTGGAGGATTCAGACCCTACATCTAGTGCCCTAACTGTTAAGACTCGCTGGAGTCATGGTTTCCTCATCTGCAAAGTGAGAATATGATTAATAGCTTTTAACACGGTAATATAAGAAATAAACATGAAAAAACGAGAGGATTACATAAACTAAGAGCTGTATATATAAATATTATCATATGTTTTTCTAGCTTTTGTTACTACTTCATACTCTATATTTGCCTTTGTTTATTGTCTGCCTCTTACCACTAAAATATAAGCTCTAAAAGTTCTGCTTTTATAGGTTTCACTCACTGCTTTATACACAGTACTTTGAAAAGTACCTAACTGGTACATAGTAGATGCTAAAAACATTTGCTGACTGACTCAATAAATAAACAAATTACCTCATTTTCAGAACTTTGCTAATTATAGACAAGCATATCATTTTTAACTTTGGATTCCACTGATTTTATTGCCCTCCATTCCTCCTCCATTATCATAATGTTAGTATCTATCTGAGTGTTTACTTTGTCCTGGGAATTATAGCCCCTCTTCATATTCTCTTGGAATGCACTCACTCTAATCCCTGCACATCTCTGAGCTACCTGTACCACTTCCTGATGTTGGCCCAGTCGTTATAAGGTTGGACATCTCCCTTTGTACCTCTTCTCTAAATCTTAGTGCTCTCTCAGACCATAGGGGAGGAGAATCAGGGATTTAACAGTTTTTAGAGCTCCAGACATTATTTTATATTGATGGTAATTAACATACTCTTCTTTTGCTCCTAATATCACATATCTCAGTCTTGTGCAAAATGAAACATGCAACCATGGATCTCAGCTGGTGGTAGAAATCTATGCCACCCTCTGATCTCTGGTTACCCATTAATAGTTTTATTGCAATTAGCACTTCCTATCTTGTATTTATTTACATTCCTCGTCTTTCTCACTGGATCATAAGTAGTTACAGATGAATGGGGCCATGAGTAAAGGGTTAACAAAAACCTCTCTCTTTGTCCATGCAAACTAACTTCAGGTCTACCTGAAAACCAGATAAAAGCGGAATGTTATGTATGTTATCAGGTAGATTGCTATGATTAAAATGACCTCTGATTAGCAAATTGTATCTGAATTGGACGACTATGAATGATATGTAAATTCCTAGTGTAGACCTAGATTCCTGCATGCAGTGTATCTTGAAACCAAGAGTTCCCTTTAGCAGACCTGGAACCTATACCTATAGAGCTGTGACAAAGGATATTTACTGGTTGGTTCCTCTACTGAGACTGAGGCTTCTCTGCAAGGATGGTTTCCATGCTCTAAAACCTGAGCTGTCACTTGGGGTAAGGTATAGCCCCTGGACTACTATGAGGATTCCTACTGATACTGCCCTGCTAGTATGCTATGTTTCTCATTCCGTATCCTTCTAAAAGGTTATGGGCTAGGCATTGTAAGTATCTGAACTTGATCTAGTTATACCCCAAACCACCTACAGCAGGCATTTCAAAGCATAACAGATCCAAGTTTTAACTGAACTAATCACTGCTGAGAATTTCCCTGCAAAATGAGCTAGAAGTCCTAGTATGAGCAAGAATCAAAACATCTCCCATCTCTGAAATGTCCTTACCTGAATTGATAAGAGTGTATCATAAGTTTCTTTCTTTATATGTTTCATGTGGACAGTGGAAAGTACTGTGGAGGAAAAGGAGACACTGTGTATAAGGTCGTCCTATAAGCACTGTTGAGCAGAGAGAGACTGTACTACCAGACAGAGGATGAAGACATGGGCCTCCACAACTTCTGCACATACACCTCAAAGGTAGTTCTCATGAACACTTTACTGATTGTGGTTAATAATAAAGATCTGATCCTGCATGTGGGTCCATACCTGCTCCATACAAAGTGTTTTCACTTACATCCCTTCATTTAGCATTTACAATGAATGACCCACACAATAAGGGCAGTTACAATAAATTACATTATGCTGATGAATAAATGAAAGTCAAATGAAGAAACTAAGCCCAGAGAGATGAATAGCTTAAGACCTAAAATTTGACTACAGATCTCTTGACTTTTCATTCACAACACTATCCCACCTCTCCTACAAAATGAGGGATGCCAAAAGGTAGGTGGAAGTCCAGCAGAAGAGAACATGCTTGACAGGCTGTATGTGTGAAAGAACTGCAGATAGCAGTGTTCTTTGGTTCTATTTGTCTGCACATTGCCTTTTTCCATTTTCCTAAGTATCAATCCATATTTCCTCCTTATAATTCTATTCCATGTTTCCCTAATACATTTATTGTCCAAACTTATTTATCCCCCGAGCTCCTGGGGGTCCATGACAGTACTATTTCTCTGACACTGCCTCCACTTCCTATTGTTCAGTCATAGCCATTTGGCAATGACAAAGATAGTCTTTACTCCAGTCCCAGCCAGGCCCCACTTTGGCCACTAAGGACTGAAAAGGATAGAGCAAGTGTTCTGCATTGTTGGTGCTCTGGAGGTAACGGCTGGTGGGGTAGCAAGGTAAGAACTTGTTCCTTAACTCAGCCCCACCACTCTTTCCTAAAAACTATGGGGCCTCAGGCTCAGTTGGTTAAGCATCTGACTTCAGCTCAGGTTGTGATCTCAGGATTCTGGGGATCAGACCCCTCAGTCAGGCTCTGTGTTCAGTGGGGAATCTGCTTCTCTTTCCCCCTTTTCTTTTGCCTCTCACCCAACTTGTGGGCGTGCATGTTCTCATGCTCTCTCTCTCTCAAATAAATAAAATCTTTAAAAAGAAAACTATGAGGGGAAATAAAGCATCCATGGGAAATGGTAGAAATAAAGCATCAGGAGGACTGCTGTTCTGCTGCAGACTTCACCAGCAGAGGAAACAAAAAAAGAATTGTACCCCGTTTTAAGTGGCCTCTCGCCAGTTCATCTCCATTATCAGCAGTCATAAGCAGCACCTTGATCCCTCTTGTGATCAGGGCCTGTGGAGAAATTTGGTAAGGTAAATGAACTGTCCCTTACCCTATGGAATGGCTTCTCTCTAGAAAAAAATGATGGTAATAAAAATACTGGAATAAAGCTAAAGAATGGAGAAAAAGGTTAATTCCTTCATCCAACTATTTGTAAGTTAGTAAATTAGAACCAAAAAAAAAAAATCATCCCTGCCTCAGCCAACTCAGAAAGGCCAAACTGATTTATTAAAATATCAGACCTAGGGCGCTTGGGTGGCTCAGTTGGTTAACCAACTGCCTTCAGCTCAGGTTATGATCCCAGAGTACTGGGATTGAGTCCCACATCAGGCTCCCAGCTCCACAGGGTGTCTGCTTCTCCCTCAGACTTTCTCCCCTCTCATGCTCTCTCTCACTGTCTCTATCATAAATAAATAAAATCTTTTTAAAAAAATATCAGACCTAAAGGAAGAGGCAGTGAAACTATTTTCATTCACCTTAATATAGTGCTTTCCCCTAAGGACCTGAATCCCAGATTTTGTCTAGTGCATTGGAGAGCTCAGGACAAACTTCCTCCTCCATACTCATATGCAAATTAACCACGTGCCCTAGACCCAACTCACAGAATGGACTAGGAAACACAAACATAACTGCTGATTTTCCTTTGGTCAATGGCACACACAGGTAAATCAATGGTCAACCTATGGTCACGCTTGTTGCTGCATCAGACTTTGATGTCTCTAATTCAACTAAAAATAAATCCAAGATAGTCTAAATCAAAAAAAGAGAGAAGAGGCTAAGAAACTTATCTACTTGTGGGGCACCTGGTTGCCTCAGTGGCTTAGTGGGTTAAAGCCTCTGCCTTCAGCTCAGGTTGTGATCTCAGGGTCCTGGGATAAAGCCCCGCATCGGTCTCTCTGCTCGGTCGGGAGCCTGCTTCCCCTCTCTCTCTGCTTGCCTCTCTGCCTACTTGTGATCTCTCTCTCTCTCTCTCTCCCCCCCCCTCTGTGAAATAAATAAATAAAATCTTAAAAAAAAAAGAAACTTATCTACTTGAAAAGTCAAATACTGAGACTATGGCCATAAATACTGAGAAAAGTCAAAGGTATGCCTTTCTGGGCCTGTGAAACTATTCCTGCAATTATCCTTGTTGAGAATGAGAAGGTGGTTTGCTTCTCCTGAACTCTTCTGAAAAACAGGGAAGGCTGAGAGGTGAACAGAATGAGTGAGAGAAGACAGCATGTCGTATATTAATTACAGTCAACCTCCACTACCATAGGTCCTATTAGATGTAATGTTTCTCACTTTTAGCCCCAGCATGCAATATGGCCAATTGGTATGGGACTATATAACTTTTCATCTAAACTAGAACACTTGATAATGAAAAGGGTGTTAACTGGGATTCGTGGACTACTACTCAGAGTAGGGATAGCAATAGGTTCCACTTCTAGGGACAGTGGGCTATTTTGTTTCAGACTAATCATCCTGCTAATAACAACTAGATGAACTGGACAAAAATTTTTTTTTTTACTTATTTGAAGATACTAGATCAAGGAAACACTTGAGGAGTCAAGTTTTCAGAGAGGCAGACGGTCTAGAGAAGTGAATCTAGCATGTTTTATACTTGGTCCTTGAGACACTGATTCCCCAAGCATCAATTGAGAGGCTGAGTAGATTTCCTAGCAATTTATGGGATGTAGAGAAAGAAATTTCAGTTTATAGACCTCCAAAATAGAAGAGGGGCCATAACAATACCAGGCTTTTAGCTTGGACCCAAAGGGTTATCTATCCCCTAGGAGAGAAGGTGAACAAGAGTTATACTTAAACTCATGAGAATTAAAACCCAGCTCCAAATCATTTCAACTACCTTCTGGAAGCAAAAATAAATCCATTTGAATAGCTTCAGATGATTTCAGTCATGTTTTCATAAATAAATTGGATTGAAAAATTATTAGGTATACCAAAAGATATTACTTTACTGAAATCATGAGAAAAACAGACAACAGAACAGATAAATAGGAAATTAGACAATAGGTTCTTTAAACACAGCTTTGAAATAATTATAATTAATATGTTCAAGGAATTTTTTTAAAATGGAAAATTTTGGCCAAAAAAAAAGGAAACCATAGAAAAGAATCAAATGAAAATTCTAGAGCTAAAAATCACTATATGTGAAATTAAGAACTAGGTTTAACATCAATTTAGACAAGGCTGCAGAGAAAATTCACAAATTACAAGATATCTTAGAAAAAAGTCATCCAGAAAAGAGCAAAACAAATATGAAAATATCTAGTTTTGTATAACAGAAGTCCTAGAGGAGAGGGGAAAAAAATGGAGCTGAGAGTTGCTGAAGATTTTCCAAAACCAATTAAAGGCTTCAAGCTACATAAGGAAGAGTGCAAACAAATGTAAGGAGAATAAAAATAAAACCCACACCTAGCCAAATCTTAGTAAAGTTTAGGAAAACCAAAAAATAAATCTTAAAAGAAGCCAGAAGAAAAGTACTTTTTGCCTTCAAAGGAACAATAATTTTATCAATACCTAACTTCTTAATAAAAAAATTATACAACAGAGAACCATCAAAGAAAAAAATTCAATCTAGAATTCTACATACAGTACAAATAATCATCAAAATGATGATGAGCTAGGCACATTTTCAGGCAAACAAAAGGTGAGAGAATTTGTTAATAGCATACCTGCAACAAAGAAAATACAAATAGGTGTTCTTTAGGCAAGGGAAATGATAAGAGAGATAAAGCTCAGAGATGCAGAGAGGAGAGAAGAACAACAAAAAAGTAAATTATGTGTGTAAATCTAAATAACTCTATATAATAATAAAAATAATATCTTATGGATCTAAAATATATATAGCATTAAAATAAATAACAACAGTATTGAGGAAAGAAAGGAGGAAAACACAATTAAACTGTGCCTTCTTTGCCTTGGAACCTGCAAACACACTGATTTTTTTAGACATTAATAATTCTAGGATAAATAGTAGTCTCTATGACCAATATTAAAAAGTGAAAAATGTTTAACAAGCTAATAAAGGAAAAAATGGAATAACAAAAAGACACTCGGTCAATCCAAAAGAAAAAAAAAAAAAAAAGAACAGAAAGGACCATAGGATAGGTAGGATAAATGGAAAGAAAGTTAATAGGATGATAAACTTAAATGCAACTGTTGGGGTGCCTGAGTGGCTCAGTAGGTTAAGCCTCTGGCTTCTGCTCAGGTCATGATCCCAGGGTCCTTGACATCAGGCTCTCTGCTCAGCAGGGAGCCTGCTTCCCCCTCTCTTTCTGCCTCTCTCTCTCTGCCTACTTATGATCTCTCTCTCTCTGTGTCAAATAAATAAATAAAATATTTTTTAAAATGCAACTTTCAGTAATTATATTAAATGTAAATTAGCCAAAGAAGTCATTTAAAAGGCAAGAATTTTCATAATGAATCAACAAAAACAAATTCTAATCATATACTGCTTACGAGGTATGTTCCTTAAGCATATGAATCCATAATAACTGAAAGTAAGATGATAGAAAAGCACGTATTATACAAACACCAACCAAAAGAGAGCTGTGACGTTCACAGAAAAGAAAAATATTTTAACATCAGTCTTTGCCTTACATGAGAGTTGTATAGGTAGTTTCTTGTCTCCTTTTAGGATGCAAATGCATGAAAAAATTAAACTGGACCTTATTCATCTTTATATCCCATGCTATCATGCAAGCTACAGCTACTCAGGATATGTTTGTTCCACAAACTAACAAAGTGAGAAAAGAAATATGTAAATGTGAAGGAAAATTAAAGGAGCACTTACCTTTTTAATATATGACATGTAACGTTTATCCCGATGATACGAACCATATTCATTCTCAACCTGCAGAGCAATGATGGGGCCTCCCTTTCCATACTGAGGGTCAAGGAGACAAGAGTTTGAGAGAGAAGCTACTGTGGAAAAGGCTAGATTTTCTCAATTTTGCTGTTGCACACACATATTTAGAATGCCACAAAAATAACACATTCTAAACTCAACTCCAAGTTACACTATAGTTCAAGCAATTTCTCTCACTCCACAGTCAGCAGTCAACTGCTCCTAGAATCTTAACTTTTCTAATACTTCCTATTAATGGACTCCCATCCTCTTCCCTTTTAATTCAATGCATTAAGCATGATGCTTCAAACCTCCACTTCCAACCATCCTTTCTATCTTAGCACCAGTTAAATGAGTCAAATGTCTCTCATCTTCTCATTTCTCAGGAACTTCACTCTTTTTGGACTACCTTCTGTCTTCTGTATCATCATCTCCCTCTTTATTAAACCCTCCCCAGTCATCACTTAAATTGACTCAAAGTCCTCTGTTAAAAATAACTTGCCTGGACCACTTCCCTTTCAGTGCCTACTATCTTGCCCTCTTCACCTTCATGGACAAACTCTGAAATATTCCTGTACTTGACTTCTTATTCTCTCATTTATTCTTTTACTCATTTCCATTCTTTCCATTCCACCTACATTATTAACATTACCTTCTTTTTGCTAAGTTCAAAAACAAATATTAATCCAAATTTACAATCTCCCTGGGCAACATTTGGCATCCGTGGATACCTTCTCCTTCTTAAAACCTCTCTTCTGTGGTCTCCTATTGCTCTCTCCTAGTTTCTGCCCTGCCTCCCTGGTCACTATACTTCAGTTTCTTTTGTGAGCTCCTCTTGCCTTACCCACTTCTTAAATGTTGATTTTTCTCATGGTTCTCTTATTAATCCCAACTTTGTGTTGGGCCACATCCCCTTCTGTTCTCGTAATTATGCCCTTTTGCAAATATCTTCACATTTCCCATCCCTACCCACTCCTGTCTGTTGATGGTAACATGCTCAGTCATCCCCTATCTTTATAGTTCTCTCCAGTCCAGCCAATATATTTCCTCTTCATATCTTGCACCTGTCACACCTTAGTCAAGCTTCATCATGCCCACTTCAGCACCTCCTCAACCTACTCTTGGAGATACGTGGGGAAGTGTGAGATACTCCTCCAAGCATACAAAAATAGAAATAGTGTTGACTTCTAAGGATTAAACTCCACACCACACAAGTAAGAATCTGGACAACACCCAGGACCATGTATAAGTGCCACAGAAGTGTTTGCACATCAAAACTTGTGTTCATCATGGCTCAGGAGCAACTGGGTGGAAAAAGTTGAAGTGGAAGAATTTTTAGCAAGCAAGGAATGACTGCATTATATCCTGATAGGGGGGAAAAGAAGACAATAGGCCCAAAAGAGTGTCTCTCAAATCTTTAAATGTCATCCTCTGCTGACAAACATTGAAAAATGTAAATGTCATCCCCTGCTGAAAAACAATGAAAAACTTTTTCAAAACCTGCTTCTCTCTTTCCCTTCCCCAACCATCCAATTATGAATCTAGCAGGTTAGAGAATAGATAAAGAGGGAAGATCCAGAAATTGACAGTACCTGGATTAGCAAGAAACCCAGAACCAGATCAATACAACTAGAAGTTCTAAAAGGCAGCTACTCATTGCAAGTGTTGGTTTATAACACCATAATAAAATGCTTTTGAGGCCTGCAAACCTCCTCAGACCCTGATTTTGTGTTCACTAAGCAAAGGTCTTTAATTTAGTTTTCCAGGAACTGTAAGACTGAGAAGTCTGATTTGGGGTGGTCTGAGTTCTCAAGTTCAATGCTGTCCTGCAGAGCTTTCTGAAAATGAAAATATTCTGTGTTTGCATTGTCCAATACAGTAGGCATCCACACATGACTACTGAGCACTAAAAATGTGTCTAGCATAAAAGAAATTATTTTTTAATTTTATCTAATTTTAATTAAATCAAATTAAAACATGTGGCTATGGGTACTATACTGGATAGCACAGGTCTAATCTTTGTAAAGGATGATCTCTACATACCCCAAATGGTACACAGATTCACACTCTTCAGTCACTTAGTAGTTTTAATAGCTTTCCTGAGTCTGATTAACTCTGAGATACAATGTTAGGAACCAACTCTCCATAGTAAATTCAAATTCACACTCTATGAAGCCCTCTCCTACCCACATACAAGTTTGCCATTTCCTCCATTTAATCTATGATAACATCTCCTTCAAACGATTACTGTGGCAGTGAAATATGCTAGGTAAATATTGATTGCCTCACATAAAGCTTGATACCTAATAGATACATTTTTGTTCCCTTCCTCTGTTCATTTTCTATCTGGTATATAGTCCTTTTTATATTTTCCAGCCATTTTAGAAATATAGTAGCACTAAACAATGATTATGTTTGGCACCATGGCTTTATTGTGGTGGAGGGATGTTAAAAAACAAATAAATTGCAACTTCTACAAAATCGCTGACCCGAGGTTACCCAATCTAATCTGTTATGTGTGAAGGACTGACAAGTTGTTACCTTTAGCAGCCAAATTTAGACATTTTGAGGACTACCATTAATTTCCCATTTATGGTGACTGAGGGCAAAGATACAGTGGAAAAGAGAAAACAAAAATATACAGAATCCAATTTCAAGCCCCCTGCCAGAGAAAAAAGGCTTCCAGTTGGACAGTAGATAGGAAACAGGCAGAAAAGCAAGGTAATAAAAACCTAGTATTTCTTAAATAAAGAATTGCAATGAACTGCTACATACACTTCCTGCTTCTGCTTTATCCAGGAAATCAACTGAAGCAACCCAAGGTCATAACAATGGTGAATTTGGATTTACCTGGAGTTGTACTATCTTGGGAATTATCTTATCAAAATAGAGATTCACTGCTTTAGTGAAGCCCCTGTAAGTTGTTCGCAGCTTCATTTTTGGATCCTGGAGTAACCAGCTAGGATTGAAAAGGTAGGAATTATTCTTGGAGTGGGAAATGGCAATAAGAAATACTCAAGCATGAGGTTGGAAAACAAGGACAGCCACAGTGGAACAGTGTGGAACAGAGGAACAGAGCCGAGTCATCAAATTCCAGCCCACAGGCCAAATCAGAGCCAATGTCTGTTTCTGTAAATAAAATTTTATTGGAACACAGCCACACTCATTTGTTTGCATATTGTCACAGCTGTGTTCATGCTACAAGAGCAGGATTGAGTAGTCACAACAGATAGTGTATGTGGCTCTCAAAATAGAAAATATTTATTACCCGGCCTTTTACAGAAAAGGTATACCAACACCTAGTCTGGAGTGAGACTTTTGTAAAGTTGTTTCAAAGTTTTCAAAAAAATGCTCTTTGATGGAATAGTATTTAGCCATAAAAGGAGAATGAAGAACTGTACATATTACAACATGGGTGAACCTTGAAAACATTATGCTAAGCAAAGAAGCCAGTTACAAAAGGTCACATATTGTATAATTCAATTTATATGAAATATAGAGAATAGGCAAACTGACAGGATCTGAAAGGAAACTGGTGGTTTCCAGGGGCTGGGGGAAGGAATAATGGGAGTTGACTGGGCATAAGGTATCCTTTTTGGGTGACAAAAAAGTCTGGTACTAGAGAGTGGTGATGGTTATTCAACATTTTTGATGTACTTAAAACTGTACACTTTCAAATGGTATATTTTTATGTTATGTGTATTTTACTATAATAAAAAATTATTGGAAGCTAACAAAAGAGAAAACCCCCTCTCTAAAAAGAAATAATCGACTCAATTTCTTACTATTTGTACCTCCATCACAAAAACTAGAACTTACAAAGGTATTGCTTAAGTGGTAGTCATTAGTTTTTACTAAAATAAAAAAAAGTGCTCTATCTTATTTACACTGTAGAAATGTGATGGAAGTTTATTTAAAAGAAACACTTACTATATAAATCCCAATAAATCAAAGTTCATTTTCTATGTCATTAAATGGGAAAATAGTATAGTTTAAAAATGTATACAGAAAACCAGCAAAACCCTTTGCTACAACTTCCATTTGAATGTACTAGGGGCCTCTATGGAGTCATGGCCAGGGGCCTCAGCTAACAACTTACCTGGGTAATCCTCCAAGGTCTAAGTCGCTACCGATATAAGGACCTGGACACAGAATGACCCACAGTCCCGCCTCCGAAGCCATGGCTATAAAAGTCCTAGGAAGTGAAGCAATAAGGATCATTTATTATTCAGGCTAAGACTGGAATCACTGCTATTTAGCTCCCTGAATTCTCTTCTGAGGTGAGAATGGGTAGAACTCCCAGCCTGGTCTACAAAAGTCCTTGTACATGACATGAACCAGGGGGACATGGGGCCCTACACTCAATAACAAAGGGGCTCATTCATGGTGCTAGAAAACAGAACATCCAGAAGCATACTCCTCCCCATGTATCTGCCTCTATAATGTGCTCAGAACATACATTAGCCTACAGCTGGGCAAAATCATCTAACACAAAGCCTATTTAAGTGTTGAATACCTCAACACGTTTAATTTATTGACTACCATACTCAAAATGAAAAACAGAATCATTGTATAGGTACAGAATGGTTGTAAGTATATCCCTGTTTACCCTCATGATTGCAAGACTGACTGGGAACCATAGCTAGCAGTTGTTGTCCAGTATTATAAGTGTATACTACAACATATTGTTAGACTGAAAAAAAACCAAACTTGAAAATTTGAAGTACGCTTTCTACTAAATGCATATCACTTTCATACCATCATAAAGTCAAAACACTGTAAGTCAAAACGTTGTAGGTTGGGGACCATTTATAATCTGTGCCATATTCTAGAAACCTTGTAAACTATAATCCAGAAATATCCTCTTATAAATAAGACAGCAGGTTCTTCATTACAGATTAAAACTGCAGCACCCAAGATGCAGACTTTCTAAACTACACTGTAAGTAAAATACACCACAGACACTAAGGTCTAGGCTCTATTGCAAATAACAGATTTACTTCTCAGGAGGGCTTCAAGACAGGGAGCAGAATTATCAGAGCTTCCTGATGATTTCCCAAAGAGAAAGTAAGGTGCCTTTGTTCATCTGACCCCACAGAGTCTAACTCTTGTTGTCGAGCCATAGAAACAGGCAACCTGAGCATTAAGACATACGTGAAATCCAGGTTTGCAGTAAAATAAAACCAGCCTTTTCTTGGCTCATGAAGGTTCCAGGGAATGTGCCTGCAATGGAAAAAGAGAAATATAAAAATCCTTTACCTTATTTGCCCTTATTCCACATTGATTCCTCCAGTTTTAATATAGCACCTGGGCTATCTCTACCATGAAGGAAATTGAAGATTTCAATAGCCAAGACTCTGCGTGTGAGTAAACTTTGTGTTTGCTTAAAAATTTCCTCCTTCAGGGACGCCTGGGTGGCTCAGTCATTGATCAGGTCATGACCCCATGGTCCTGGGATAAGCCCCATATCAAGCCCTGCACTGAGCCCTGCATGGAGACCCCTGCTCTGTGGGAAGCCTGCAGAGCAGAGGTCTTCTCTTCCTTCTATTCTCCTCTTTTTCCTCTTCTCCTCTTCCACTCCCCCTGCTTGTGTTCCCTCTCTCGCTGTGTTTCTCTCTGTCAAGTAAATATATAAAGTCTTAAAAAAAAATTTCCTCCTTCAAATGCCCAGTGCAGATCCAAGCAGCCAATATTGTTCCTTGATGCTGAACTTCAGGTAGATAGATATATATGTAATACCCTCTGGGGTTCAACCACAACTTTCTTTTTTTAAATACTAATGAAAATATACAAAAAATTTAAATCCATACCTATAATGGCAAAAAAGAAAAACCATTAGCCAGAAAACAGAAACCAGAAAGAGCTAAAAAGTTTATAGAACTTTTGAATGAATAAAATAAAATCCAGCAATCAACAATACAAGATTCACAATACCCAGGATCCATTAAGAAAATTACTAGGCATGCAAAAAAAAAAAAAAAAACAGAAAAATGTGACACAAAGCACAAAAAAAATCAAGCAATAGAAACAAACCCAGAAATGACATATAGGATGAAACTAGCAGAAAAAAAATACTAAAAAGGTATATCAAATATTTACCATATCTTTAATAAGTAATAGAATGTGTAACCATGATGAGGAGAAAAAATGGAAGATACAAAAAAGACTCACATGGAACTTCTAAATTTAAAATATAGCATCTGCAATAAAAAATATTGATACTATTAATAGCAAATGAAAAATATATTGGCTGAGACTAATAACAGAGTACATACAACAGAATAAATGGTCAGAAAAGAAGAAACTATTCAAAATGGAAAGTAGAAAAAAAGAAGACTAAAAATAAAAATGAACACAGAATCAGTGATATATGGTTTCTTACCAAGAAGTCTACCATACATGGAAGTGGACTCCTGGAAAAAAAAGGGGAGGCAAAAATAGTAGTAGAAATAGAACCACAATTTTACCAAATTTGATGAAATCTATAAACCTGCATGATTCAAGAATTTCAATGAAGAGGGGACACCCGGTGGCTCAGTGGGTTAAGCAGCTGCCTTCAGCTCAGGTCTTGATCCCAGGGTCCTGGGATCCAGCCCCACATCAGGCTCCTTGCTCGGCAGGGAGTCTGCTTCCCCCTCTCCCTCTGCCTGCTGCTCTGCCTACTTGTGCTATCTCTCCGTTAAATAAATAAATAAAATCATTAAAAAAAAAGAATTTCAATGAACCACAAGTAAAATTAAAAAAAAAAGATCTACACCCTAGCACATTAAAATCAAATTGCTAAAAACCAAAAAGAGAAAATCTTAAAAGCAAACAAAGGAAGGGTATGATAAGAAGCAGATTTGTCATCAGATAATGTGCAGGTCAGGAGACAATGAAGAAACATTTTAAGATACTGAAAATAGAAAATGAAAGAATCAACTTCCAAAAAAACAAAAGCTAAAAGAATTCATTATTAACAGACTTTCACTACAAGCAATGTCAAAGGAAGTCCTTCCACAGAAGGAAATACCATGTGGAAATTAAAATCTATATAAAGGACTTGAAGAGCACTAAAAATGGCAAATATGTGATAAATAAAAAAGATAATTTATCACTTTAAATTCCTTTCAAATATAACTAGATGTTCAAAGCGAAAAATAATAATGTATCACGAATTCTGTAGCTTATAAAAAACAAAGCCTATGACACAATACAACACAAAGGATGGGAAGAATGAAATGGAAGTACGAATTTTAAGACTCTAGGGTGCCTGGGTGGCGCAGTTGGTTGAGCAACTGCCTTCGGCTCAGGTCATGATCCCGGAGTCCCGAGATCGAGTCCCACATCGGGCTCCCAGCTCCATGGGGAGTCCGCTTCTCACTCTGACCTTCTCCCTTCTCATGCTCTCTCTCACTCTCTCTCTTTCCTAATAAATACATAAATAAATAAATAAATAAAATCTTTAAAAAAAAAAGACTCTATAGTAATAGCTTTGTATGTTCAGAAAAAAAGGAGCAAATTAGGAATTTAAAAATTTAGATATAGAACTTTACATAAAAACTTTGGAAATAAATCCAAATGATTTCATTCAATACCACACTTTCAACAACAGATAGATCATCCAGACAGAAAATCAATAAGGAAACACTGGACTTGAACTACACATTAGACCAGATGAGCCTATTAGACATATATAGAACGTTCCATCCAACAGCAGCAGAGAACACACATTCTTCTCGAGTGCACACGGAACATTCTCTATGATAGATCACATATTAGGTCATAAAACAAATCTTAATAAATTCAAGAAGAATGAAATAATAGCAAGCATCTTTTCTGCCACAATGGTATGAAACTAGAAACCAATTTTAAGAAAAAAACTGGAAAATTCACGAATATGTAGAAATTAAACAACACGATTAAATGGAAAGATATCCCATACTGTAGATTGGAAGAATTAATATTATTTTTTTTAAGATTTATTTATTTATTTGAGAGAGAGAATGAGAGAGAGGGAGAAGACAGATGGAGAAGCAGACTCCCCACTGAGGAGGGAGCCCGATGTGGGACTCGACCCCAGGACTCCAGGATCATGACCTGAGCCGAAGGCAGTTGCCCAACAACTGAGCCACCCAGGTGCCCCGGAAGAATTAATATTATTAAAGTGCCCATACCAACCAAAGCAATCTACAGATTCAGTGCAATCTCTCTCAAAGCTACAACAGCTTTTTTCATAGAAATAAAAAAAAAAAACAACTAAAATTTGTATGAAACTACAAAAGACATTGAATAGCCAAAGTAATCTTGAGAAAGAACAAAGCTGGGGGCATCACAATTCCTGATGTCAAACTATATTACAAAGCTGTAGTCATCATAACAGTATAGAACTGGCATAAGAACAAACATATAGGTCAATGGAACAGTATAGAGAACCCAGAAATAAACTCATGTCCCTATAGTCAATTAATTTATGACAAAACAGTCAAGAATATACAATGAGGTAAGAAGAGTCTCTGCAATAAACGGTGTTGGGAAAGCTAGACAGCCATACGCAAATGAATGAACTAGCCCTCTAACTTACACCAACACAAAACCCAACTCAAAATAGATTACAGACAAAAATGTTTAGAAGTCCTAGGAAAAAACAAGGATAAGCTCCTTGACATCGACCTTGGCAATGATTTTTTTGAATTTGACTCCAAAAGCCAAGGCAACAAAAGCAAAAATAAACAAGAAGGACTACTTCAAACTAAAAGGTCTACACAGCTATAGAAACCAGCAACAAGATAAAAAGGCAACCTAGGGAATGGAAGAATATATTTACAAACCTGCAAACCTAATGAAATTTGTAAAGATGATTAGAGGTTAACATCCAAAATATACAAGGAACTCATACAACTCAATAGCAAAAAAACAAATAATCCAACTAAAAAATGGGCAAAGAACCTGTATAAACATTTTTTCCAAAGAAGATGTACAAATGTACAACATGTACATGAAAGGGTACTCAACATCCCCAATCATCAGAAAAATGCAAATCAAAACCACAATGGATACTACCTCACAGCTGTTAGGATTTCTATAATCAAAAAGACAAGATATAACAAAGGTTGGTAAGGATGTGGAAAAAAAGAATATTTATAGCACTGTTGGTGGATGGTGGAAATATAAGTTGGTTCAGCCACCGTGCAAAACAGTATGGAGGTTCCTCCAAAAATTAAAAATAGAACTATCATATGATTCAGCAAGTCTATTTCTAGGTATACAGCCAAAGGAAATGAAATCATTACCTCAAAGAAATATCTGTACTCCTGGGTTCATAGCAGCATTATTCACACTAACCAAGGTATGGAAACAACCTAAGTGTCTGATGACAAATAAATGGATTGAGAAAATGTGATACACAAACACATGCACATACACGGGAATAATTTTTAGCCTTAAAAAAAAGAAGGAAGTCCTGTCATTTGTGACAATATAAATCAATCTGGAGGGCATTATGCTAAGTGAAATAAGCCAGACAACAAAAGACAAATATCATATGGTATCTATCACTTATATGTGGAATCTTAAGAAAAGCAAAATTAAAAAAAAAAACAAAAACGGGGCATCTGGATGGCTCAGTCGGTTAAGCATCTGCCTTTGGCTCAGGTCATGATCCCAGGGTCCTGGGTAGAATCCCACGTTGGGCTCTCTACCCAGCAGGGAGTCTGCTTCTCCCTCTGTCCCTCCTCCCACTCATCTCTCTCGCCCTGGCTCTCGCTCTCGCTCTCTCTTAAATAAATAAATAAAATCTTTTTAAAAAAATGAACTCATAGAAACAAAACATGATGGTAACTTCCAGGACCTGAGGGGTACGGGGAAATGGGGAGAGATTGGTAAAAGGATACAAACTTTCAATTATAAGATGAATAAAGTCTGTGGATCTAATGTATAACATGATAACTATAGTTGATAATACTATATTGTGTAACTGAAATCTGTTAAGGGAGTAGGAATTACGAGTTCTCACCAGAACAAACAAACAAAGATAAATATGTGAGGCTATGGATGCGTTAATTAACTGGATTATAGGTTGGAATCCTTTCACAATGTATACATATATTAAATCATTACATGGTATACTGCCAATATATTACAGTTGCTTCCTCTGGGGGGACTCCAACATCAAGAGTATTACAGTGTTCAGCCAGTGGCAAGGTGGCCTCTTCAGGTGCATCCCACTATAGGGCATCTGTGTGGCATACTTGCCCAGGCTGCACCTACTCGTGCACCCCAGTTCAGGAGGATCCTCCTGGATTTGAGAGTGGACTTTGGTCAGAGTGAAGCCACATGGGGTACAAAAGTAACTCATCAGGGAAAGGACAGGACCTTGAGAGGAGGGGCTTCAAGCTGGGAATAAAGACGTTGCAGGTGCCAGAGAGCATCCTTGCTGAGCACTACTACGACTTACAACCTGCAGAGGAAGCCCTTCTACCTAGACTTCCACAGCTACAGAAGCTTGGCCCTATAGTGATCATGGCCTGCAATGTCATTGTCTAGAAAGGCCCCAACATGGTCTGCACCAACTCAGTTAAGGCCACCCCTGGCACCAGTGTGGAGACTTTATTGTCCACATCAGCAAGAGTGTCATCCACACTAGAAACTCTGTGGAAAGGATCCAGAGAGAGATCCATCTGTGGTTCCAGAGCAATGAGCTGGCAGACTGGGCAGATGAAAACCACCACAGCAGTGTTTACCCAGCTTGAGGACTAAAAGGTGCCTTCAGCTGCCCCAGCATCCACCCAGGACAAATTATCTCTGAACAAGAACTCGAGCTCATATCCAAGTTCTGCTCATCTGTCATAAATTATCTCCCTATCCACCTCCTGCTCCACTCCAGCCCACAGGAGTCTGAGCTGCCAACTTTATGTGCCTTTCAGTGTCCTAAGCCAGTAAAATATGAGATCAAATCCTTTCTGTACCAAAGTACCAGATAACCTACAGTCTGTCTCCAAAAGAAGAGTGTAAACACTCCCCACCAAAGGGGGAACATTAAAATACACTATGCTATGCAGATTAATTAATTAACTAATTAAATATCAATTATAATTTAATTTGTCAATTATACATCAATTAAGCTAAAATTATTTAAAAAACAGAAAAATAATGCATGAGAAATTGGAAATTAAAGAGAAATAGATCTAATATGGTACAGGGTATTAAAATAGTTCATAGAATATAATGCCAAAATTATTTACAAAGAAATTTATAACTCTCTAGTTGATGGAAACTTTTACTAAAAAATAGAAATTGCCTATTTTAATAAAAGTATAAAATTTATTAAATTAAAAATTATAGAAGAAAACTACAATAACTCTAAAGATTCAAACCCTTGTACCAATACCATCATCAAAAATGATGTTTTTAGTGAATTGTTTTCTAAATTATAAGAATCAAATTCCAAGATGCCATGTTGTGTAATATATGTCAAGTCAAAGTAAACTCATTTTATTAAGTTAATATAATAGCTGAAAAAAAGAGAAATGTATAGAAGTCATTCCGAAATTTTTGAGCACTTACTATGTTCCATATACTATTATGAGCACCAAAGATCATTGGAAGAGACAAAAAAATTCCTGCACTCACAAAGTTCACAGTCTGGGAACCAAAACTGTAAAACTCGGAGAAAAAAAACATTGGGGGAAAGCTTCATGACATTGGATATGGCAATAATTTCTTGGATATGACCATGAAACTACTTACTCTAAAAATTAAAGTCTTTTTTTAATTGACTGAAAAAGAAGATAAGATAAGAAGATAAGATAAGATAAGAAGATAAGAAAAAGAAAAACAACTAAAAATAAAGGAAAAAATTTGAAAGGAGTCAGAGAGAAATGATGCATTACTTATAGAGGAACCTCACTTGCAATTATAGCCAGTTATGAGACATGGAATATAACCCTATTTTATGGATGCCAGAAGGAAGTAGCACAATATTTTTTAAGTGCTACAAGAAAAGAATTCCCAGTTTCCAGGAAAATTTGTCTCACTGTTGTCCCACAACAGTTCTGACACCAGATATGTAGATTTTTTCCACTCCAAGCAATTCTCCAATTCCTAGCAGATACCAATTGGGTATCCTATAATTTAACTCAATTCTAACATAATTGTCTACAGTTAGCACAGACCCCACAGGTTAAGGGCTCAGTCCTACGTGATATCTCCCTCACTCCTCCATTTCAGACACCACTCCCAGATTGTAACCTGTATTTCTGATCAAGCTACAAATCAGGGGTTCCTATGGCTCCCTCTCCGAGTTTGATAACTTTCTAAAACTGCTCTCAAAACTCTGGGAAACACTTAGCTTCATCAGTTTATTATAATGGATACAACTCAGGAACAGATAGAAGAGATGCATAGGACAAAGTATAGGGAAGGGACATGAAGCTTCCATGCCTTCCCTGGGCACACTACAATTCCAGCACTTCAATGTGCTCACCAACCTGGAAGCTCGCCAAACTCCTTCAGTTAGGGTTCTATGGAGACTTCATTATGTAGGAATAGTTGATTAAGTCATTGGCCATTGGTAATTAACTCAACCTTTGGCCCTTCTCCCCTCCCTAGAGGTCAGACTTGGGGGGGCAGATGCTGAAAATCCCAACTCTCTAATCACACTGTTTGGTCTCCTGGTAACCAGTTGCTCATCCTGAGGGACTTTCCAAAAGTTACCTCATTAACATAAATTCAGACATGCTTGAAAAAGGCTTGCTATGAATAACAAAAAAAAATGCTCTTCTGATCTCTTTCACTCAGGAAATTCCAAGTATTTTAGGAGCTGTGTAGCAAAACTGGGAATGAAGACTAAATATATATTTCTCATTATATCACATAATATCACACACCTGCAAATCCTATATCTGGCAAAAGTATGTTTCTGGAAGAAAATTAGGATATTAATGTTATAGGAAATGAGGACAGAATCCAAGTATTTGACAAAATTCAATACCACTCATAATAAAAACTCTCAGTGGCCACTGGTAATTAACTCAATCTGTACTTTATGCTTAATTTTGCTGTGAACCTAAAATTCCTTTAAGAAGAATGTCTATATGAAAAGGAAAAAAAAATTCTGATGTGATGTATAAAAGGCATTATGACAGTTTAGAAGGTAAATGCTTTTAAATATCACTCCCATCATTCACCAAATATTTTTTCTTCTAAACCTATATCTTAAAAATCAAACCACTGAAAAAGAGAACACAGCTAAAACTGATATCGAAACAGTAATGGATAAGCACTTTCCGAGCTTTGAAGCCTAGAAAGAAATTACTAATTTTTGTTTATTTCAGCTTGTAGAATGAGGATAATTTTGTTACTTGCTGAGCCTGATTCTCAATGAAACCCATCTTCGAACACCAAAGTTTCTGGAACAGTATTCTATTCTAGGACTCATCACTGCAGCTATGACTACTATGGCAAGTGAGGATATCCAAGGAGAGAGATTCTCTGTGCCCGAACTCCTTCCGTAGTTGGGGACCACTGACCTACATCCATCTGTACTGGCCAATGCCTTTGAAAGTTAGGCTTTTGCATGCAGGCCAAAGTAACCCTGTTTAGAGGGAGCCCAATCAGAGCAGGCTGTATCCACAAAATGGATATTCTGGAGATAACAAGTGAAAACGCAGACATCCTAAGAACAATGAAGAAACTACAAAAAGGGTCAACCCTTATACTGAGCTAGTAAAGTCTCAGAGCTAGAAATTCAGACTATAAATTCTTGAACTAATTACTTAGGTGCCAGCACTCACGTGGTAACAGTGTTGAAGCCACAGGCCTTCAGCTTCAGCAAGCGGTCCCTCCAGTACTCCCTGGGCACCCGGAAATAGTGAATAGTACCTGCTATGATCAGGAAAGGAGAGCCATCTAGTGTGAAGCTTGAGCCTTCAACTTTCAGACCCACATTGCGATTTATCATGTGGGAGGGAGTCAGGAAAACTTGATTCATCCTGCAAGAACAAAGGAGGTGTGTGAAGTCCTAAAGATGTTACCAGATGGCACACAGTTTGGGCAAATCTGAAAGGCCTTTCCTTCAGGGGCCCTAGGCATGCCTCCAGTGCAAAGAGAAACTTCCCAACCCTTCTCCAACATACCTGGGTGAGAAGTCTCCTCCAAATTGAGCTGTTACCAATAAGCCTGAAGACAGGTACAGGATGCCCACAGGTCTCAACAAGGACAGCATGCTAAACAGAGAGGACAGAACCGAAGTCAGACATCCTGGAAGCCGAGGAGGAGGTGGGAGCTGAGTGAAGCCTTGCCTGCAGAGATGGATGAAGAGCACAGAGGTGGCCTCACTGGAAGGCAGGACCTGGATTCCTGACAGACTGGAGGGGGGACAGCTGCAACTAAGAGCCTCCTGATAGTAACTGGGATTTCTGGGAAACTGGTTACATTTTAGAGAAGATCAAGCATCAGTCCAGTAAGTTTCATAGAATAGAAGATACTCTCTGGGAAATTTGTGGGAGACCTTTTACTAGTAAGGAATGAACCCTAATAATTTGCTGCTTAGCAGAGAACACTCCATGGAATGTAAAAGGACTCTTTCTGTAGCGCGATCCCAATTTCTATCCCCAACCCAATTTTTTTACTTCTCTACTGTAGGAGGGCATCTAATTAGCTCCCAGAACACACTCAGTGTTCTTGTGGCTACTGATCTGTATGCTGCTCACCCCGGGACAGATGCTCTTTTCTTCAAGTATCAAAAGTTCTGTGACTCCGATGTAAGCAGAACCAGCGGGGCTTAGCCCCGGTCCGTACTCTGCACAGCTTCCAGGATGGGGAAGCACTCTGCTTGGGGCGTGGCTGGGTCCTCACTACCCAGAGCAGCGCCTGAATCACAGCAAGTACTCAACTAATGTTTTCTTTCTTTTTTTATATATATATATATTTTGTTTATTTATTTCACAGAGAGAGAGATAGCGAACATATGGAATACAAACAGGGGGAGTGGAAGAGAGAGGCTTCCTGCCGAGCAAGGAGCCCGATGTGGGGGCTCCATCCCAGGACCCTGAGATCATGACCTGAGCCGAAGACAGACTCTTAAAGACTGAGCCACCCAGGGACCCCTCAACTAATGTTTTCTTTCTTTTTTTTTTTTAAGATTGTATTTATTTATTTGACAGAGAAAGATCACAAGTAGGCAGAGAGGCAGGCAGAGAGAGAGGAGGAAGCCGGCTCCCTGCTGAGCAGAGAGCCCAATGCGGGGCTCGATTCCAGGACCCCGAATCAAGACCTGAGCTGAAGGCAGAGGCTTTAACCCACTGAGCCACCCAGGCGCCCAGGCGCCCCTCAACTAATGTTTTCTTTTCTTTTTTTTTTTTTTTTTTTCAACTAATGTTTTCTAAACATAGACAAGAGTCGCCAGAATCAGTTAAAAAAACATCCGTGTCGCCTCCAAAAGCTTCAGCTTTACCGCGGGCTTCTTGAGGACTCCTTTAGGCAGAGTTGGGAGGGTAGAAAGCAACTGCTTTTTGTAGGGAAATAGGATGGAAAATAGAACGCGGCCCAGGGATAAGAAAAGACAGACCCCCTGTCAACTCCTCACTGTGGCGTGAAGAGTCCGGGGAGACCCACTGAGATCACTCGGCGCTCAGAGATATCCAGGGAGAAGACAGACGGGACAAAGCAGAACCTCCAGGGAACCTGAACGAAGGGCCTAGAGAAAAATACCAGAAAGTGAGGAAACCCGACTGGCTGTCTGGGTTGACAGCGCAGGGCTGCGGGTGGGCCCAGAGCTGGGAGAGGCCACCTCGCGGGAGGTGCGGAGAGGTCCCGGGGCTGTAGCGGGCGTGGGTGCTCTGGTGGGCGCCCGGGTCGGAGCCCACCTTACCCTGCGCCAGATGGCTCCTTCTCCAACTTCGCAGCGTTAGGTCGGTAGCAGCCGCCAGGCGGGGGACAGAGCCGGAACAAGCCAGCTCCGCGCTCCGCCCGGGGTAGCCTCGGCGGGCGATAACCTCCCACCTCCCCGCGCCCTTCCCCAACCGCAGACTAGCTCCCCCTTCCCCTCCCCCCCCCCCAGTCCCCCGCAGGTCTCACCCTCCGCTGACCCGCTCCCCACCCCGCCCGGGGCAGATCCTCCCCCATACCCGCCCCCGCTTCACAGCAGAACCGCTTGCACTTCTAGCCAAGCCCATCCTTCCCGCGTACCCTCCCTCCACTCCGCTGATCCCCCCCCACCCCCACCCCGTGGGCAGACTCGCAGCCCCGCCAGGCCCCTCTGGGGTCGCAGCCCGGACAGTGGAGGGCGGAGGGCGGGCGTTGCAGTGAGCTCAGCTGGCCCTCTCTGCCCCTCTTGGTCATCCAGAGGCTGGCTCTGGCCTTCGGGGACTCCGTCAGTCCTAAGAGCAAATAGTTGTGGAGCTCTGTCAGCGGAGTGAGGACACTTTCCATCTTTTTTTTGTAGGGAAAATAGTCTACAGCTTCCCTCTCCAGCCCTTGCCCTTGTCTCCACAGGAGAGCCCTGAGAGGACATATGAGACAAAGTGGGTGGTCCGAAGTAGAGGTGAAGAAGCCTCTAAATTAATTTCACCAGCGCAGCTACACCTGTTATGATGGCCCCTCTTTCAGCTTTTGGGGTAAGCAGCCTGGCTCACTCTGGATGAGAGATCAAGCTCCATTTAAAAGTCTCAGCTGGGGGCGCCTGGGTGGCTCAGTACATTAAAGCCTCTACCTTAGGCTGAGGACATGATCTCAGGGTCCTCAGGTCATGATCTCAGGGTTCTGGGATGGAGCCCCACATCATGCTCTCTGCTCAGCAAGGAGCCTGCTTCCCCCTCTCTCGGCCTGCCTCTCTGCTTATGTGTGATCTCTCTCTATCAAATAAATAAATAAAATCTTTTTTAAAATTTTTAAAAAATAAATAAATAGTCTCAGCTGTTGTGGGTATTGCTACTATAAACTTCGGGGTGCAGGTGCCCCTTCTGATCACTACACTTGTAACTTTTATTTATTTATTTGACAGAGAGAGAGCACAGGCAGAGGGAGCAGCAGAGGGAGAGGTAGAAGCAGGCTCCCTACTGAGCAGGGAGTCCAATGGGCAAGGAGATCCCAGGACTGAGCCAAAGGCAGATGCTTAACCCATTGAGCCACCCAGGTGCCCCTTGATGTTAGTACTTTGCTAAGGGCAAAAGGCAATCTTAGCCGACCTCCACACAAGCCTCCCCACCCCAGGATCCTATGTCTGTAAGTCTACTTTAACATTTAAAAATTCCTTTGGAGGGGCGCCTGGGCGGCTCAGTGGGTTAAAGCCTCTGCCTTTGGCTCAGGTCATGATCTCAAAGACATTGGGCTCTCTGCTCAGCAGGGAGGCTGCTTCCTCCCACCCCCCACCGCCTGCCTCTCTGCCTACTTGTAACCTCTCTCTCTCTCTCTCTCATAAATAAATAAATAAATAAATAAATAAATAAATAAATAAAATCATTTAAAAAATTCCTTTGGAAACTTCTTTTATCCCTACCCCCCAAGATATATATTGGTTATCATCCCCAAGCATATGGCCCACCAATATACACCTGAAGGGTCTCATGACTAAGATTGTATTAGACAGTAGTAAATGACCTTTCCTAATAATAGCTAGCCCCTCAAGGTCCTCGAACCTTGCTTCCAAATTCCTTAGAGACTTACCCTGTTCCTAACGTTCCCCCAACTTGAAAGTATATAACCAGCCACTTCTCATAACCCCAGTGTAGCTCTTTCTGCCCAAGGATCTGTACCCGTACTTTAATACAACCACGTTTTTGCACCAAAGTCATCTCAAGAATGCTTTCTGAGGGCTCATTTGCTCCTGAGCCCCAACATTTTCATGTCATTCCCCACACTGTTTCACCAACCGAATTATATAACTTCACTTGCAATAAAATTTATTTCATCACCAAGAAGTAAGATTTTAAAATTCTGCTTTCTGGCCACAGTCATTTTTTTTTCTATATATCTCCCAAACTTGCTCTTCATCAATCTTTGAATTTCCAGTCTTCTTGAAAGAGTAGGCAGTTAGCCAGACATGAGCCGGAAGGTGTTTTTCCAAATGTTGAAAAAGCCAGAACCCAGCAACCATCTCCAGAGCACAAATAGCTGGAGAAATCCCTGAGAGAAATGCAGACACACACTCCCTGTACCACCGTCTTCAAAGGACCCACAGCTTCATTATAGTACATTTACATTGCAGTTTCACACACGCTGCCATACCCCTTACCTCCCCACCCCATTTTCACAAGGTATGATGGGAAATATCCAAAATGGCTCACCCTACGGAGACTAAATACAGAAACAGGGGGTGGAGGAAAGGGTGGGACCAAAGGAACACGAAAGAAATTGTAGCTAAAAAGATGGAAGTGCTGACACTTTGGGGCTCCTGCACTCTCTCTTTCTCTCTGTTTCTGTGTCTCTCTCTGTCTGTCTCATAGCCTGCTCCACCTTCCTTTCCTTTCGAGTGTCCTTTTGTTTTGGCTGCTAATAAATGCTTGCTTACTGAGAGTTTGGCTCTGAATTCTTTCTGGGCCAAATTTAAGAACCAAGGACATAAAGTGAGCTTCCCTGCTGACATTCTAGTCTCTCTTTTTCTGCAGTTTATCAAAGAACCAGCTCTTAGTTTTTTGATCTGTTCTACTGTTTGTTTAATTTCTATTTCATTGGTTTCTGCTCTAATCTTTATTTCTCCTCTCCTGCAGGATTTAGGCTTTATGTGTTGTTTTTTCCCCATCTCCTTTAGGTGTAACGTTAAGGTTGTGTAATTGAGACTTTTCTTGCTTCTTGGGGAAGACCTGTAGTTCTATATACTTCCTTGTTAGGACTGCCTTTGCTGTATCCTAAAGGTTCTGAACTGTTTTGTTTTCATTTTCATTTGCTTCCATGTAATTTTTTAATTCTTTAATTTCCTGGTTGACTCATTCATTCTTTGGTAGCATGTTCTAACCTCCATGTATTTGTGGTCATCCCAAATTTTTTCTTGTGCTTGATTTCAAGTTTCATAGAATTGTGGCCTGAAAATACGCATGGTATGATCTCAATCTTTTTGTACTTATTGAGGCCTAACTGGTGACCTGGTATGGGATGTATTCTGGAGAATGTTTCATGTGCACTCAAGAAGATGGTATATTCTGCTATTTTAGGATGAAATGCTCTGAATATATCTGTGAAGTCCATCTGGTCCAGTGTGTCATTCAAAGTGATTTTTTCCCTGTTGATCTTCTGCTTAGATGACCTGTCCATTGCTGTGAGTGGGTGTTAAAGTTCCCTGGTATTATTGTATTATTATCAATGCATTTCTTTATTTTTATTATTGATTTATAAATTTGGGTGCTCCTAATTTGGGGACATAAATATTTATAATTGTTAGAACTTCTTGTTGGAGAGACCCCTTTATTATGATATAGTGTCCTTCCTCATCTCTTTGGCTTTGGCTTAAAATCTAGTTTTTTGGGGCACCTGGGTGGCTCAGTCGTTAAGTGTCTGCCTTCTGTTCAGGTCATAATCCCGGGGTTCTGGGATCAAGCCCTTCATTGGGCTCCCTGCTGGGCAGGAAGCCTGCTTCTCTCTCTCTGACTCCCCCTGCTTGTGTTCCCTCTCTCACTGTGTCTCTCTCTGTCAAATAAATAACATCTTAAAAAAAAAAAAAATCTAGTTTCTCTGGTGGTGCCTGGGTAGCTCAGTCAGTTAAGCATATACCTTCAGCTCAGGTCAGAATCACAGAGTCCTGGGATCAAACCCCACATTGGGCTCTCTGTTCAATGGGGAGTCTGATTCTCCCTCTCCCTCTGAGAGTGCACACACACTCTCTCTCTCACTCTCTCTCAAATAAATAAATAATCCTTTAAAAATAAAATAATATCTAGTTTGTCTGATAAGGATGACTACTCCAGCTTTCTTTTGATGTTCATTAGGATGATAAATGTTCCTCCATCCCCCACTTTCAATCTGGAGGTTTCTTTGGTCTAAAATGAGTCTCTTGGAAGCAGCATATCAATGGGTCTTGTTTTTTTTATCCATTCTCATACCCTGCATCTGTTTATTAGAGCATTTACTCCTTTTATATTCACAGTAATTATTAAAAAATATGAATTTAGTGCCATTGTATTACCTGTAAAGTCACTGTTCTTGTAGATTATCTCTGTCCTTTCTGGTCTTTGTTACTTTTGGGCTCTCTTTCCACTCAAAGCTTCCCCTTTAATATTTCTTGCAGGGACGGTTTAGTGGTCATGAATTCCTTTAGTTTTTGTTTCTGTTGGAAACTCTATCTCTCCCTCTATTCTGAATGACAGCCTTTTGGAAAAAATATTATTGGCTGCACATTTTTCTTATTCAGCACATTGAATATGTCATGCCAGTCCTTTCTCGCCTGCCTGCTCTGTGGGCAGCTCTGCTGCCAGCCTTATATGTCTTCCTTTGTAGTTTAATAACCTCTTGTCTCCAGCTGCTTTCAGGATTTTTTCTTTCTCTTGTAATTTGCAAGTGTCATAATATGTCATATGTGGACCTATTTTTGTTGATTTTGATTGTGCCTCTTGGACTTGAATGCCTGTTTCCTTCCCCAGATTAGGTAAGTTCTTAGCTTTAATTTGTTCAAGTAAACCTTCTGCCCTTTTTCCCCACTCCTCTTCTTCTGGGAGTCCTATAATATGGATATTATTTTGTTTATGCAATCAATGAGTTCCCTAAATCCACCTTCATGATCTAATAGTTTTCTTTCCCTCTTCTTTTCAGCTTCATTATTTTTCATCATTTTATCTTCTGTATCATTGATTCCCTCTTCTGATTCATTCATCTTCATTTATATGACCTCTACTTAGGACTGCAGTTTTAAGTTTGGCCTGACTAGATTTTAGTTCTTTTATCTATAGAGTAAGAGATTCTCCAGTGTCTTCTATGCTTTTTACAAGCCCAGCTAGTATCTTTATAATCTTTTTTTTTTATTCTGGTTTAGACATCTTACTCATATCCACATTGATTAAATCCCTGGCTGTAAGTACAACCTCCTGTTCTCTTTTGGGCTAAATTTCTTCATCTCATCATTTTGTCCAGAAAAGAAAAGAAAAAAGTAAAAAAAAAAAACAAATAACTACAACAGAAAAAAAAAACCTACCTAGAACCCTTGTGTATTTTGCTCTGTTTGTTAAAAAAAAAAGAGACCCCAAAATAAGAAAGAAAATATGTATAATAAAATACAATGAAAGGAAATAAAAATAAATAATATATATTAAAATTTAAAAAGAATTTAAAATTGGAAAAATGAGAAAATAACTGAAAAAAAATAAAAAGAATGCTATCTACTGTTTTGCCCAAGAACTGAAGCTTAGCAGCCCTCTATGATCAGTAAACTTGGTGGCAGTGAGCAGTTCATGCTGGTTTTCTGGGGAGGAATTGTTGTGCTGATTCTCAGGTAGACTTACCGAAGTGGAAATGCACCTCCTGTGTGCAGGGAGGCCTGGCTCGGTGTAACAGCTCTGGACTCCACACTAGGTAGCACTGTTTTGCACCCTGAAGGCTTTTAGCACTGAAGGGCGCAATGAATATGGCAGTGCCCCACTCTCTGGCCCAGAAGCTGAAAGTTCGTGCCCCTCACTCTTCAGTGAGCCCTCACAGAAGAGCAATCAATCACTCTTGTCTACCCAGTTTCTGTCATAACTTTTGTGTTCACCTGGCCTGTGTCCAACTGGTTTTTTCTCAGGCACGCAACTGAGTTTCAAAACTCCAAATTTTAGGGACTCCCATAGAACATACTTGTGCTTTTCTCCCTGTGGGGAGGAAGATCTCCCATGCTTCTGCTTTTTTGCTGGACCTACCCCAGGAACACAATCACATGACCATGCAGTGGTTCGTAGTTTATAGTGACACAGAGCAGAAAGCCGGCACTTATACTCATTGTTCTTAGCCAGCTTTCATGCTCCTTTGCCTGGGAACAGTGCCCCACTTATGCACCAGCCTTTCTTCTTGCAATCTCAGGGATCGGGAGACTACCTTATTACAACTGAATTCTGCCCTGCTTCACCACCTAAGCATCTTTAAGCCAGGCATATCACCCCACTATAGCAGACTTCTAAAATTTCCAATTTTGCACTATGCTGCTTATAATGCCTTGTGATAGCCTCCCTAAACAGGCTTCCTCCCTGCTGCTACATCCTCAGCTATATCATACCAGATTCAAGTCTCTACAACTCCTACCTTGCAAATACAGTGTCTTTTCTACTTGTAGACTTGCAGCATATATTTTGTCAGGCCTCCAATTGATTTCTTGGGTGTTCAGAATGATTCAATAACTATCTAGTTGTATTCAAGGAATGAGGCAAACTTAGGGTCCCCCTATTCCTCCACCACCTTAACTTCTCTCCTTATCAATGTTTCTTGAGTAGAATATCCTTAAAACCAGAATAAGTATCACCAATGGGAAAGGGAATCAAGACCTCAGGAATTTTGAGGGACTCATATGCCTCATATACATTTAACTTATGAACATTCAGGCTTCTGTACAGGGTTTGATTAGAGTGGAGTATATAGGGTGCAAAATTTAAGAAGGCATTCTCAGAATGTCATAAATATTTAATTTTCTGTTTGGTCCTTCCAACCCTGTCTGTGTTTATACACATATGATCTACCTACTTCATCTAACAAGTTTCACAACTGACTAATTTATCTATGTCTCACACATCTTTTAGTTTTATTTTTTCTATTTGTTTTCTATAGTAGATCTGAATATTCTTAAACAATTCAGCAAACATATATTACATAGCTCGTCCATGTCTTTGTTCTTTTTTTTTTTTTTTAGATTTTTATTTATTTACTAGAGAGAGAGAGACTGAGAATGAGAAGGGAGAAGATGAGAGGGAGAAGCAGACTTCCCGCAGAGCCGGGAGTCCGATATGGGACTCGATCCCAGGGACTTCGGGATCATGACCTGAGCCGAAGGCAGTTGCTCAACCAACTGAGCCACCCAGGCGCCCCACGTCTTTGTTCTTCTATTTAATGAATCTTCCTGATTATTCATTTATTATTCCAGATGAATTTTAGAATCATCTTACCAAGTTCATCAAGTTGTAATTAGATCATCCCACTTAAGCACATGGTATTTAAATGTTTGAGATCCCTTTTCTGGGCCTAAAAAAAAACAGAATTTTTCTCTCTGCATAACACCATGCTTTAATTTTTATTTATTCATTGAATAATGAATACTTATGGAGAACCCACATTATTCCAAGCACTATTCAGTGTGCCAGTAACAAAACAAAGGAAAATAATAAACCAATAAAACCTTGCCCTGACAGAGTTTATATTTTGACATGGTAGATAAATAAGAGAAAAGATAAATATGTAAAACTTATACTATGTTAGATGGTGGGTGTTACAGGGACAGATAAAGATACAGGGAGTTTGTATACAGAAGGCACTATCTCAGATAGGGTAGCCAAAGAAAGCCTAATAATAAGGTGACACATAAGTGAAGAATGGAGGTTTTGGTTCAAGATGACAACATAGAAAGACCCTGAACTCACCTCCTCTGGACATACAAAAGCTACAGGTACATATGGAACAATTTCCTCTGAAAAGAAACCCCAAAACTAATTGAGCAACTCCTACACATTGAGCAAATGTTTGTTGAGTTTGTTCTCTATAGTTAAGAATGCACTGGGTGTGGTGTATGAACAATGAATCTTGGAACTCTGAAAAAATAAAATAAATTTTAAAAAATCCATTTCTTGGCTTGCCTCTCTCTCTCTCTTTTTTCCCCATGGTCCTTTGTTTTGTTTTTTATTATTTTTTTTTTTTAAATTTTTTTATTAACATATAATGTATTATTTACCCCAGGGTACAAGTCTGTGAATCATCAGGCTTACACATTTCACAGCATTTGCCATAGCACATACTTTTGTTTTTTAAATGGCACATATAATCAAAATCATATGGTATGTCTTTCTCTGATTGATTTATTTCACTTGGCATAATACTCTCAAGCTCCATCCACATCACTGCAAACAGCAAGATTTCATTCTTTTCTATGGCTGAGTCATATTCCATTGTATATAATATACCACTTCTTTATCCATTCATCAGTCACTGGATATTTGGATTCTTTCCATAATTTGGTTATTGTAGAAAATGCTGCTATAAACATTGAGGTGCATGTATCCCTTTGAATTAGTATATTTGTATTCTTTTGGTAAATACCTAGTAGTGCAATTGCTGGGTCATAGGGTAGTTCTATTTTTAACTTTTTTAGAAATTTCCATACTGATTTCCACAGTTCCTCCACCAGTTTTCATTTCCACCACAGTGCAAAAGTGTTCCCCTTTTTCCACAACCTCTCCAACTCTTATTGTTTCTTGTTTTGCTCATTTTAACCATTCTGACAGGTGTGAAGTGATATCCCACTGTAGTTTTTATTTGTATTTCCCTGATGATGAGTAATGTTGAACACCTTCTTATGTGTCTGTTGGCCATCTGTAGGTCTTCTTTGGAAAAATGTCTATTCATGTCTTCTGACCATTTTTAATTAGATTATTTGTTTTTTTGGGTTGTTAAGTTTGGCAAGTTCTTTATATATTTTGGATACTAAGTCTTTTTTTTTTAAACATAATACTGTTTATTTAACTTCAAAAACATTTCAGCATTCTAAACATTCAAAAAAATAACAGAACGTTGCAAATCGTGTTTAGTACAGAAGGTTCTTGAACTTTCATTGATGCAGTGGCTCTTCGCTTTGCTGACAATGAAGAGTTCTACGGTTTGTTTAAAAACAAACAGTTTAAAACTACCGCACTTAACTAAAAAGGATCCAAATACTTCTCATGCCAGCTGACCCCCCGTTCTCCACAGCTAAGAGTGGCAGCAGAATGCTAGGTCACTATATACAGAAACAAGACAACCTGAAGCTAAATGGATGCCCACTGCAGTGTCCACAGGTCCAGCCTCACAGTGCACGCCCTGAGCTACAGCCCCTCCAAAAGGCATCTTCCCCCACAGCCTCAACACCAAGCAAGGAGCATCAAGAGTTTGTCTCGGTTGTTTTGTTCTTTTTACAAACTATAGATATGCACAGTTGAGGACCTGGGATTTCTAGCCAATAACCATAGAGTTAACACCACCTTACAAATTAAAAAAAAGAAAATTCCAGGAACATCTTTAAATGCCTTGTCACACCAACAGCAAAGTGCACAGAGGAGAACATGAGAGCCTTTTCATTTTAAAAATGTTTGGAAATATGTACAACTTTGATACAGTTTCAGGGTGCTCCAGACACCCATGGCCCCTTCATGTAAACCACTGACAATTTCTAGAGCACTCTGAGAAACTACAATATGACCATGACCCAAATGTGTGATTAAACCTAACGAGGGCAACAGACACACCTGGAATAAGAGGGATGTCAATGTCAATGACGGCGCTCCCTACTCTAAGGTATTCACAAGGAGACAGATCAACAGTTTTTCTATTCCTCCTCCTCCTCCTCTTCCTCTTCCTCCTCCCCCTCCTCTTCCTCTTCATCTTCTTCATCTTCCTCTTCCACTTTTTTCGGGGCAACTCTGGCGGGACCCTTCACGCCATCAAACTTTCCTTTAGACTTATAGTCAGTGACATCCTTCTCGTACTTCTCCTTCAACTTCGCTGCGTTATTGTTGTAAGGTTGCTTTTCACTGTCACTTAAGTTATTCCACATTTCACTCAGCTTCTTTACCACATCTCCAATGGAGATACCAGGGTTTGTAGATTTGATCTTGGGGTGGAATTCTGAACAGAACAGGAAGAATCCAGACGGTGGCCTTTTGGGGGCATTAGGGTCCTTCTTCTTCTTGCCTCCCATAGCTGGTCCATAATCCTTCATTTCCTGATCATAGCATACTTTATCTGCCTTTGCCATTTCATCAAATTTAGACTCTCTTTCCCAGACATGGTCTTCCACCTCTCAGAGTACTTCTTGGAAAATTCTGCAAAATTGACAGGGACCTCTGGGTTTTTCTTCTTATGTTCCTCTCTGCACATCTGCACAAAGAAGGCATAAGCAGAAATCTTGCCCTTTGGTTTCTTGGGATCACCTTTAGCCATCCTGACTGTATTGTTCGCTAGTTTCTGGATACTAACTCTTTATTGAATATGTCATTTGCATATATCTTCTCCCATTCTTTAGGTTGCCTTTTAGTTTTGTCGATTATTTCCTTTGCTGTACAAAAGCTTTTTATTTTGATGTTGTCCCAACATTTTATTTTTGTTTTAGTTTCCTTTATCTCAGGCAACATATCTAGTAAGATGTTGCTATGGCCAATGTCAAAGAGGTTACTGCCTGTGTTCTCCTCTAGGATTTTAGTAGTTTCATGTCTCACATTTAGGTTTTTGATCCATTTTTAATTTATTTCTGTATGTGGTATAAGAAAATGGTCCAGTTTCATTCTTTTACATATTGGTACTTCAACTTTTAAGACCTGTGCTGGAGAGATGGGTCCCCAAAGCATCTAACTTTGAAAGCCAATGGGACTTGTGTCCATGAGACCCACAAGTCTATAGCAAGCTGTAAAACAGTTCTTAACAGACTTGCATGTATGAACTCATTCACCCCAGGGGTCAGCACAGAGACAGCTAGATGACGAAAAAGTTCCCAGACTTCCTGTGGAAAAGGCTTATTTGTTTATCTTAAAGCTTTGGCCTGGGACACCTGGTTAGCTCAGTCAGTTAAGCATCCGACTCTTGATTTTGACTCAGGTCGTGATCTCAGGGTTGTGAGGTAAGCCCTGTTTCATGCTTAAGATTCTGTCTCTCTCTCTCTCCCTCTCCCTCTGCTCCTCCCCCACTTCCTCTTTCAAAAAAAAGAAAGACCAAAAAAAGCATTGGGCTGAAGGGCAGAGGCATCTAATTTAACACATAACTAGGGGACTTTGGAAATATTCTCCAAAGATGGAGGCTGGCAAGTGCCATCTTAGTTTTCTCTCTCTACCTCATTCCAGCTCACTGGTAGCTCCCGGGAAGCAGCTGTAGCCTTGCCTGGCACTACAGTTTTTGTGGCTGCTAGCCAGGTGATATCTCTAGATTATCTGGCTCTGATGACTAACAGAGCTCTGCTCTGGGTCCCACAGGACTATAATAAATGGAGAAGGCGTTCTTAACCAATCTCCCCCAGGACAGAGCAGAGGGGCAACAGACTAAGACACCCAGCCATTCTTTGAAAGAGCCCTATTAACTAAACTTCATAGCTGTGGCCTGAGGGGTAGGCCTTTGATTAAACACACATCTAAGGGCTGACTTTAAGTTTTTCCAGAGCTCTCAGAGGGTGGTTGCTATTTTTACTCTCTTTCTGCCATGCTCCAGAGATCTGGTGTCTCCCAAGAGGGAGCTATACAAGGACTTGGTGCCCAAGTTTTTACATCTGCTACTCCATCTTTCATGACTGCTGCCCAGGGAAAGCCCCTTGATCACCTATCTCTGGTGGCCAGCAGGGTTTGCAATTGTGGGACCCCTAAGACTATAACAAATGAAGAAACAGTTCTGAGCATGTGACCTCTCTTAGGACACAGTACAAAAAGCAGACTGAAACATATGCCCATTATTTCTGTGAAAGTGGTCTATTTGCTTGCCCTGAAACTTCAGCCTAAAGGGCAGGCTTCTCGTTTGGTATATATAGAACAAGGAGCCTACTAAGGTGTTCTCTGGAGACAGAGGCTGGTAGAAGCTATCTTTGAGCTCTCCCTCTGCCTTACCCCAGGTCTCTAGAATCTGTGAAAGAGGGCTATTAGCTTATTTTCATAGCTGTAGCCTGAGGAGTAAGCTTCCAATTAATTAACATCTGGGGGCTAACTACAACACTCTCCAGAAACTAGGGAGGCTAGAGGTGCCATCTTTACACTCTCTATCTGTCTCATGTGAGATTATTAACATCTCCAAAAAAAAAAAAAAAAAACCCAGCTTATGTGCACATCTGTCACACCCTGGTTTTTGTGGTTGGTGGCTACCTAGGGGATACATCCCTTGATAGCCTAGGTCTGGTGCCCACCAAGGCTTGTGTTCACAGGTTCAATGGGATGGTAGCAAAGAAAAAAACAGTTTCTAACTGTCTATCACCCCAGGGCTCAGTATAGAGTGAGCAAACAGAGACTCCACTCACTAGCCTTCCCCTGAAAGAGGTATATTTGTGTACTTTAAAAGCTGATGCCCAGACACCTAGGTGGCTCAGTTATTTGAGTATCCAAATCTTGCTTTTGGCTCAGGTTGTGATCTCAGAGTCATGAGATTGAGTTCCATATCAGGGTCCATGCTCAGTGAGGAGTCTGCTTGAGATTCTCTTCTCCCTCTCCCTCTTCCTCTTCCTCCCCCACCTGCTCTCTCGGTCTCTCTCTCAAATGATAGATGAATAAATATTCTTAAAAAATTAAAAAAATAAAACCTGATGCCTGACTTGCTCCCTACATCTAGGTCCCATTTGGGACACTGACAGGTATTGACACATGTTCACTAACTACTGGGAGTAACTAAAAATAAAGTAGTCAGCCTGGACAATGACAAAAGCTTGAGAGACAACCTAGATCTAGGGCAGGGTTGAATGCCCAGGTTTGTCTCTGACAAGAGAATACTCCTTCAATACTGGGAGAGAAGCTGTTTTATCTAATGAACAGAAACTAACACAGAGGGTCAAGGAAAGTGAAGAAACAGAGAAATATGTTTCAAACAAAATAAGATAAAACCTGAAACAGATCTTAATGAGAAAGATGAATGATTTACCTGATAGAGAGTCCAAACAAAATTTATGAAGATGCTCACCAAGGTCAGGAGAAGAATCAATGAAAAAAAGTAAAAATTTTAACAGAAATAGAAAGTAAAAGGAAGCACTAAATAGAAGTCATAAAGTTAAAAAATAAATAACCGAACTGAAAAAAATGCAGCTGAGTTTTGTTGAACCACAAAAGACTCAATGAAAACAAAAAAAAGGATCAGCAAATTTGAAGACAGCATTAGAACACAACTAATAGGAGCAGCAAAAAGAAAAAAGAATGCAAAAGAGTGAAGATAACTCAAGGACTTATGTAACAATTTTAAGTGAACCAACATTGGCATTATAGTGGTCCCAGAAAGACAAGGGAGAGAGAAAGTGGCAGAAAACTTATTTGAGGCAACAATGGCTAAATATCTCCCTACTTTGTGGGGAGAAAAAGCAAAGATATCTAAAGGGACTTATATGACAATATTAAGCTGGCCCATATTTGCATTATAAGTGTCTGAGAAAGATATAATAGAAAGAACCCGAAAATTTATGGCAGAAGCCCTTCTTACCATGGGGAAGGGAACAGATATCCAGATGCAAGAATCCCAGAAAATTCCAAAGAAGATAAACCTTAATAAGTCTCCACCAAGACACATTTTTATTAAAGTGTCAGAAATTATAAAGAGAAAGAGAAGAAAAGTGCATCAAGAGAGGGGCACCTGGGTGGCTCAGTCAGCTAAGTATCTGCCTTTGGTTCAGGTCATGATCCCAGGGTCCTAAGATTAAGCTCCATATTGGGCTCCCTGTTGAGCATGGAGGCTGCTTCTCCATTTTCCTCTACCTGCTGCTGCTCCCCTTGCTTGTGCTCTCTCTCTCTGTCAAATAAATAAATAAAATCTTAAAAAACTTAAAAAAAAATAAAAATGAAAAGCAGCAAGAGAAAACCAATTACATATAAGGGAACTACCAAAAGACTGAGATGATCAGGAGATCTCTACAGGCCAGAAGGGAATGGCATGATATACTCACAATGCTGAAAAAATAAAATCAAATAAAATAAATAAAAATAAAAAACCAAGAGTATTTCAGCAAATTTCTTCTTCACAATTGAAAGAGAGATAAAGAGTTTTCCAGATAAGCAAAAGCTAAAGGAGTTCATTACCACTAGATGGCTTTACAATATAAGGGTTAAAAGGCTTCTTGAAGCTAGGAAAACATATAAAAGTATACATTTTACTGGTAAAAGAAATATGTAGCAAAATTCAGAATAATCTAATGCTGTAAAAGTGGTAGGTTCATTACTTATAAACCAGTATGAAGGTTAAATAAAAAGTAGTAAAAATAAGTATAATTACAATAACTTGCTAATGGATACAGAGATAAAAAAAGATGGATACAGAAATAAAAAAGATGTAAATGATGACATCAAAAACAAAATGTGGAGCGGGGAGTAAAAGTGTAGAGTTTTAGAATGCATTCAAACTTAAATTATTATCAACTTAAAATAAACTATCATTAGCAAATGTTGTTTTATGTAAGCTTCATGGTAACTACAAAGCAAAATCCTATAGTAGAAATACAAAAGACAAAGATAAAGGAATCTAAGCAAAACGTTACAGAAAATCATCAAATCAGAAAGCAACAAAAGAATCACAAAATAGCCAGAAACCAATTAACAAATGACAATAAGTCCATACGTATTTATAATTCCTTTACATGTAAATGAACTAAATTCTCCAAACAAAAGACAGAATGACTGAATGGATTTAAAAAATAAGATCCAAGGGTGCCAGGGTGGTTCAGTAGGTTAAGCATCTGAGTCTCGATTTTGACTCAGGTCATGATCTCACGGTCATGAGTTTCCATGCTGTGCATGGAGCCTGCTTAAGATTCTCTCTCTCCCTCTCTCTCTCTCTGCCCATCCATCCTCCCCCACTGTACAAAAGACAAGAACAAAAATAAAAACAAAAACAAAACTAAGATCCATTTATTTTATTATTTTATTTTATTGATTTCAGTATAGTTAACATACAATGTTATATTAGTTTCAGATGTACAACACAGTGATTCAACAATTCCATAATCTTCTGGTGCTCTCTACAACACATGCATTCCTTAATCTCCATCACCTATTTCACCCATCCCCCCACTCACCTCCCCTCTGGTAACCATCAGTTTGTTCTCTACATTTGAGACTGTTTCTTGGTTTCTTTCTCTCTCTTTTGTTCATTTGTTTTGTTTCTTAAATTCCACATATGAGTGAAATCATGGTATTTGTCTTTCTCTGACTGGCTTATTTTACATAGCATTATACTCTCTATCTCCATCCATGTAGTTGCAAATGGCAAGATTTCATTTTTTATGGTAGAATAACATTCCATTTCATATACATACCATTTCTTTATCCATTCATCTATTGATGGACATTTGGGCTGCTTCCATAATTTGGCTACTGTAAAAATACTGCTACAAACATAGGAATGGATGTATCCCTTTGAAGTATTGTTTTTGTATTTTGGGGGATACGCTAAATAGTACTGCAACTACTGCACCATAGGGTAGTTCTATTTTTAACTTTCTGAAGAACTTCTACACTGTTTTCCAGAGTGGCTACACCAATTTGCATTCCCACCAATGATGCTAGAAGGTTCCCATTTGTCCACATACTTGCCAATGCTTGTTGTTCCTTGTGTGGCTTTTTTTTTCTTTTAGCCACTCTGACAGGTGTGAGGTAATACCTCATTGTAGTTTTTTTTTAAATATTTTATTTATTTATTTGACATAGAGGAGAGAGATCACAAGTAGGCAGAGAGGCAGGCAGAGAGAGAGGGGGAAGCAGGCTCCCTGCTGAGCAGAGAGCCCAATGCAGGCCTTGATCCCAGGACCCTGAGATCATGACTGAGCTGAAGGCAGGGGCTTTAACCCACTGAGCCACCTAGGCGCCCCCCATTGTAGTTTTGATTTGCATTTCTCTGATGATGAATGATGTTGAGCATCTTTTCTGTGTCTGTTGACCATCTACAAGTCTTCTTTGTGGAAATGTCTGTTCATGTCTTCTACATTTTTTAACTGGATTATTAGTTTTTTGGGTATTGAGTTGTAGGAGTTCTTTATATGTTTTGGATACTAACCCTTTATCAGATACATCATTTGCAAATATCTTCTTTGGTTGTCTTTTAGTTATGTTGATTGTTTCCTTCACTGTGCAAAAGCTCTTTATTTTGCTGTAGTCCCAAGTCCCAAAAAAAGATTATTTTTGCTTTTATTTCCCTCGCCTCAGGAGATACATCTCAAAAAAATGTTGCTATGGCTGATGTCAGAGACATTACTGCCAATGTTCACTTCTAGGATTTTTATGGTTTCAGAAAAACAAGGCCCATTTATATACTGCCTATAAGGGATTCACTTCAAATATAAAGACACATACAGACTTAAAATAAAGGGATGGAAAAATATATTCCATGAAATGGAAACAAAAGAAAGCCAAGATAGTTATATTTATATCAGACAAAATAGACCTTAAGACAAAGACTGTAGTAAGAAACAAAGAAGATCATTATATGATGATAAAAGCATCATCCAACAAGAGGATATAACATTTGTAAATACTCATGCTCCCATAATAGTACCTAAATATGCAAAGCAAGTATTATTAGACCAAAAGGGAGAAATAGACAGCAATACAATAATAGTAAGAGACTTTAATTCCCACTTACATCAATGCATAGATCATCCAGATAGAAAATCAATAAAGAAATGTTGGCCTTAAATGACACAGAACATTCCATTGAAAAGCAACATAACACACATTCTTCTCAAGTGCACCTGAGACATTCTCCAGGATAGATCACATGCTAGGTCATGGAACAAGTCTTAATAAATTTAAGAAGATTCAAATCATATCAAGCATCTTTCTGACCACAGACTTCTTTGAAACTAGAATTCACTTATAAAAGAGAACTGGAAAATCATAAATATGTGGAGATTAAACAACATGCTGCTGAACAATCAGTGGGCCAAATAGGAAATCAAAAGAGAAATTTTAAAAATGCTTTGAGAGAGATGAAAATAGAAATAAAGCATCCATAACTTATGGGATACAGCAAAAGCAATTCTAAGTGGGAAGTTTGTAGCATTAAATGCCTACTTCAATACACAAGAAAGATCTCTAAAAACAACTTAACTTATACCTCAATGAACTATAAGAAAGAACAAATAAAGCCTAAAGTTAGTAGAGAAATAACAAATATAAGAGCAAATAATCATAATCATAATAATACAGAGATTAAAAAATAGAAAAGATCAATGAAGCAAAAACTGGTTCTTTGCAAAGATCAACAAAATTGAGAAATATTTAACCAGATTGGTCAAGAAAAGGAACAGAGAAATACCAAATAAATAAAATCAGAAATAAAAGAGAATTATAACTGATAGCACAGAAATACAAAAGATCAGGAGAGACTACCATGAACAATTATATGCCAAAAAATTGGGCGACCTAAAAAAAATAGATAAATTTCTAGAAACATGCAATCTTCCAAGTCTGAATCAAAGAAATAGAAAATGTGAATAGATCAACTACTGGTAATAAGATTAAGTCAGTAATCAAAAAACGTCTGGCAAATAAAAGTCCAGGAAAGATGGCTTCACTGGTGAATTTTACCAAATAGTCCAAGATTTAGTACCCATTCTTCTCAAACTCTTTCAAAAAAAATTGAAGAAGAGGGAATAATTCCAAACTCACTTTACGAAGCTAGCAGCACCCAGACTAAAACCAGGCAGACACCAGAAGAAAGAAGAAAGAAGAAAGAAAGAGAAAGAAAGAAAGAAAGAAAGAAAGAAAGAAAGAAAGAAAGAAAGAAAATATGGAAAGAAAGAAAAGAAAGAAGAGGGAAGGAAGGAAGGAAGGAAGAAAGGAAGAAAGAAAGAAAGAAAATTACAGGACAAAATCCCTGAAAGAAAGAAAGAAAGAAAGAAAGAAAGAAAGAAAGAAAGAAAGAAAGAAAGAAAGAAAAAAATTACAGGCCAAAATCCCTGATTACAAAAATGCAAAAATCCTCTACAAGATATTAGCAAATGTAAATCAACAATACATTAAAAGTATCAGACATCATGATCAAGTGGGGATCAATCTAGAGATGCAAGAATAATTCAATATCTGCAAATCAGTAAATATGATACATCACATCAAAAAATGAAGGATAAAAATCACATGATCATCTCAAAAGATGCAGAAAAAGCATCTAACAAATTCAACATCCATTTATGATAAAAACTCTGTACAAAGTAGGTGTAGAGGGAACATACTTCAACACAATAAAGGTCATATATGGCAAACATACTTCTAACTTCACACTCAAAATTGAAAAACTGAAGGCTTTTCCTCAAAGATCAGAAACAAGAGAAAGATGCCCACTCTTGCCATTTTTATTAAACATAGCATTAGACATTCTAGCAATAGCAGTTAGGCAAGAAAAATAAAAGGCATCTAAACTAGAAAAGAAGTAAGCCTTCGTTATTTGCAGACTTGATATTTTATATAAGAAATCCTAGAGACTCCACCAAAAAACTGTTTAAACTAATACATAAAATAAATAAAGTTTCAGGACACAAAATTAACATACAGAAATCTGTTGCATTTCTATACACTAATAACAAACTCTCGGAAAGAGAAATTAAGAAAACAATCCCACTCCCAATTCCATCTTCAAGAATAAAGTACCTAGGAATATATTTAACTAAAGAGGTGAAAACTCTGTACAGTGAAAATTGTAAGACATTGATAGAAGTTGAGGAAGACGCAAATAAATAGAAAAATGTACCATGCTCATGGATTAAAGAATTAATATTGGGTACTATAATTGATTAATTGAATTTAAATTTTAAAAAAGAATTACTATTGGCAAAATGTCCATACTGCCCAAAGCAATCTACAGGTTGAATGCAATCTCTATGACAATCCCAATGGTATTTTTCAAGAAATAGAATAAACAATCCTAAAATTTGTGTGGAACCACAAAAGACCTGAATAGCCAACGTACTCTTGAGAAAAAACAAAGCTGGAAATATCACGCACTATGATTTTAATCAATGCTATAAATCTATGATAATCAAAACAACATGGTATTGGTACAAAACCAAACACATACATCAGTGGAACTGAACAAGAACTCAGAAATGAACCATTCAGGGTTGCCTGCCTGGCTTAGTCAGAAAAGCACGAGACTCTTGGTCTCAGGGTCATGAGTTTGAGCCCCACATTGGGTGTAGAGATTACTTAAGTTTAAATAAACTTAAAAAAAAAAAAGAATAAACCCATGCATGTATGATCAATTAATCTAACCAAAGGAAGCAAGAATATACAATGGGGGAAAACATAGTTTCTTCAATAAATGGTGTTGGTTAAATTGAGCAGGTACATGCAAAAGAATGAAACTGAACCATTCTCTTACACCATAGAAAATTAATTCAAAATGGATTAAAAACTTGATTGCATGCTCTGAAATCATAAAATTCCTAAAAGAAAACATAGGTGGAAAGGTCCTTGAAACGTCTTGGTGATTTTTTTTTAACTGACTCCATAGGCAAGGCAATAAAAGCAAAAATAAAGAAATGGGACTATCTCAAACTAAAAAGCTTTTGCACGGTGAAGGAAACTATCAACAAGATGAAAAGTCAGCCTATGGACTGGGAGAAAATATTTATAAATCATATTTCTGATAAGGAGCTAATATCCAAAATATGTAAAGAACTCATACAACTTAATAGCAAAAAAAAAATTTTCAATTTAAAAATGGATAGAAGAGGGAGAGGGTGTAGTCTCTAGGTTTTTCTTCTGTTGGGTGTTCCTCCTCCTAATCATTTTGATGAAAAGTGGATGAGAGGATGTATAGCTGAATATATCGCCCACGATCCAGGCAGGGTGCACCCTGGAGGGTTTTGGAGCAATTGGGATTCACCACCAAAAAGAAAGAATAAGGATAAAAAAAAGTTAGAGAGAAAAAGAAAAAGAGGAAATCCCAGCCAGAATGGGCCCTAAAAATAAGATTTATGAGGTATGTAAACAAACACGAACAAACATATAGACCAACACAAATATATGACAAGAAATAAAAGAATCTAGCAGAATGAACCTCAAGAATTAGATGTCTATACTGCCCAGAGCAATCTATACTTTCAACGCCATCCCTATCAAAATTCCATTAGTTTTTTTCAAAGAGCTGGAACAAACAATCCTAAAATTTGTATGGAACCAGAAAAGACCCCGAATTGCTAAGGAAATGTTGAAAAAGAAAAACAAAGCCGGGGGCATCCCATTGCCTGATTTCAAACTTTACTACAAAGCTGTGATCACCAAGACAGCATGGTACTGGCACAAAAACAGACACATAGACCAGTGGAACAGAACAGAGAGCCCAGAGATGGACCCGCAACTCTATGGTCAAATCATCTTTGACAAAACAAGCAAAAATATCCTGTGGAAAAAAGACAGTCTCTTCAATAAATGGTGCTGGGAAAACTGGACAGCTCTATGTAGAAGAATGAAACTTGACCATTCTCTTACACTATACACAAAGATAAACCCAAAGTGGATAAAAGACCTCAACGTGAGGCAGGAATCTATCAAAACCCTAGAGGAGAACATAGGCAGTAACCTCTATGACATTAGCCACAGCAACTTCTTTCAGGACATGTCTCCAAAGGCAAAGGAAACAAAAGCGAAAATAAATTTTTGGGACTTCATCAAGATAAAAAGCTTCTGCACGGTGAAGGAAACAGTCAACAAAACAAACAGGCAACCAACAGAATGGGAGAAGATTTTCACAAATGACACTACAGACAAAGGTCTGATATCTAAGATCTACAAAGACCCCAAAGACACCTTCATAAAAATGGAGGTTAGTGATATTTCTTCCCTGGCTATTCTCCTTGCCCCCATCCAAAAAGGGTATTTGAGAAAAAGTTTCTTGGTGCATGGGCCCTATCCTGTGAAAGCTCCCTGGGACATCAGCCACTCCACAGCTATCTGGAGGCTGTCCTTTCCCTGGTGTTGACAAGGATGAGGGGTAGAAGCTTAACAAATGCAACAGAGACATTAGTAGTATGTTCTAGTGAGGACAGCTGTAGAATCTACTGCACGAAGAATTTAGTGAGTGTGATTCACTTGTCCCCAGACATAATCCAAGACATTGAGACCCTCAACCCTTTCAGAACACACATCCCGTCTGTGGTAGGGATGTTGAGATTTTAATGCACATGTACGGCTATCCCAAAATTCTGCAATTCAAACTATGTTTTGGGTTCAGCATGTTTTGGTGAACGCCTAATGGTCAATGGAAAGACCCTTCCCTGACTTGGGACAGATGAGTTAAAAATCAGTACATTCCTTCTGGAGGCCAGGTGTTGAGCAAACCCCACGCCAGGGGCAATAACATAGACCTGTCCAGGTAACCTTCCATTTAAGGCCACGTGTGGTAATCCACTCCATCTAGATGTGTCTATGACTATGATCAGGTGTGTTTATGGGGTGTATGTGTCTTCACCCTAGTGTCGTTACATCTAGAACCCAGGTCTTGAATCCTTCATTCCAATCCTTTCTAGGGCTGGACAAAAGGTGTAATATTCATCAATGGACAAAATCTGGGACGCTACTGGAATATAGGTCCCCAGGAGACCCTTTACCTTCCAGGACCCTGGCTTCGTCCTGGATCAAATGAGGTAGGGTCCCCCCTAAACCTCCCTCATCTCAGTCCACTTCGTTTGGCCTTTGCCTTGCAAAGAGTCAGAACTTGAATCTCATGACCACCCCACCTTCTTTTTCTTTACAGATCATTGTGTTTGAGGAGTTTAAACCTGGCCTGGAGATCCACTTCACAAACATATCTCGTCTAGGTATGGTATTCAGAAGGGTAAATTTGCAGCATCTGAGTCAATCCTTCTGGGTCCTTTCTAGCTGAGCTAAAGATAAAGAAGTCGGAATGTACTATCTCCCAGGATCCTCAGCACTTACTCACTGCCTTTGCATGATAGCCAGGTTTTCTCTTATACCTGGCATAGCTCTACTCATCACTTCCCATTTCCAAGTGACCAGACTAGCTCACTCCTCTAACAGCCTTAACCCAACTCCCTGGGCCTCTCTTCCTTCCAGACATTTTCCACTGTGCTCTCTGGATCCCTCCCTCATTGTAAACCGAGGTCCCAACATTTTTCACTTCTTGCCTTTTCT
>CM052815.1:67981817-68123589 GCA_028533885.1 Nasua narica
TTTTTTTTTTGTGGTGAGTTCTTCTGCCTTGTCATTTTATCGAGCTAAGAATATATGAGTGAGAGAGAAAAGTACTCTGGAGTTCCACAGTTCTCACTGATTGATGAAGTTGGGCTTGGCTGGATATTCTCACTGATCTTCTGGGGAGGGGCCTTTTCAACTTGGTTCTCAGATGTCTTTGCCTGAGGCAGAATTGTCCCGCCCTTGTCCAGGGAGGGGCCAAGCAATTCGCTCAGGTTCGCTCTCGGGAGTCTTTGTTCCCTTAGCGCTTTCCGTACCGCCCTGGAGGCCGGGAATGCAAATGGCTGCTCCCAGTCTCCAGCCAGAGGAGCTGAGCGCTGGAGTCTCTGAGCGCTGGAGTCCCCGCTCCTCAGCGCGCCCTCAAAGGAAAGCAGTCAATCACTCCCGTCTCCCAGGTCCCCGCCCAGGCTTCGAGCCCAGCCACTGGTGGCAGCGCGTTTCTATCTTTGGCTTGCAGCCCTGTCTGGAGTCTCCAAACATAGCAGATTCCTGCTGCGCACTCCCGCACCGCTCCTCCCCAAGGAGGAAGGAGGGGGTCTCTCCGGAATGCGATATGTGGTCCCCACTCCAAGGGCCGCGGCCAAGGTCTAGGGTAAGTCCCAGTTGAAAATGCACTGTGCGGTTCTTTCTCTGCCGCTGGCTTCTCCGCCCGGATATCTGGGAGCTCTGCCACACTCAGACACCCCCGGTCTCTTTATGACCTCGCAGGTCCTGAAACCACTCTGTTCCCGTGAGGGCCAAACCTCCGGCCTAGCCTCTGGAGCAATGTCCCTCAATGGAGCTGACTCTAAAAGTTCCAACTTTGTGCTCCATGGCTCTGAGGCTGCAGGAAGCCGGCCCCTCCCCCTGCAGTCTCTCTTCCCGTCGCTTTGGAATCACTTTTCCAAATGTCCTACCTCTCAGAAAGTGGTCGATTTTCTTCTCCTAGATTGCTCTTCTTCCTCTCTTCTTCCTCTCTTCTCTCTCCTGTTGAGTATGCTGGCTTTTATAATGATTTAATAACTATCTAGATGAACTTCTGGGATCCAACTCTATCTCAACCTCCTACTTCTCCGCCATCTTGCTCCTCTAGATGAAAGTTTTGAAAATGACTATGTAGAACAATGGAGAGATGGGAAAGAGGGCTCTCGTTTTCACTAAAAGTCTTGAGAAATTATTTGACTTTTATAATTATTTACATATGTAACTTTGATAACAATTTTTTTAAAAAGGAAACATGTTGCTAAAAGCAGTTCTGCATCATGTCATGCTGTCTTCTGATATTGGACTATTGATGTTAAGAACAGTGGCTACTTGAGTTTTTTCTAAGGGCAATGAACTGAAAAATAAAAGTGGTCACCAGACCAAAGAATACTGCATGCTCCCATGCTTCAGTGGGCCCACCTGTGAGCAAGCGTGTGTGGAAGAAATAACAGCTATCTTCTGGTGAGTTTGGACATCACTTATTAGTTAGATCCTATATGCCCAGGAATGTGTGGAAACTGATACCCGGAGCTCTCCACATGAATAGGGTTGATGTCAGTTTTGTATGTAGTGTCAGATGACCCACCCAAGAACCAGTGGCATTGGAAAAGAACTGGCCGTGGGTAGATCTGATTTATCTATAGATAAACTACAAGACCTTAAAACAACTTGCATCCATTTTTACAGGGGAAAGGAGTCAATTATCTCTGAGGTTGACATGCTAACATTTGAAGAGTCAGAATGCTTATTTCAAGGCAGAGAAAGAGGTTCTGAGAGGCTGCAGGGGTTGGGGGTAGCTCTGGTTGGGTAGTTAGCTCTCATTCAGAAAGGTCAGGCACCAGAGACAGGATGCAAAGGGCTGATGTGGGAACAGGATGTCTCAATTCTAGGAAGGCTTTCCATTGGGGCCCATGGCCTTCTCTCCTGCAAGCTCCTAGAAGAGGTCTCTCCTTCAAAAGTGGCTCTGTGTGAACCTCAGCCAGCCATGCTCACTGGGGGCATCATGAGGCATCCAAGACCTGGGGGCTCTGATCCCAGCCCAAGGAGCTAATCCTTAGTGATGGCAAATGATGTGATAAGTTCTTTCATGCCAAGAACCACATTTTAAGCATTTTTGTATCCCTAAGTTCTCTCCCCACACCATGACAAGTGCATGCATTTACTTCATGCAGCACTTATTCAACAAATAAACAAGGATTATTTTCAGTTGAATATGCAAGTGTTAGTCCCTCGGAACACCAGTTTGTATGTTACAGAAAATATTCTATTTCCAACCAACTTTTCCCATCATGGGAAAACAAGTGCTTGTAATGAAGTAATTGTTAGGTAGGAGGATCTTATACAAATATCCTTGTCTTCTAATCAAAACTTCAAATTGATTTCTATTAATTTCCCAACTTACTAAATTTGTCAAATTCTTAACAATAAAGAAGAAGCCTACCCACCTATTATAATAATTCACATTTGTTATGGGAGGATTTTTTAAGTTGTTATTTCCAAGAATTAATCAAATTAATGTATAAATTAACACAATATCAAAGATTGTTTTTATTTTTTTGTTTATTTAAATTCAATTAACATATATAATGTATTATTGGTTTCAGAGGTAAAGGTCAGTGATTCATCAGTCTTATATAATACCCAGTTCTCATTACATCATGTGCCCTCCTTAATGCCCATCACCCAAGTACCCCATTCCCACATCTCCCCTCCAGCAACCCTCAATTTGCTTCCTATGATTAAGAGTCTCTTATGGTCTTTCTCCCTCTCTAATTTCATCTTGTTTATTTTTTCCTCTCTTCCCCTATGATCCTCTGGTTTGTTTCTTAAATTCCACATATCAGTGAGATCATATGATAATTGTCTTTCTCTGATTGACTTATTTTGCTTAGCATAATACCCTCTAGTTCCGTCCACATTGTTACAAATGGCAAGATTTCTTTTTTTGATGGCTGAGTAGTATTCCATTGTATATATACATACCACATCTTCTTTATCCATTCATCTGTCAATGGACATCTGGACTCTTTCCAGAGTTTGGCTATTTTGGACATTGCTACTATAAACATTAGGGTGCATGTACCCCTTCAAATCATTGTTTGTATCCTTTGGATAAATATCTAGTAGTGCAATTGCTGGGGCATAGAGTAGCTCTATTTTTAACTTTTTGAGGAACCTTCATACTGTTTTCCTGAGTGGCTGTACTAGTTTGCATTACCACCAACAGTGTAAGAGGGTACCCTTTTCTCCACATTCTCGCCAAGGTCTGTTGTTTTCTGAGTTGTTAATTTTATCCACCTGACCAGTGTGAGGTAGTATAAAATAAAACTTTTTTTTTTTTTACAAAACAATGTATTAAAACTGACTTCCAGAGATGTCCAAATTATTTTTAAACATGATTTAATTTTTTTCACAATTTCTTTAAATATCAAGTTTTCCTTGACAAATTTATCCAAAATGTTAAATTTTCACTTTAGAACTTACATTATATTTATATAACAGAGTGCCCTAAACTGATGTTCATCAAGATAACTTTCTGCAAGCCCTAATGGTTTTTATCTTCCTTTTAAAATATACTAAGTATTTTTTAAGTTGTCATTCTCAAAAATATTCTGGAGAAAAAATTATGAATTAAGCACACATAAATTATTCTTCATTTCTCCTATAGCAATTTATCATCTAACCCACAGTGGTCTATCAACTGGATCAGGCTGAGTTTCTTGTTCTCCTTAGACATAGCTGGTTTCAACTCATAAAGCAACAGCTGGCTACAGATTCTCCACTTCTTTATTAACAATTGTAATTGAGACATGTCGGTCCCTGACCTGTACATTCTGACCAGTTTTCACCTCTGAAGAAAGTCTTCTTTCTTCTGAATCTGCTTCACCAATTTTTCTTTTTCTTCATTTAATCCTTGTTTAGGAAGATCCTCATTCTCAAAGTAAATTTGGAGATCCTTGCATGACCCACTGTCAAGTGCTGTAGGTTCGCATATACTGAAATTATTGATGGTATTTTCCAAGTATGTATTTTCTTCACATTTGCTGTCAATGTGTATAAAATTTTCTTGAAATTCCAGTTTTCTTCTGTTGAAGATGCTGGTTTCTCTGAAAAAGTCTGATCATCTTCTTCATTCTCTAGTTTAAGATGTTTTACTACATTGTAACAGGAATTTAATGAAGATTTAGTTTTTCTTAATCATCCTCTAAGTGTTGCACTCATAACCTAGAAATAAAAATAGGTCCACCTGAAGAACTGAGATATTCATCCTTGTTTTCTTGAACTGCTTGTATGGAGAGATGGTGGATTGACACAGGCCTGTGGTATACTAGGTAAAATTATAGCTGAGTCAGACTGACTATCTACCTTGAAAATGAAATCTTGGGTTCTTCCTAAATAAAACTGTTTTGGTCCAAAGGTGACTAGTAGTATTTCCTGGACAAATTAATTAGCTAGCATCTTATATAAACAAGACTCTCCATTTGTTTTTATCTATCAAAATAGCCTCCAGATCTGCCTTAAAGGGGGAGGAATAACAATTGTGGAATTCTTCAGGAGTTCTTTAATTTTGCTACTCCAGCTTTATAATGAAAAGAAATATAACAAATCTTGACTCAAAAAACATAATTAGATCTGTCACAGTACCCTAAATGCTAAAAGCTGTGTAATTACAATCAATGACCATTCAGACCTGAGGAAAAAAAACACAGGCACAGATAAATTTATGCCTGTGTGCATCATTTCAGTTTAAGTAGCAAACAGACCCTGTTAGGTTTAAGTTTGTTTCCTCAAACAAAGGCATCAACTTTACAGGGAAAAAGAAAAAATAGAGGGAAGAGTCCTCTCTTCCCTCTCACGGACTCTTCTCTCTCACCACTGCAGAAAACCCAACCTAGCCGTTGAGAGACCCTGGGAGAGGTAGGGTTGAGAGATCTTCTGCCTGGGGAAATGGAGCTCCACTCTGCTCCATAACCCACCTTTGAAGACAAAGAATACATATGTGTATGTGTGTTTATTTTTTAAGGTTTTATTTTTTTACATAATCTCTACCCCACTGTGGGGTCTGAACTCATGACCTAGAGATCAAAAGTCACATACTCTACTAACTGAGCCAGCCAGGTGTCCCAAAGAAATAAATTTTTATCTACTCAATTTGCAAATAAAATCTCATCTTCTTAATATCTTGGTTATTCACGGTCTAATTGCAATTTAGGAACAACGTTTTCTAAATATTTATTTTAGCTTAATATTCAGCAGAGTGTTGACAAGTATGACAAATGTTCATCCACAGCTCCTGCTCACTAAGAGAAGAAAGAAGGAAGAAAGGAAAGAAAAGAGAGGTGGCACCAAGGAAAGCTAGGAGAACACTGTCCTGCTTTCCGCTTTCTCTTATTATCTAAAACACAAAATGGGAGAATCAAGTTCCTTGAAAGGAGTGAAATACCAAATATAGGGAAATTAAGACTACTTTTATTTATTTTTTTTAACCGCTACTCCCACCCTCCTTCAGTCTAATTCTCCACAAAACAGCAAGAATGATTTTAAAACATTGATCAAACCATCTAGCTCCTCCCCCTATGTAAACCAATGTGATGGCTTCTCAGAGCACTGAGGATAAAAACTCAAATGCCCTTATTTCCCCAAAAGGCTTTTCTCTGCAGGAACACTAAGAACTGTTCTGGGCCTAGGTTAAAAACAAACAATTCTGGATGATTTGTTTGATACTTACCAAAGTTGGTGGGTTTCTGGAAGACCAGACCTCAATAACCCACATAGACTTTGTCCCTCTCATTCTGAGCCCCTGCCTCCTGCCCATCCCTCCAGTGACTCTCCCCTCCTGACTTCCCTGCAGCCATTCAAATCTGTTTTCCCTTCTAACACACATTAGTCTCTTCGGACTTGGAGGTGTTACGTGTGCTGCCTCCTCAATCTGAAATATTCTCCCTCCCATCCTTAAAATGGCTACCTCCCTCTAAAGGATTCTATGCCTAAAGGAGGTCCCTCCCTGCACCCCCTGCTTTCTCTTTCCCAATCCTTTGTTTCCTTCATAATACTTAACAAACTTTCTTTGTCTATTTACTTTTTTTACATCTGTCTCTTGATACCAGGGACAGTATCTAGTATCTGGTCACCTAGTACATCGCCTGGCACATTATAGATTCTCAATAAGTATCTGCTGAGTGAATGCATAATTTAGGAAGCCACTTAATGAAGGTGGAGTCCCCCTGAATCAGGAGAAACAATGTCAGTGATGAAGATGAAGAAAGCACTGAGGAATGTTGAAAAAAAAAGGCACAGTTTGGGGATCAGTAAGTAGCCAGGGACTGTCTTTAATGACTCAAAAAAAGCAGTCATTTAGAAAAATAAACTTTGATCTTTGTAAAATGATTCATCTTCCCTTAGGCTAAAGAAGCAGACATCACATCCTTTACCAGGATTGTGATGGAAATTGAATTAAGCTTTGCCACAAAGGTCTCATACTGATACTTTGCCCTTGAGGATTTTGTTCATAGTAATTTTACTCATGAAAGATGATAGTAATAAAAATAATTATTAGATCATAAAGTACTGTATGCTTAGATGCTTCAGAAGATGGGCCCATATACATATTTCTGACCTGTGGTTTTAGGAAATGAAGGATCTGGAGACTGAAACTGATATCATTGGATACTCTGTGTATATAAACCATGACCATCTTAACATCTATAGCTATCTATAATCAGATGAGGTTGAATCATCTATAATCTATAATAGATAGATTATAGATATAATAGATATAGATATAATAATCACCTGTAATCAAATGAGAATTGTCCAGGAAAGCCCATCAAACTGTTCATAGCTAAGAAAATGATGATGGCAAGATATAGGTAGTACTTCTTTCTTTTTTCCCAGAAATCCCTTAAATATAAAAAAGAAGGCTGAGATTTGGGTCATATCCCACTGAATCTCCTCAAAAAGGACATTTCCTGGTCAACAGCAGAGAATCTATGGTGGAACTAACTGATACTTCATTCTAGCTTGGGACAGGTTGTTTGAGCTTAGAGAAACCCAAGTTGGGTTGGAGAAGAGGAGTAAAAACAATTTTTAGCTAAGAAAATGCTAAATATTTAGAAGGTCAATGACCCACTAAACCAGCAGCTGTGCATGAAACATCCCCAAATACTGCTGCCACTATTCTCACTGAAAAGGGGGTAGGTTCTCTGACAGCCAACACAGGGTGGCTGAAATGGTGCTTGCCAGTCAACAAAAGATGTGCCACAAATGTTTAAGAATGTGTAACATAAATTCCATAAAATTCTTTGGAAAAATAGTTCTGGAACATAGCTCTTTCTCACAAGAAAAATATGCTGGATTTTCCCATCCAGGAGAAAACTGGAAGTCCAACCAGAGTGTCCTTTGAGTGAGCAATCACCTTGCATGGGGTCCAGAGAGTTCTGAGTAAAGGTGGTTATTGGACACAGATGGAAGAAGCAAAGGGTGGGGAAAAAATTTAGAGCATCAAGTGCTTTCAGCTTCAATTCCAAAGAATATTGGTGGGGTCAAATAAGAGAGATAAAGTTGAATGGTCATAAAATAGCAAGACATTGAGCAGAATTTTGTGAGAGCAATAGAAAGAGAAAAGGAACAGTGGCTAAGACCATTTCCACAAATAGAACCAGATGTGAAAGTCATCAGGAGTCTGGTTCACATGCAGGGCTTAGATTTTCCTAACATTCTCTTTGGCTACCCTCAACTCTAACAATTCTGACTTAATTCTACATGTACGAAAAAAGAAAATTTCAACAAGAGAAAATACCTCTTAGTATATATATATATATATATATATATACACACACACACACACACACACACACATATGTTCAGAACAATGCTGATATTGGGGAAAGAGTCTGACACAATATTATAGAATAATTGGTAAAATGTAAAATACTGAATTAGATAAGACTAAACTGATAAATTTCTACAAATAGTGAACTCAATTACTATATAATTACAGGTTTTATTTAAGGCTCTCTAATGTACCAATGTAAATGAAACTTTGAAAGCAGTTCTCTTTGAAAATAACTGTTTTTTCATATAGAGAAAAAAATTGTCTTCAAAACAAAAAAGTCATAAGAACACAAGTACTTGGCAAATGTGTTAAGATATTAGCAATGTCATATTAAATGATCATCTGAGCTGTCAAAATAATGAAGAGTGGCCATGAAAATACAGGTAAAGAAAAAGCAAAGCCTACTGAGAAGTCCTAATTTCTTCTTCCTCCTCAAGTTTTTATTTAAGTTCTGGTTAGTTAACATACAGTGAAATATTTGTTTTGGGTGCAGAATTTAATGATTCAACACTTATGTACAACACTCAGTGCTCACCACAAGTACCCTCCTTAATACCCGACACCTATTTAACCTATTCTCTACCCACCTTCCCTCGGGTAACCATCAGTTTGTTCTCTATAGTTAAAAGTCTATTTCTTGGTTTGCCTCTTTTCACCCCCTATGTTCATCTGTTTTGTTTCTTAAATTCCACATATGAGTGAAATCATATTATATTTGTCTCTGACTGACCTACTTCACTTAGCATAATACTGTCTAGTTCCAACTACATCATGGCAAATGACAAGATTTCATTCCTTTTTGTGGCTGAGTAACATTCCAGTGTGTGTGCCTGTGCATGTGTGCGTATGTAGACCACATCTTCTTCATCCATTCATCAGTTAATGGAAATTTGGGCCCCTTCCATAATTTGGCTATTGTTGATAACACTGCAATAAATATTGAGGTACATTTATCCCTTCAAATCAGAATTTTTGTCTCCTTTGGGTAAGTAGCTAGTGCAGTTGCTGGATCTTCCACTTTTAACCTCTTTCTTTCTTTCTTTCTTTCTTTCTTTCTTTCTTTCTTTCTTTCTTTCTTTCTTTCTTTCTTTTCCTTCCTTCCTTCCTTCCTTCCTTCCTTCCTTCCTTCCTTCCTTCCTTCCTTCCTTCCTTCCTTCCTTCTTTCCATTAGTTTCAGAGGTAGAATTTAGTGATTCATCAGTTGCATATAACATCCAGTACTCACCACATCAAGTGCCCTCCTTAATACCCATCACCCAATTATCCCTTCCCCCCACCACCCCTCCAGCAGCCTTCAGTTTTTTTCCTAGAGTTCAGCATCTCTTATGGTTTGCCTCCCTCTCAATTTTCATTCCCTTTCCCTATGTTCATCTTTTTTCTTTCTTAAATTCTATATATGAGTGAAATCATATGGTATTTGTCTTTCTCTGATTTATTTCACTCAGCATACTATCTTCTAGTTCCATCCACATTGCTGCAAATGGCAAGATTTCATTCTTTTTGATGGCTGAGTAATAGTCTACTGTGTATATACACCACCTCTTCTTTATCTATTCATCTGTCAATGGATATCGGGGCTCTTTCCATATTTTGGCTATTGTGGACTTTGCTGCTATAAACATTGGGGTACAGGTGCCCTTCAAATCATTGGTTTTTTCCTGTGGATAAATACCTAGTAGTGCAATTCCTGGGTCATAAAGTAGCTCTATTTTTAACTTTTTCAGGAACCTCCATACTGTTTTCCAGAGTGGCTACACCAGTTTGCATTCCCATCAAGAGTGTAAAGTGTTCCCCTTTCTCCACATCCTTGTCAACCTCTGTTGTTTCCAGTCTTGCTAATTTCAGCCATTCTGACTGGTGTGAGATGATATTTCATTGTAATTTTTATTTCCTAACAGTGAGTGATGTTGAGCATCTTTTCATGTGTCTGTTGGCCGATCTGTGGGTCTTCTTTGAAAAAATATTTGTTTAGGTCTTCTGCTCATTTTTTTAAAGGTTATTTATTTATTTATTTATTTGAAAGAGAGAGAGAGTGAGAGAGGGAACACAAGCAGGGAACAGGGGAAAGGGAGAAGCAGACTTCCCACTGAGCAGGGAGCCCGATGCGGGGCTCGATCCCAGGACCCTGGGATCACGACTTGAGCCGAAGGCAGATGTCTAACAACTGAGCCACCTGTGCACCCCATCTGCTTATTTTTTAATTGGATTATTTATTTTGGGATATTGAATTTGGTAAGTTCTTTATAGATTTTGGATTCTAACCCCCTATCAGGTATACCATTGCAAATATCTTCTCCCATTCCATAGGTTGCCTCTTAGTTTTGTTGATTGTTTACCATGCAACAGCTTTTTATCTTGATAATGTCCCAAAAGTTTATTTTTGCTTTTGTTTCCTTTGTCTCAGGAGACATATCTTATAAGAGGTTACTACGGTCAATGTCAAAGAGGTTATTGCTGTGTTCTCCTTGAGATTTTGATGGTTTCCTGTCTCACACCTAAGTCTTTCATCCATTTTTAATGTATTTTTGTGTATGGTGTAAGAAAGTGGTCCATTTTCATTCTTTTGTATGTTGCAGTCCAGTTTTCCCAACACCATTTGTTGAAAAGACTCTTTTTTTCCTTTGGATATTCTTTCCAGCTTTGTCAAAGACTAGCTTACCATATTGTTGTGGGTCCATTTCTGGGTTTTTAATTCTGTTCCATTGATCTAGGTGTCAATTTTTGTGCCAGTGCCATACTGTGATGACTATAGCTTTGTAATAAACTTGAAGTCCAGAATTGCAATGTCTCCAGCTTTGCTTTTTCAAGATTGCTTTGGATATTTAGGGTCTTTTATAGTTCCATACAAACTTTAGGGTTGTTTGTCCTAGCTCTGTGAAAAATGCTCTTGGTATTTTGATAGGGATTTCATTAAATGTGTAGATTGCTTTGGGTATATAGATGTTTTAACAATATTTGTTTTTCTAATCTCTGAGCATGGAATATTTTTCCATTTCTTTGTGTTGTCATCAATCTCTTTCATCAGTGTTTTATAGATTTCAGAGTACAGATCTTTTTACCTCTTTGGTTAGGTTTATTCATAGTTATCTTACGGATTTTGGTGCAATTATAAATACGATTGATTCCTTGATATCTCTTTCTGCTGCTTCATTATTGGTATATACAAATGCAACATATCTTTGTATGTTGATTTTGTATCTTGTGACTTTACAAAATTCATATATTAGGTCTAACAATTTTTTGGTGAGTTTTGGGCTTTCTATATAGAGTATCATGTCATCTACAAATAGTGAAAGTTTGACTTCTTCCTTGCCAATTTGGATGTCTTTTCTTTCTGTTGTTTGATTGCTGAGGCTAGGGCTTCCAGTACTATGTCAAACAACAGTGGTGAGAGTGGACGTTCCTGTCTTGTTCCTGACCATAGAGGGAACAAGTTTTTCCTCATTGAGGATGATACTAGCTGTGGCTCCTTCATATATAGCCTTTTTTATGTTGAGGTATGTTCCCTCTAATCCTACTTTGTTGAGGGTTTCTAACATAAGTGGATGTTGTACTTTGTTAAACGCTTTTTCTGCATCTATTGAAAGGATCATATAGTCCTTTCTTTAATTAATGTGGTATATCACATGAATTGATTTGTGAATATTGAATCAAACTTGAAGCCCAGGAACAAGTCCCACTTGATTCTGGTGAATGATTCTTTTAATGTACTATTGGGTTCAGTTACTGGTATTTTACTAAGAAGTCCTAATTTCTAATACTAATTTCTCACCTAATTGGATGACTTAAGTCCCTTAATTTCTCTGGGAATTTCTTTCCCTAGTAATTAAATTTCCCTGGTCTAATATATTTTTTATTTTCTCCTTGATGGATGAACTTTTCAGGACAATGAGAAGGACACATGAATAAAACAGCTGCATTTTCTGAGTCTGACAGGTTGAAACATTACACTGCATTGTGATGTACACAATGATGGAAATATATCCAACACCAAAAAGTCTGTTTTGTCCTTCACCATGGACTGAATGTTTGCATCCCCCTAAAACTCATACATTAAAGCCCTAATCCCCAATGTGATGGTATGTCTGCTAGACATCACCCCACATCTAGTTTGTGACAAAGTCTTTTGGAAATGGAGGCTTTGAGAGGTAATGAAGTCGTGAGGGCAGAGCCCTCATGAATGAGAGCAGTGCACTTATAAGAAGAGACATGAGAAAGATGATCTCTGTCTCCACCATATGAGGACAGAGCAAGAAGGTGTCCATCTGCAAAACAGGAATTGGTTCCTCACCAGACACTGAATCAGGAGCAGGTTGATCTTGGACTTCCCAGCCTCCAGAACTGTGAGAAATACATGTTTGTTTTTAAACTACACAATCTATGGTATTTGTTAGAGCAGACCAAGGAGACAAGGGTAGTCATTCATACAGGAGAGTTTTTGTGAACTACTTCTGCTCTCCTGCCAACCCTGCAACAAATGCTGGTTTTGAATATAGCAAGTCTTTATTTTCCTGATTGTAAGATCTGGTTACAGCATCATACTAAATACACTGTTCAAGAAAATATCTAAGGGCATATATATACAAAAAATTATTTCTGGGGTACCTGGGTGGCTCAGTGGTTAAAGCCTCTGCCTTCCACTCAGGTCATGACCTTGGGGTCCTGGGATCGAGCCCCACATCGGGATCTCTGCTCAGTGGGGAGCCTGCTTCCCCCTCTCTGCCTGCCTCTCTGCCTACTTGTGATCTCTCTCCTCTCTGTCAAATAAATAAATAAAAATCTTAAAAAAAATTATTTCCTTCAGAGGTAAAACAGGTTGGCAAAGCACCAGTGAACTAGGAAAAGAGTGGAAAGTCTGTGAAAAAAGGCCAAAGACAACAGATCTTTAAACCCTGGAAAACTGTAAATACATTTAGGAGAGATAATAGCTGATTGTAAGTTCTTCTTCTTTTTTTTTTTTTTACCTTTACATATTTTTTAAAGATTTTATTTATTTATTTGACAGAGAGCGAGCACAAGTAGGGGGAGCAGCAGGCAGAGGAAGAAGCAGGCTCCCCGCTGAGCAGACCGCCTGATGTGGGTCTCAATGCCAGGACCCTGGGATCATCACCTGAGCCAAAGGCAGATGCTTAACTGACAACCCACACAGGGGCCCCCGACTGGAAGTTCTAATGGGAGTCACAGCATGCAGCATTCATGAAAAGGATGGACAGTCTGACCCGGTGTGTGGCCAAGCAATGCCACATTTTGGCATGTCCAGCCTGAATCCTTCCCATGAGGGCCACATCCATTTGCCCACCTGCCTATTCCGCAGTTCACATGGGTGTCTCCCAGTGAGCATCCTATCAGCCTATTGAAAATTTAGTTAATTATTCTTATCCCCAAACCCACTCTTCTACTGTTTTGTCATTTCCTCAGTTTTCCCATTTCTCCAAGCCCAGGAATCATCCTCTGCTCCTTCCTCAACAACACTAGGCATCCAGTTTGTGACTAAGTCTTTTCAGTTCACCTTAACGAAGCTTGCACTTCTTCCCTACTTCCAGAGCCACAGTGTGGGGCTCCATCATTTCTCTCCTGCTGATTACAACAATCAAACTGGTTTTCCAACTTTAATATATTCCTTCCACCTCTACTAGACAAGCTTTCTGAAAAGCAAATCTTTTAAGGTCCACTCCATGTTAAAGTCATCTGTGCTCTTCATTACCACAAAATAAAATCCAACTCCTTGGCATACAAGATCCTATATCATTTAATATTGCTTATGGGGGGGTGGGGAAGGAGGACATTAATCTTTTTGAGAGATCTTGATCTCTCCCTGAGGAATGCTATGGAGCAGCAGGGGGTTTCTGAACCCTGCTTTCAAGGGCCTGAATTGCAGGCACAGACCCACTGGCTTGAAAACTAAAGACCAGTCCACCACTGGTCTGGTGGGCCACCACTGGGCCACCGCCTGGCCCACCAGCACCCTGTTCACCCAGTCTTCCCACTTTCCCTTGGCTCACACCCTGTCACCTGTGACTTCACCTAAGCAAGCTCAGCAAACTGCAGTGCAGGGAGTAGAGGCCATACCAGAGCTGCCACTGACAGCAGTGGGTGGGGAAGGCTAGATCTGGCAAGCATAGTCTCTCATCAGGTGGTCAACTTAATTTTTTTTTATGCTGAAGTAATTATAGACTCACAAGCAGTCGTAAAAAAAACAAAAACAAAACCAAAAACGTGTATGGAGGCCCCAAGTACTCCTTACTTCCCCACCCTCAACAGTAGCATCTTGCATAGCATTCAGTATCAATACTAGGAAATTGATACTGGTGCAATCCACGAGGTTTATTCAGATTTTACTAGTTATGTGCATACTCACTTGCATGTATCTGCATGCACAGTTCTATGCAATTATATTACATCTGTGGTTTTGTGTGGTGGTAGGGAACCTAATAAAAAATGATGTGACCATTGATTGATCTGAGAGCTGGACCTGGGCACTTGAAAGGCTCCCTTACAAATGTTTAAGATTTAACAGGCTGGTGCAGGTATCCACCTGTCTTGCTATTGCCCAACAAGACTCATATGTAAGTTCCCTTTGGTTATTAAAACTGCAAGCTATCATGGCACCTGGATGGCTCAATTGGTTAAGCATCTGCTGTCAGCTCAGGTCATGATCCCAGGGTACTGGGATTGAGCCCCACATTGGACTCCCTACTCAGAGGGGAGCCTGCTTCTCCCTTCCCCTACAGCTCTGCCTACTTGTGCTCTTTCTCTCTCTGTCAAATAAATAAAATCTTTAAAAAAAAAACCACCCCAAAACTGCATACCATCCTGGAATGGCCTGCCTCTTTCTTTGGTCTGCCCTAGCCCAATGCAAGGCTGGTGTTAGATTACACCTGGGAAATTCCTGAGAGTTGCAAACCTACTTGTGGCCACCACCACAGCACCCCCCCCCCCAATGCTTTTATAGATCTTCTTTCCCTCCCCCAGTCAAATCCCTGGCAAACACTATCCTGTTTTTCACCTCTATACTGGCACTATTTCAAGAATGTCATATGAATGGGATCTTGCAGTACACAACCTTCTGAGTTTGCTTTTCACTCGCCCAACTTCCCTGGAGGTCCATCCAAGTTCTTGCATCTAGATAGCTGACTTTTGATGGTGTGTCTTGCCTATTCCTAAAAAGTATTTGCGAGCAGATACAATTAGTATCACATTGGTGCTGATGGCTTTTTTACAGTCTTTATCTGCTCAAAACACATTGAGCTCCTACTATATGTGAGGAATGCACCCAGAATAAAGAGATGAATCAAATGTATTTCTGATTTACAACCTGAGTTTGGTGGAAGAATCTTATGGCCCATTAAGTCCACAGACTGCTTTAAAGAAAAAATGGAAATGAGCGATACTTCCAGATTTTCTGTAGAAAGGCCAGAATAGTGTGAGCAGCTCAGGGCCCTAATCTGGATGACAGTTGGGGAGGGGAATAGTAGACTACCCTGGAGAATTGTTTATATAGCTCTTAAGGAAACTGTAATGCCCATGTTAAAGTTGGGGTGGGTTGGGGTGGTGAGAAAAACCAACATTGAGTAGAACTACCCTGGAAATAAATCACAGGTCCCACTTTTCCAAAGTATGATGGCTCAAAATATCCTTCCTTCTATGTTGGTGTGAAGAGAACTGGCAACTCCTCATTCTGTTCTGTGGGGATTAAGAATGCCTGACCAGAGAGAGCTAAGATTCCTTTCTGTTTGTGGTGACAGGAAGTGAGTATTTAGTCTTCCTGACTGATCCAGAATGTCCTGGGCTTTGGATCAAGAAACTGGGTGAAAAGACAAGTAACTAGGAGGAAAAAGTAAAAAGACCTGGGTACACACACTACTACCCTCAGTTACAAATAACAGAGAGAAATCTAAGTCCTCCTGGAGCAGGAGGGAAAAGTTTTTGGGGTCCTGCTAGTGGTGTTGGATTTTGCTCCATTCTAAGCAAGGATGTTCTGTCTATCCTGGATCATTTTTTTTTCTTTCTCAGGCAGTACTCGCCATATAGGCCACCAAGCATGAGACTGGATTTTAGTTGGAAAAACTTGTCCTTTGGGCTCCCACTTAACCCTGGCTTCTTCAGGTCCTCCTCTCTTCCTTCCCATGGCAGTCATTAATTGGGAATTGTTAGAGAGGGGATGCAGGGACCCATGCTGTTCCAGTGTTTGTCATGACACTGTGGCAGGCACTCCTCACCCATCCACACTCAAAAGGAGAGCATTCATTCATATGGTGTTTGGCTGATCATAATTCCTAGGGATAACAGCCTGAGTGCCAAATGGGAAACAAATTTTGGGTAGAAGAATATATATGGAGATGTTCAGTTAAAGCAAAGAGGACAGACAATAGGAAATTTACTGTGAAATTAAGGAAACTTAAGCTTTGGGTCCCTCTAAGATCCTGGGAGAAACCTTAGAAATCTGTTTATATATACGTTTCTGTAAAGTTGGCAAAAGGAAAATGCAATCCTGCTACTTACCTACCTAGAAGAGAGGCAGACCAGAAATATTTGGTATTTAGCACTAAATGACTACGAGTCATGATTCTAACTTTTTAAAGGTTCTTGGCAGAGATGTGTCTTAACACTTTAACATGCCACCTGTGTAAGTTTGAGCAAGCCACTTAATCTCTTAACATTTCACTATGCTCATCTATAAAATGAGATTGATAATACTAATATTTGAGAGTACTTAATGTTCTCTGTTCAAAGCCCTTTATTTGGATTCTTTCACTTGATTCACCAACTACTCTATGAGACAGGGATCCTTATTATCTCCATTTTACACATAAGGAAATGGGCACAGAGAGTTTGGGTATTTTTTCTTAAAGTCACATGGCTAGTGAACAAAGCTAGCAATCAAATCCAGATATGGGAGCTTGAATACATAGTTCAGTCTCTTAACTGAACAGAAACATTGTTAGTTGCTGTTTTCATCAGGTTTGTCATTCAGTTCAATTCAGATCAATTTAACACAAGTCTCTGAAGTACCTATTCATGCAAGGAGCTCCTTGTGAAAATCATGAGATATAGGAGATAATCTGTAGGAAAGTACTTTGGAAAGTGTTTTTAAAATAAAAGTATAACCAGATAAACACTAAAGCAAATAAGTAAATAAGATATTTCTAATTTACTGAATCTCTGAAGGATGAAAATTTTAATAGGTGACCTAAACATTCTTCTGTTTAAATGGACAGATAATCAGAGCAATCAGATTTCCCCTCAACTGTAAGAGTTATTATTAAGGGGAGATAATTTAAAGAGATTATGAAGATGCCTGGAAATCCAATTTTCACTGAGGCCATCATATTAGGATCACAAGACTACTTGTGCCCCAGTGTACTTTGTAAATATGTTTGTTTTTGCTACCAATTACTGAAATCATGTTTCCTAGTTTCTATCCTTCCAGGCCTGTAAGTCCACCCAAGTTAAAGTTGAGTTTTCTTATCTTTATATGCTACACCTAACACAGCACTTGGCACAGAGGTTTTCCTTAAGACATATCTGTTCTCCCTTTGGTTTCATTTATGGAACAGCAAAATAAACAATGATAGAGATTAGCATAAGATGGCCCTACACTCTTGCCACAGGGGTCAAATCTCTTGCTAGGCTGCTGGGAAACTGAACTCTGAACAGTAATGGAGGGTGACAGTGTGGATTGCTTTTATAATAACTAGCATTTCATCAGTCTCTTATGAGGGACACAAATAGTAAGATATTGATATAACATCTATTTTTGCTTCAAATCTGAATAGAAGCCTCAGAAGTGAATGCCAGAAAGCAGCCCAATTACTAGGGAGACCCTCATGTTCCATGTTCCACAGCAAACATTCTAAGCATGGGTCTGTGTCTGCTCACATCTCCTCTTTCCTTTACCTTCCAAGTTCGGGCTTGAATGCTTCAGACCTTAATTACTTCCAGAACCTACAGACTGGACATGCCTTATCTTTGTCTTCCCCCATTCATGTTCATCCTGCATATGCATTCCAGAATGTTCTTACCACAAATTATCTCATCATATCTTCATTAAAAACCTTCTCGGCTTCTCCACCACTTATGAAATAAAACCCACACTTTGGTTTTCATAACTCTCCATCCAGATTCAACTTATATTTTCTTTCCATCCCATGCCAAGTCCAAAGCACAACAAAACAAAGTTGCAACAGCTCCCACACAAATTCTGCACTTTTCCTGCTCCTGGTTCCTTCCTGTCTGAAACTGACTTTCTTTGTTCTCTTCACATATTATACATTTTCATAAAAGTTTAAGTTTAATTTCTACCTTGTTTATGAATCCCTTGCAACTTTATCACTTTTGCCAGGTCACTCTCCTTCTCTTCTATACACCTATCACTTCCTTAAACTCAGATAGAAAGAAAATATGCTCAAAGTACTTATCAGGAAGGGTTACAGAAATTTGAATACCATTCATAGACCCACGTTTCTAAAAAAGAAAACAACAAATATTCAGAGTTCCAAATAACTTCAGCCCTTGATATTGAGAAAATTATACAAGTACAGATATACCCTAAATCGCACCTAGGAGTAAGGTTTCCCAAATACTCATTTTATCATTATTTATATTCACAGGAGTTCTACAAAGGAAATGCAACCCACAGAAACTTCTGCATCTTTAGTAGAGCACAGGAAAAGACAGGAGGACGTTTTTCGCCGTATCTCTTTTCCCACACCTTTGCTTTATCATCAGGAAAAACCCTCAATGGAAGCGTTCAGATCCCTGGAAGAGGGATACAGTGAACCACCAAAATGCAGACAAATCAGGACAACATGAGTTTTCACTGGTCATCTATTTGCATTAGGAAAACCAGATAGTATGTCTTCTTATAACATTCTCAATCAGGGCAGCTCCTCTAGTTCTGCTGAGGACTCTGTCCCAGTCCTATAGCTGATGCTGCTCCCAACACTTTGGGTCCACCTGAGAGAGCTCAGCCCTTCAATCTAATCCATGACTCATCTTCAACTTAACAGTCCACATGAAACCTCTGATTTGAGCTGTACATTAACCACCACGCGTGAACATCAAGTCTGGGTGCTATTCCTGAAACAGGCTTCGAGAGATCAGCATCCTCATCACTTCATTGCTACCTGCAAGAGGGAGGAAGAAGGAAGGATTTAGTTGTAGCAAAGTCTGAGAGCTTGGTAAAGTTTAAACCAAAGTGCTCCAAGCCTCATTCAGGGCAGTGGTGGCTATAAATCACAACTGTTGCTTTAACCCTGAGTGGGAGGGAATTATTACAGACTTCTCTCTAAAGTGACAGAAAAAGGTCAGGAAGTAAGGAATAAATTTATTCTTTAAAAATACCTCTCCTAGCCTCTGCCTTCGGCTCAGGTCATGATCTCAGGGTACTGGGATCGAGACCCACGTCAGGCTCTCTGCTCAGTAGGGAGCCTGCTTCCCCCTCTCTCTCTGCCTGCCTCTGTGCCTACTTGTGATCTCTCTCTCTCTCTGTCAAATAAATAAATAAAATCTTTAAATGAATGAAGAAAGAAAGAAAGAAAGAAAGAAAGAAAGAAAGAAAGAAAGAAAGAAAGACAGACAAACACCTCTCCTGGGAGAAGGGAAGATGGCCGAGTAGGAAGATGCTGAGCTCACCTCCTCCCATGGACACACTAAGGCTGCAACTGTGTACAGCACAACTCACCCTGTGAACCTAAACTCGAGCAGAACAGCTATTCCATAGGTAATGATATACGGAAAAAGTCACACTGAGAAGGGTAGGAGGGGCAGAGACTATTGGGAACCAAACCTACGGCACAGTGACCCACAAGCAGGAGGATATCGCAGGTGTAGATGTTCTTCCTGAGGAGCGAGGCAGACAGCCCCTGCCCTGGAGATCTTCACTGGGGAGATGAGGCTCCATATTGTCTGCCTTTGAAAATCAGTGGAGCTTAACTGTAGGAGAGCCAGGGAGCTACAGGAAACTGAGACACCACTCTTACAGGGCCCACACATGGTATTAGTCACTCAGAGCCCAGCACGGAGGCAGCAGTTTAAAAAGCTCCTGGGTCACACATGAGGGAAGTTTAATGACTAATTTTTGGGTGAGTGCCAGAGGGGCAGGGATCTGTCTGGGAATGGAAGTGTTAGCAAGTGCCATTTTTCTTGTACTCCTACAGCTTAGTTAGTGAGATGCCTCGAGAGCAAGATCTGACATCCACTCTACCTTGCTAGCACTGCTTGTCCCACCATAGCATTCGCCTGCAGACCTCTCTGGCTCAACATACTCAACTCAGCAGATATCCCTCTAAGCATGTACTAACCACCACACCTGGCAGGCAACCTCAGTGGGGACTGTTACCCACCTCCACCAAAGTCACTGTCACCCACTAACACACCCACAAGACTCACAGGTGGGTCTTGCAGCTGGCTGCCAGCACACCCTCAGTAGTCACAGCCCAGACACAATAGCACAACACGTGCAGACCACATAGGGGACATCTTGGGAGTGCCTGGTTCTAGTGACCAGGAGGTACTACATTACTGAGCCCCCAGGATGCCTTCTATACAGGACATTACTTTCAGGACTAGGAGAGTCTGGCTTACCCGATACACAAAAACAAAAATGAGGAGACAAGAATATGCTCCAAATTAAAGAACAACACCTCAGAAAAAGAACTGAACAAAACAGAGATAAGGAATCTACTTGATAAAAACAGAGATAAGGAATCTACTTGATAAAGTTTCAAAATAATGGTCAGAAAGATGCTCAGGGGCCTTGAGAGAAGAGTGAACTTAGTGAAAATTTCAGCAAAGAGACAGAAAATATAAAACAAGAAACAGTTGAAGAGTATACTAATTAAAATGAAAAAACACACTAAAAGGAATCAAAAGCAGATTACAGGATGCAGAATGGATCAGCAATCTGGAAGACGGGGTAGTATAAAGCACCCAAGCCAAGCAGCAAAAAGAAAAAAAAGAATTTTAAAAAAGGATAGGTTAAGGGACCTCTGGGACAACATCGAGCATACTAACATTTACACTATTGGGGTCCCAGAAGAAAAGAGAAAGAGGCAGAAAACTTATTTAAAGAAATAATGCTGAAAACTTCCCTACTCTGGGGAAGAAAACAGACACCTAGTTTCTAGAAGTAGAGAGAGCCTCAGACAAGATAACTCAAGGCGATCCATACCAAGACATATGTGTATATGTATATGTATACGTATGTATATGTATATGTGTATGTATATGTAGATATATGTATATGCATAAAATTAAAATTGTAAAAATTATATATAAAGAGAAATCTTATAAGCAGCCACAGAAAAGCAAACAGTTATGTACAAGGGAAAACACCCATAAGGCTATGAGCTGATTTTTTCAGCAGAAACTTTGTGGCCAGAAGAAAGTGGCATGATATATTTAAAGTGCTGAAAGGAAAAAAATCTATAACAATAGTCTATCTGGCAAGGAGAGATAAAGAGTTTTCCAAACAGGGGTGCCTAGCTGGCTCAGTTGGTTAAGCGTCCAACTTTTTTTTTTTTTTAAAGATTTTGTTTATTTATTATTTGACAGAGAGATCACAAGTAGGCAGAGGCAGGTGGGGTGGGGCGGGGGGGAGAGGCTGGCTCCCTGCTGAGCAGATAGCCCGATGTGGGGCTCGATCCCAGAACCCTGAGACCATGACCTGAGCCGAGCCGTAGACAGAGGCTTTAACCCACTGAGCCACCCAGGCGCCCCAAAGCGTCCAACTCCTGATTTCGACTCAGGTCATGATGTCAAGGTTGTGAGATTGAGCCCCACACTAGGCTCTGTGCTCAGCACAGAGTCTGCTTGTCCCTCTCCTTCTGTTCCCCCCACCCCTGCTTGAGTGCTCTCTCTTTCTCTCTCAAATAAGTAAATAAATAAATAAAATCTTAAAAAAAAAAAGTTTCCCGGGCAAACGAAAGTTAATGGAGCTCATCATCACTACACCAACCTTATAAGAAGTATTAAAGGACTTCTTTAAGTTGAAAAGAAAAGGCAATAACTAGAAGTAAGCAAATTATGAAAAAAAAATTTCACTGGTAAAGGCAACATGTAATATAGGTAGTAGATCAACCACTTATAAAGCTAGTATGAAGGTCAAAAGAAAAGAAAAAGTAGTTTTAAAATCACTTATATCTAGAAAATTAGTTAAGGGGCTCATAAAATACGATGTGAAATACATAAAATGGGAGGGTGCTAAAAATGTAGTGCTTTTATAATGTGTTTAAACTTAAGAAACCATCACTTGAAATAGACTGCTATATAATAGGGTGTTATATATGAACTTCATGGTAACCACATACCAAAAACCTATAAGGATGCACAAAAAATAAAGAGAAAGTAATCCAAACATAACACCAAGGCAAATCATCAATCACAAGGGAAGACAGCAAGAAAAGAAAAAAGAAACTGAATAAAACAACCAGACGATAATTAACAAAATGGCAGTAAGTACAAACCTATCAATATTACCTTTCTTTTAAATGTAAATGCTTCAATCAAAAGACAAAGGGTGACTGAATGGGTTAAAAAAAAAAATACAAGACCCATCTATATGCTGCCTATGAGAGACTTACTCCAGACCTAAAAACAAATACAAACTGTAGGTGAGGGGATGGAAAAAGATATTCTAAGTAAAGGGAAAACTTTAAAAAAGCTAGGGTAGCAATACTTATATTAGGAAAAACAGATTTTAAAATAAAGACTATAACAAAACACAAAGAAGGTAATTACATAATGATAAAAGGATCGATCCAACAAGAGCATATAACAATTATAAATATCTGCATACCCAATCTAATAGCCCTAAATATATAAAGAGAATACTAACAGACATAAAGAGAGAAATTAACAGTAATACCATAATAGTAGGAAACTTTAACACCCCACTTTCATCAATGGACAGATCACCCAGACAGAAAATCAATAAGAAAACAGTGGCTTTGAAGGGCATGTTAGAACAGATAGGACTTTAGGACTTCATATCTAAAAATGTCAGAATACACATTCTGTTCAGGTGCACTTGAAAGTGCACATCCTCTAAAATCACATGTGAGGAGACCACAAAACGACTCTCAATACATTTAAGACTGAGATCATATTAAGCATTTTTTGCAACCACAATGGTAAAAAATCTGAAATCAATTACAAGAAAAAAATGGTAAAAAACACATGGAGGCTAGACAACATGCTATTAAACAACAAATGGGTCAACAAAGAAATCAAACAGGAAATAAAAAAAATACTGTGAGACAAATGAAAACGGAAAGACAAGTTCCAAAATCTTTGGGATACAGCAAAAACAGTCTAACAGGCAAGTTTAGAGTGATACAGATCTTCTTCAAGAAACAAGAAAAACTGGGGCACCTGAGTGGCACCGACTTGAGGATCATGAGAGTCATGACTTCAAGCCCCATATGGGGGTGAAGCCTACTTAAAAAAAGAAAAAAACAAGCAAAGTCTCAAATGTACAATTTAACTATACATGTAAAGGAATTAGAAAAAAAGAATGAACAAACCCAAAGTTAGTAGAAGGAAGGAAATAAAGTTCATGGTGAAATAAATGAAACAGAGACTAAAAAACAATAGAAAAGATTAGTGAAACCAAGACACACAAAATTGATAAATCTTTAGCCAGATTTATTAAGAAAAAAATGAAATGAAAGAGAAGTTACAATCAACACCACAAAAACATAAAGGATTATAAAAGGCCCGCATGAAAAATGATATGCCAACAAACTGGACAATCTAGAAGAAAGAAAGAGATAAATCCCTAGAAACATACAGTTTTCTAAGACTGAAACTGAAAATCTGAACAGACTGATTATGAATAACAAAATTGAACTAGCAATCAAAAAACTCTCAACCAGGAAAAGTCCAGGATTGGACAGCCACAGAGGGGAATTCTACCAAACATTTAAAGAGGAGTTAATATCATTCCTTCTCAAACTATTTCAACTGTTGAATTACTGTGTTGCCCACCTGAAACTAATATAATATTGTATGGCAACTATACTTCACATTAAAAAAAAATGTACCTACAAAAACACAGAAAAAGCCCCAAAGGAGATTTTCTGGATTTACAATATAAAAGGAATCCAAAATATTAATTCTGATTGTGGAAACATGAATGATTTTTTTTTACTTTTCCTATATTTTACAAGCTTTCAATAATAAATATGCCAATTTCTTTGGAAATCAGAAAGGTAAATTTTAAAAGGGCAAAAATATTTTCCCTGAAACATCAACAACTTCTTGCTTCATTTTTACAGTGGCTTTTAATGCAAAGAGAAATATGAACCCCCATGAGGAATGAGTAATCACACATCTCAAATAAAATCAAATCTAAAATTACAGATTTATCCTATAACAGAGTCCACAATGAAACAAAGTGAGACCAGAGCCCCAAATTTTCTGTAAGTGGATGATGGCATGGCCTCAAATAAATGTACCTAGTTTTTACCATTTCTTCTTACAAGGTTAATAGGTAGAGTCAGAATAAAGGTGAAGTCTCATGTTGTTAGACAACAAAGTTTACTAAACTTAGTCATTCCTAAATGCTGGATAAGGAAAACTGCAAGAGTAAACAGGAAAAAGCCTATGGGGAACTTGAGCACCAGTGACAACTCATTGACTTATTTCAGGGCTGAGGTCTGCAGAAGAAAGCAGACTCTAACTTTTAGAAGCCTGTGATTTGGACATAACACCAGAGCGGTGGGTCTCAGAGTGTGGTTCCCAGACACGCAGCAGCAGCCTCACTTGAAACCTTGTAAGAGATGCAAAATTCTCAGGCCTACCTAAGACCCACTGACTCAAAACCTCTGGGTGTGGAGCCCAGCAGTCTGTTTTCATAAGCTCTCTGGGTGATTCTGACACCTCCTCAAGTTCAAGAATTCTTTGAAAATGAAAGAGACACCAATGCCCCCAGGTCTATCCTGTGCCTCCATGGAAGCAGCCCTACATTGCATCACTGAAAGTCACTTAAATAAGCTTTTGCCCCATCTGGCTCTCCTATAATGTAACCCTCCTGGCTGCCTATGCCACCTGTGACAAGAGTCACATAATTTCAAGACTTTTGCACTTGGTGTGGAGAGTGGAAAAGGCCATGCTCTGAACTGGCCTCCAGCAGTTTACACATTTTCCAGCCCAATCCAGTCTGTGATTGCCAAGAAAAATACCCATATAATTTAGTTTACTGAAAAATCCATTAGCAATATTAATAGAGATATTATCAATTTATAGAGGTTGCCTGTGATCAAATCAGCTCACATTTGCCCTGTAGAGAAGCTTTGAGATCCCTGAGGACCAAGTACTTTATAAAAGTAAAGAGTTACTGTTGAAGTTTTCAAAATGTTTTCCCATATATTACCTGAATTTGAGTATTCTCTAAAATTTGCAGAGAAAAAGCAGAAATGGAGTGATTTGATAGTTTATCCATGGCGACAAAGCAGAGCCTCCTGACGCCCAAGCTAGTGCTCTGTATGGCACCCACAAACACTTTCCGAGCAGGATCAGAAGAAAGAGAAAGGAGGAAGGCAAAAGACAACAGCGCCTGATGGAACCCTCAGAACCAGTCAGCATGGGGACAGACAGGCTGGAGAAAGTGGTGATCCTATAAGCATTCTGGAGAAGAGCTCTGGCAATTTTTACCTTCTAGGATTTGATGGACCCTGGAGTCCCGCACATACTGCTGAACAGCATAGTCCTTCAGGTAGCCATAGCCTCCATGCATCTGTAAAGCCTGGTTGCAGATCTTCAGGGAGACAGGGATTAGACATCTTTGACTATGGAACATATGGCTTCTCTTTCTACCCCAGCCCCCAATCTGGCAGCCTGCTGTAAACTAATATGAAGAAGAACAACCTACAGATAACCAGCCAAGCCCAAAGAGGGGCTCCATATTCTGTGTGGTTAGACAACAAGGGAAGTTTACCTACTGAACTTGTCAGTTCCCATAAGGCAAACAACTCAGAGAGCTCTGCCTTTCTTGCTTTATTATCTGCAGGGTACGAGCTGCCCACAAGCACTTTGGCTGGAATCATGTGAACTTCCTATGATGCCATCTAGTGACAATGTGGCCTCATGTGGAAATAGTTCTGCCCTTGACATTTTAAACATAGCATAGTGCTAAATTTGAGCAAGAGGCATGGGGCTGCCCTGACCTTCTTCCAAAGGTAGTGTCTCATCTAGAACACGATAGAATGACAGTGACTGAATTGAGTGTGTAATGGGATGGAGCAGGTAAAAAGTCAGCTCTGAGAGCTCCCAAGCAGGTCTCTCATGAGTTCATTTATATCCCTAAGCCCCAAGGCGATCTCTCCAGCACCCCAGGAGTGGACTAACGGCTCTCAACATCCCTGGACCTAGCAGCTACTCCTTGTCCACCCAAGACAGCCAGAGGACATCATCACGCACAGCAAAGCATTCATCTGTAGCGAAGAGCTTGGCCATGGAGCATAGGGCCACTGCATCTTCCCGCTCCTCCTGCAGAGCCACTGCTGCGTTGCGGATTATCAGCCGTGAGGCCACCAGCCTTGTTGCCATATCAGCCAATTTGAATTGCAGGTACTGCAGCAACAGGGGAGAAGAGAATCGGACAAGACACACAGGCTTAGACCAGCACCTGACCTGGGGCCCTCTATCAGACATCTCATGAGGTACCTTTTCTAACTGACCCTAAGTTTCAAAGCCCCTACCTCTTCTATAAAGAAAATGTACCCCCTTGTAGGTTCTAAGCCTACTTTGCCCTGTGCTTCAATATCACCTCCTGAAAAAGATTACTGATAAAATTAGAACACAAGTTCTAAGACGGGGCAGAACTCCAGTGAAAACTCATAGACTCACCCTCCAAGAGAATGTGGGTCACAGAGCAGGTCTCATGCAGAGTGGAAAGCAAACGCAGGGGCCTCTGGGAAATTACCTGGTTACTGGCCAGAGGCTCTCCAAACTGCTTCCGAACACTGAGGTGGTCTCGGGTGAGGATGACTGAAGCATGAGCAGCTCCTAGGGAGCAGGAAGCTGGAAAGAAGAGTGCCAACATTTCAACTGAGCCAGGACAGTGCTGCGTGCCCCAGCCTGGCTACCTCCCTGCCCCCTCCTGTTGTGTTCTCACCAACATTGATTCTCCCTCCATTCAGTCCTTTCATAGCAATGACGAAGCCCTGTCCCTCGGTTCCAATTCTGTTGGCCACGGGCACTGCACAATCTTCAAAGATCACGGCGCAGGTTGGCTGTGAGTTCCACCCCACCTGGCAAAAATCAGGGACTGTATGGCTGCCCAACAGGGTGGCATTCAGGACAGTCACTCTTCACTTCAGCCTAGGAGTCTCTGCCTGCCTGTCCGATTTCATCCCACACTGTTCTCTTCTTTGCTCACTACCTTAGAGCCATACTGAACTTTTTTTTTGGTTTCCCAAATAGGCCATCTACTGTTGTCTCTGCCCAGAATTCTTCTTATGTTGCTTCTTCTAATACTCTGGATCTCATCTCAAAAGTCATGAGTTCTGAGAGCCCAGACCTGTTACAGAAGTTTTCAAGCTCTTCGCAGTGTCTTATCAACCTGTTTTATCTCTTTTGTAGCACAGAGCACTACCAGAAAGTACATTGCTTATATACGTGTCTGTTGCCCATCCCTGCTTGCTGACAGGTAATTTCTATGATGGCAGAGCTTTGTCTTTGTTCACTACCCTACCCCTACTGTTTACAAATGCTTGGCACATAGTGGGCACTCACCAGCTGTCAAATGAATACACAGGTGTCCTCCCACATTTCTCTTACATTAAAAAAATACATAAAGCAAAACTAAAAATTAAAAAAGAAAAAGTATACACTTAAAAGTGAGAGAAAACAGAAAATGAAAGGAAGAAAAGATACACTCTTTGTTTCTGCAATTTATTTGCGATTTTTCTCTAGGCACAAAACTTGACAGCATTGGTGTTCTGTCAACAGACATCGCAGACACTGAGGTGGATACTACCTATGTGTGTTGAAATAATCATCACTGCCTTTATAAGCACCAATAACCTAAATCAGTATAACTTGATCCTATAAAATTATGTGTCAGACCATGTAAGTCCATCCATGTTGTATGGCTCAAAGCAGATATTCCTAAAATTAAGATATTCTATAGCTATATATTTTATATATCACATATACAACTTATATACCACAATCACAGCTTATATGCCTTATATAGATAAGACAAGTATGTCTTATAATTTCAAATAAGGCTAGGAGTGACTTTTGTAATCCTCCTTCACCCCAGGAGCCAGCATCATGCTTTGCACATGGTAGGAATCTAGTAAAAACCTACTATACTATAAATGAAAAGGAGCACTAAAACCTCTAACTCTTTGGCAGTTTATAAAGTATCAGGAAAGCTCATGAGGGGAAATACGGAAACCCTAGGAACTATGAAAGGAGAAGTATAGTTAGGGGTCATTTCATTACTTGACTTCTCCCCCAAAAGCCTAACTACAACAGTACATATCGGAGGGATATGGCTATTTTGGTCCCCTAGCCTAACAAATCTGAATGGGTCTCATCTTCCCACAAGCTACAGCTGTGGAATCACACTTCTACTATTCATGGTCTGGCTATGGGATTGCTATGTCCTAGGAATGTCTTCTGAAAGCACCTATGGAAACACTCTCCCTCTTACATTACTGAAACACTCATGATTATCTCCAATGAGTTTTCTTTTATTTCTTTATAAAGAAGAAAAGTAGCCCATATGCTTCTCATCCCTGAGACTTGTAGTCATCACCAGATCTGTTAAGTATTTCTTCCTGGGATAAAAGAATGTGCCAAAATAAGAAGCTGGATAAGAAACACAGGCAAAAAGTGAAGGTGGGACAGATGTCCGAGAAATCCCTCACACTAAAAAGCAGGCAACTGATCAAACTTACTGGCGCACTCTGCCATTTTGCCAGTGATGAGGTATTCCTTCAACCATGCTCTATTCTATTCCATATGCTTCTGTTGAAATCCTAATGAGGGCAACTGCGTCCAAGTCAAGTTAGCAAGTATGTAAACTATTCCCTGAAATAGAACAGAGGTTGGTCTGGCAGGTGCCAGACCCCTGAATTGTTTGAGCTTGCACTGTTTTGGGTCCAATAGCCACTTACCTTTTTTTCCTTCTTGCCAAAGCTAAGGCCAGGGGTTCCCTTCTCCACAACTATACATGAGATGCCTTTGGGGCCTGGTCCTCCTGTTCGGCACATGACCACGTAGATATCTGATTCACCTCCACCACTGATGAAGGCCTGGCGGGTGAAGAGGGGTTGTACAGGGATTGGGAAACTCATCCATCCCTGGAGCCTAACACCTGGAAAAACAATCAGAGTCCTCCCGGCAGTAGGACACTAAGAGGTAAAGGGTTAGACCTATGCTGACTGAGGAATCAGGAACCTAGCTGATGAAACTATAAAAAGGACAGACAAAAATGAGCGACATTATCTAGACTCAGATCAGAAGAGCGAGAAAGTGAAGATACATAAAGGGAAATAGGTCAGAGGTTCTCTCCCCAACATGTAAAACCCCTAGGAAATATTAATTTGCAGATAGCAAGGATCTGGGGCGATGTCAGCAGGAAGATAGAAACACTCTCCAAAGTGTTCTGTAAGGTGGGCATGCTGGTACCTTGGAGCCATTGAGGATGTAATGATCTCCTTGTCGTTTCGCTGAGGTCAAAAGGGAGGCAGCATCACTGCCACTTTCTAAGGCAGGGATTAAAAGGAAGCAGAGAGGGTGGGAAAGAAAGTCAGTGAAGGTAAGGGGGCCCCAGCACAGTTCCACTTCCAAGGAAATCTTCCCTTATAACCAACAGCTCAGCGTTTCATACTTTAAAATGCAGATAGCCAGAGGAACTCTCTGTATATGGTAAAAACTGTGGACAGCAACTAGACCATTTTCCATCTCCCAGCACACTGAATACAAGGAGGCTCCAGTCTGCAGCCTGGAGAAACTCTGCCCTAGAGCCCTCTTAGGCTCGTAACATCTGGCCATGGGAATGTGTTACTCCAAGACCCAGCTTCATGGTAAACAAGGGTTATATGTGTCAATGGGATGAGAGAGTGCTCAGTGATTTCGCCTGAGCAGATTTCGTCTTGCTGGCAGTATGGCAAACCCACCTGGTTCAGTGAGGCAATAGGAAGCAAACTTCTCCATGGTACAGAGTGGTGGGCAATATTTGTGCCTCTGTTCCTCATTTCCAAAGGTATCAATCATCCAGACACACATGCTGACAGGTACACCAAGAAGAAAAGATAATGATAGAGTTAATATGGAGAAAAGGAAATCTGAGAGGGGAAGGATGGGGAAGGAGAACACAAGCAGCAAAGCAAAGTGAAGAGGAAGAGAGAGTGGGAAGAGAAAAGTCACCACCGAGAAGATTCATCTTTAAAGGAAAGGCCTGGGTTAAACATATTCGTGGAACACGTACTACCCAGAGATAACCAGGGCAAAGTGTTTCTCACTTGGATGTTCATGCTATTTTTAGGTTAAAAGAGTTCCCTAAAAATCAGAGTTATATGTACTTTGACAAATTCCTGGGGGCTTCATCTTCGGGTTGAGGAAGATGGGAACAGGGCCCTGACCACTCTCCTGAAGAAGTCTGTTTCCTTCCAGCTCAATCTAGGATTTGGGAGAAGGCGGACAGATCTCATTCTCTAAGCAATATATAAGATGATAGATTCAAGTCCAAGAGGCAGCAGCAGACGTAGAGGGAACTTTTTCTTCTTTTGAGAGAGAGAGAGAGAGAGAGTGAGTGCATGTGCTCGTGAGTAAGGGGGGGAGCACAGGGAGAGAGAGAGAATCCCAAACAGGCTCCACGTTCAGTGTGGAGTTTGACATAGGGCTCAATCCCACAACCCTGAGATCACGAACTTTTATAGTCTGGTTCCTCAACAGCAATCAACTCGAAAAGATGCACTTTTCCTTATTTATCTGAAATTCCCCAGTCAACCCGATAAGTACTTCACTGTGCTCACCAACCTCTGGCACTCACTTGTGGATGCTTATATAGGCTGTGGTGCTGGTGCAGCCTGTCGCCAAGGCCTCAAAGATGACAGATGTATCAAGCCGGGACAGTCCAGACCCACCTACATCTGTTCGTACGTAGACTCCCCCAAAGCCGAGCTGAGCAGCTTTCCGCATTGCATCCACTGGGAACAACTCCTACATACAAAAAGAGAACAGGGTCATCAGTAAGGGATTCAAAGATGGACTTTTCTTCAAAGGGCACAGTGAGGGATTAAGAGGTTTACATGTGGGAGAGTGTTTATATTACCCTAACTTAACAGGCTATTTGTTATCTATAGTAGCAGTTAAAATGCATTCTATAAGCACTGATTTTCTAGCATTTAAGTTCCTTTAAATTATCAATAGAATTGCCTTGGTTTTAAGAGTGTCCAAATCTTTGTACAATTAAAAAACAAAACAAAACAAAACAAAACTGGTCTCTATAAAATGAGGGAAGGAATCATAACATTACCACTACTCTCGTTTGCAGTAAGAGTTGTGCAAGGAGAATAAACACAGAACAGTTAGGACTACAAGGGGATAAAGACAGGGTCACTATAGGAGGCATTTGTTGGAATGTCTAGCCACACGGAAAACTCCCACCTTCTGGTCCCACTCTGCCATATTTGGAGCCATCTCCCGGGTAGCAAAGTCAAAGGCCACTTTCTGAAATTCTTTCTGCTCTTCATTCAGTCCCACGGAAGCTGTGGGAAAGATTGTATATATTCAATTCCAGGACAGGGGTCAGGAAGAATACTGCCAATATCAAGAAACGTGAAGTTGAGATAGGGACATGCTATAACATTTCTCTAATACTGTACAACCTTTAACATCCATCGAATGGCCTTGCCCAACGTTAATATATGATATATTACCTGATGATAATATCTGATATATCATCTCTTTTCCCTTCTCCTTTCCTTCCTAGTGGATTAGTGAAGCCTAATGGCTTCATTTACCCCCCAACTGCTTATTCTTTCAGTACTCTTATTTATCTCTTCCTCCTCATAAATCCACATTAAAAAACAGTAAACATATACCGATCCTCAAATTATGTCCTACCTTTTCTGTTTTAGTAACCTGGTAAATTCTGTCCTACCTATGAATCTCAACATCTGTCTGTTTTAACATATTCATTTTAAAAGATCAATTGGAAAAGGAAGATATATATACTTTGGTTTACCTTTCCAATTAAGGAAAAGATCTTCTAATAAGCCTATGCATTTGGCAAATCTCAGACATTCACTGATAACATTGATGACGGAAAAGAAAGTCTTCCAGTATTGAAAATATGGTTAAGGCTTTACTATATCTGTTTTTACCCAATGGATTCAGCATTCTCAGAACATTTTCTATCATAAACTATCAGTGATGTGACTTTGGATAATCCCTTTGCTTTTGGGTTTAAGATGCTTAAAAGTTAAGGACAATGAATTGGTTGACATCAACAGATAGGTAGTATGGCCTCATTAGAAGTCTCTCTAGAACTTTAAACATTTAATAAAAGACTACACCAAAGTAGTCCTTAATCAGAGGTGCTATTCTTCAGGAGAAAGAGAACTGTATCTACCAACATAAACAGAATGACTACCAATTCACAATATCATTACTCCATACATTTTCTTTAAATAGCCAGTTCCTCAAATGACACAAACACCATTTTTTACAGATTTTTTAAAAAAACTGAATAGAGTAAGATCAGATGTATTAGAAAGCAGACATCCAACTCAACTAGCTAGTTAAGTAAGGTGTAAAATATTTTTCCTATTTTGCAAAGTGATGCAGACTTCCAGCTAGCAGCAGGCGAGAGCTGAAAGTAAACAGCCTAGGCAAATCTCCTGTGAAAACAACCACCTTTTGGCAACAGTGTAGCAAATTTAGAAAAGATGGGACCACCAATCCTAAAAGTCTACATCAGGATCAGCAACCTACCCAGAGTGACTCAGACTTACATTGTTCATATTTATGTCTCTTTTGTTGTCTCTTACTACTGTCACTTTGAAAGGACCACCTGCCACAGGTGTGTAAGAAAAAATAGAGTGTATGCCTATAGTTTTCTGAGTGAAGCCCTGAGGTACAATATAAGGCAGAAAGAAGTGCAAAGCTCTATATTACCTTCTCAAGTTTCATCCTTTTGTGCTTAAGATGTGGTCATTATGGGGTGATGCTAAACAGCATTAAAGTAAGACTATGGAGCCACACTTGAGAGTAATTTATTTCAGTGCCTAATAGTGATGAACAATCCTTTCAATAGAGAAGAAGAACAGGCCGCAGAGTGCTTCTCTAGGGCAGGCATGGGCAGCAGTAATGGCTGGCTATGTGAGCCAGGAGAAAGCAGTCTGTCTGTATTGGGGAAACTCAGAAAGGAATACTTATAAGGATTAGAAATTAGACTACTTCAAGAAGCCTAGAGTAGAAACTTACGTTGGTTGTCACAGGAATATGGTTAGGAATAAACAATTCATGGTTCCTGACTGAGAGTCAGGTCATTCATTTGTTTGCAGAAGTCTTGCAGAAATGCTCTTATAGATCATAGCTTAAAGACCATTCACAAAAGAATATTTACTGAATGTATACTATGGAATAGTACTGGGGTTACAAAAATGAATATAGTCCATTCACACAAAGGATAACATAAACGGTGATAATGTAAATCTTACAGTATAAAGAGAAGTGCTACAGAATTTCAGTCCCCGCAAGAGCTCAAAAAACATTTACTATTATTATTATTATTAGAGTAAAACAAGTAGGTCAAGAAACAAAGTGTTTTAAGAAACAGGTTTGAGGGGCGCCTGGGTGGCTCAGTGGGTTAAAGCCTCTGCCTTTGGCTCAGGTCATGATCTCAGGGTCCTGGGATCGAGCCCCGCATTAGGCTGTCTGCTCAGTGGGGAGCCTGCTTCTCCCTCTCTCTCTGCCTGCCTCTCTGCCTACTTGTGATCTCTCTCTCTGTGTCAAATAAATAAATAAAATCTTAAAAAAAAAAAAGAAATAGGTTTGAATTGTATCCTAAGTAAACATGAGGGAACAGGTGTATGCAAATCTTACATGCAAGTATATACAACATAATTACACATTTTGAAATATAATATCCAGCCCAGTTTTTGATAAAGGAATTGCTAATAAAATGAGAGCACTGCTTGGCAGAAAAAAGTGGAAAAGGCAAGTTAAAAAGTAAATTATACACAAGAAAGCATGGTAACTAAGTAAAAACACATGAGTTCCCAGAATACATTAAAAACAAACAAAATAAAAACCAGACTTCATGAAGCTGGCCAGAGTTACTAGCAGAGTTCACGAAGCCAACACACGGTAAAATGTAAAATGGCAAAGCTAAATAGAAAAAGGGCCTGGGGCTCCTGAGTAGCTCAGTCCATTAAGCATCTGTCTCTTGATTTCTGCTCAGGTCACGGTGTCAGGGTCCTAAGATCCAGCTTGGGTTGGGCTCTGCCCTGGGTGTGGAGCTTGCTTAAGATTCTCTTTCCCATCTCTTTCCCATCCAACGGGATCCCTCTTACACTGTGGAGGGAATGCAAGCTAGTGCAGCCACTCTGGAAAACAGTACAAAGTTTCTTCAAAAAGCTGAAAATAGAGCTACCCTATGACCCAGCAACTGCACTACTGGGTATTTATCCCAAAGATATAAATGTAGTTATCCGAAGGGGCACCTGTACTCCAACGTTTATAGCAGCAATGTCCACAATAGCTAAACACTATGGAGAGAGCCCAGATGTCCATTGACAGATAGATAGATATGGTGCGTATATATATATATAAATATATGTATACACACAGTGGAATACTACTCAGCCACAGAAAAAAAAATCTTGCCATTTGCAACAATGTGGGTGGAACAAAAAGGCATTATGCAAAGTGAAATAAGTCAGAGAAAGACAATTATCATATGCTCTGATATGTGGAATTTAAGAAACAAAGGATCATAGGGGAAGATAGGAAAAAATAAAACAAGAGGAAATCAGAGAGAGAGAGAGACAAACAATAAGAGACTCTTAATCATAGGAAGCACACTGAGGGTTTCTGGAGGGGAGGGATATAGGGGAATGGGGTAACTGGGTGATGGACATTAAGGAGGGCATGTGATGTAATGAGCACTGGGTATTATGTAAGACTGATGAAACACTGACCTCTACCTCTGAAACCAATAATACATTATTTGTTAATTAATTGAATTTAAATTAAAAAAAAATCCTCTCCCTCTGCCCCCCACCCCCACCACCACATGCCTGTACATGCACACACTCTCTCTCAGGAAAAAAAAAGGAAAGAAAAAGGGCCCAAATGAGATGAGGAAACCCTTCACTCTATAACAACCTAAGTGTAAGCAACAGGTAAAATAAAACAAAACAAAAACTCTAAATAATATAAGAATCTTAAATGTATCCAAAGTAAAAACCTAACTAGAGAATCAACAGTTCTATTTGAGAATCTTGGTGTTTCAAAGAATGCTTGGGACATTGCAGCAAAGTGTAGTGGAAGAGCACTAGACAAGCAATCAGATGTCTGAGCTCTGGTTCTGAAGTTATTAAATGTACAACTTTCAGTAAGTCAACTACTTCAATCAGCTTCAGTCATCCCATTGTAAAATGAGGGGGCTGCACTAGACACTTTTCCTCATCTGTAGGATGAGGAAAGTATACAAAATGAATATATATAACATATAATAAATAAAATGCAAATTATAATTTTCTTAAAAATCATTTTTCACTTATTAAAATATGCAATGAAACAAATGTTAATCACTCCCATTAATTTGACATTCTAGTATGTAGAATGATACATTGAAAGGGTAGTTTCCCTTCATTTTACTTATTAAAAGGTACTTTCTCTTAAAAAGGTGTAATAGTACCTCACTGGCTCAACCTACACAACCGGCTGCTAGAAATACTCCACTCTATGTAACGTACTTGTTATTTAGTATTTAATATTGACCTATTAAATATTTAATCTATTTGTTGCCAGAATAACTCCTTATTTGCATTGTTATCAGCAAGGGTGACCTTTTTACCTAATTTATTCCAGTTGCTAGAATAGTCAGTACCTTGTGAAGGAGTTTTAGGACACAGAAAGGAAAACGGTATTCTATCCTAGTGTATGTCATAGATCTGGGTGTCAATGTAAGAGATTCATACCAAATCTGTTATAAAGAAAAGCTACATTTATTAAAAAGAATTTTTTTTTTTCAGAAGAAAAACATGATTATGTAATGGACAGAGTCACAAAGTGGTTGGGTATTCCTAGTGGGCCTAAGCCCCCATCACTCCCCGTTACTCCGGTCCAAATTATTTGCCTGGTGCCTGAAGACATTGAGGTCTGTCATCTCTGGGTAGTTTCCCATTTTCAATAATAATTATTTTTCAACGGGAATTCCAACACTAAAAGTGTTTTATAACTATAGGTGGTAAGTCACAAAATTTATGTGAGCAAATCTTCCATCACTTAAAGGAGCTTTGCTTCATCTACCACAACCAGCCCAAGCCATTTACATCTTTACTATCCTTTACCACCCAGGATTAAGACAAGACAAAACAACAGCAGGAGTTTCTATGCACCCACTACATATTTGAAAGTAAGGGTAATAACAGAATCTACCTCAGCGTTGTGAGGATCATTATAAAACCCTTAGTTATTGTATTCATAAGTAAATGAATTTATTTACGTATTAAACCTGATATCAACTTATTAAACTTGTCATCAAGAGATTGATACTACCGAGTACGTTCATGTAAGACCTGAACAACTAACAAATTATCATTAGCAACAAAGATTAAGCTGCATTTTCCTATCTTCATTTATCTTCAGAGGACCCCTTTGACGTAGGTAGGAGGGAAGACAGAGTTAAAACGCCACGGGACCCTCTGGAGCACATGTTTCCGACACCTGGCTTCCCACCCACAAGTTTGGGGGTGCGGTGGAAGAGTAGCAGACGAGGCCCAGGGCCGCAACAGATGAAGACCGCAGAGAGTGAGGGCGGTCAGAGAAGCCAGTTAGGTGGACAGAATGAGGAGACCAGCCAGCGGGGGAAGCCCACTTGGGAATGGGCAGGTGGGCCTGGGGGTGGTGGCCCAGGTGACCGCCCAGAGCGAGCCAGGGGTGACGGTGACAAGCGCCCAGTGGGCCCCCAGGCCACGGCACCCCTTCCCCGCCCGGGGACCCGACACCTGCAGCGGCAGGATGAGTCTTACGATCTATGCAGGAGACCAGGCTCCGGCGACTGCTCCTGGCGGGGGTCCGCAAAGCGTCGCGCAGGCAGTAGAGCCACCCTCTCAGGCGCCCGCAGCTGCTGGGCAACATAGTAGCAGCTCCGATTCCTGCCAGAACCGCACGCACAAACCCGGGCCAGGACCTGGGGCAGGACACAGACCGGGCCCCGTAGTGCACCCTGGGCCCTGTAGTGCGCCCAACGCCTTCACGGCCCAGACTCAAGCGGGTCTAAGCCGGAGCAGGACTACAACTCCCAGAGATCCCCAGGGCCGCCGCGCGAAAGTGCTTGGTGGTACTTAGCCGGGAGGTGGGGGGAACTCAGGGTCGGCCTTCGGAGATCCTGGGTGAGGTTCTGTCTGCGGAGTTGTGGGATCAGTGGCTCGGGAGAATGGTGAATGAATGAGAGAAGGATCAGGGAGAGAACCGAGGAGACTTTAGCTGCAGGTTTTGCAAGATGGAAATGGGGGCGTAGATATGGAGGGAAAGATTCGAGCGGCCCAAGGCCAGTTGCATCAGTGCTCCGCAAAAGTCCCTCGGGGCTGAGACTGACATTTTTCTAATTGTCTCCATCTTGCTTTGGCGCAGGTTTCTGGGGGCAGATAACAGAACTGCGTCTTGTTTCTCTCGATTGATTTGGAATCCTCTGCTCTTCAGCCCCCGCAGGGAAACCATGCCAAAACCCCGGAAGAGGCTCGCTGGGGCTGCTGGGCCAGGTGAGCTGCACCTATGCTGCAAAAAGGCAGCCTTGTTAAGAAAGTTTCTCTAGGATCTGTGTAATACTGTTCACTTTCAGGGCACCTGGGTGGCTCATTCGGTTGAGCGTGGGACTCCTGTTTTCCGCTCAGGTCATGATCTTAGGGTGGGATCGAGCCCACTTGGCCCCGCGCTCAGTGGGAAGTCTGCTTCTCTCCTTCCTCTCCCGCTGCTCATACCCAGGCCCTCACACACTCCCTTTCCCCCAAATAAATAAATCTTTAAAAAAAATACCGTTCACTTTCAACTCCCTGCCTGTGGGGAGGATCCTTTGTGGATTGTTAATGTTATCCTTATTTGCCTTCCATCTTCTCCTTTCCTCTTCCCACCAAGCTTACACCCAGAGCCCCTTCTGTTCATTGAAGCAGTAGTTGTTTGGCGTAGAGGGTGGCTTGTACAAAGGTAAAGAACATACAGTTGTGCTCTCATGGAAAATGCAAATGGACATAAGTGTGAAAAAGGTCTTAGGAAACCATGGCTAAGTGTATGAGACCAGGGAGGAACACCTTGAGAAGGAAGTGGCACTTGAATCCATCCTTAAAAAATGGGAAAGCTTTCCACAGGCAAAGAAAATGTGATGCCATTTTTATATTCACAAGGATGAATGGAAGATGAACAGAAACAAAACAATTGAAGGCAGAGAAAGTGCTTTTGGACTGACTACAGTACATTGTGTTATTTAACCACACATAATGGTGTTTGCAGTGTGCTTAACTCCAAAGGGACCACCTAAAAACTAGGCTAGGGAAGATCAAACTACTAGACGTCTATAAATGATACTTAATAAGAGCTGATGGAAAAAAAAAAAAAAGCTGATGGAGGAGCTAGGACTTAATTCAGAGGGGGATGATATAGTCATTAAGTGTGAACTCAGACTGACCAGGGGACAGGTCCTGATTATACTGTTTACTGAAATGTGTAATCTGGGACACATTTAGCAGATGAACAGAACATCTCATACATTATGTAGATTAACTGAGTTATTGTTAGGGTAACAAATACAGCTTATATAGTAGGAATTGAACAACTTAGCTATTGAGTGCCTACTATGTTCCAGGCACACTTTCTCTAATTTTTTGGGAAAAAATCATCTTTGCCAGGTCTATGTGAAGTCCAGAATGAGTGGTCTTTTTTAAAAAAAGATTTTATTTATTTATTTGACAGAGAGAGAGAGTTCACAATTAGGCAGAGAGGCAGGCAGAGAGAGAGGAGGAAGCAGGCTCCCCGCTAAGGAGAGAGCCCGATGTGGGGCTCGATCTCCGGACCCTGAGATTATGACCTGAGCTGAAGGCAGAGGCCTTAACCCACTGAGCCACTCAGGCACCCCCCCAGAATGAGCGGTCTTATCCAACATCTCTTGGCACCTTCAAGGATCAGGAAGCAGGTCACAAAGCATAGTGAACAAGCAAAAAAGAACCATGAGTTGGTGATAATATTTACTGAGCATTTATTATAATGCCACCCATTATTTAAGTCCGTTGTTTGCACTACCTTATTTAATCTTCGAAATAAGTCTGTGGAGTAGGTGCTTGGTTTCCTTATTTGAAAGATAGCCTCAGCAAAGGCACAGAAGCGAGTGAGAGAAAGAAAAGAATTTACTTAGTAGAAACTAGGGACTCTGTCAGTCCTAACCCACAACCATGTACACTATTCTTGTCCCACTGAATGGGTAATCTAGGAGATACCCTGTAAGGTGGGCATTCATGTCCCATTTTTATAGGTAAACTGAAGTTCAGCAATTCAGTTGGTCCTGTCAGTAATTGACAGATGCAGGATTTGGATCCAGGTCTAACTCCAAAGAATATGCTTTCCCCACAATGGAGCATTACTTCTCAGCAGGCATGACCAGTTTCTTATTTTGCTTCTACTGCAGACAGTAAGGGGCCAGCAGGAAAACGTACCAAGATGAAGAACCCAGCAGGGGCATCAGCTGGAATGGGTAACTCCAACCCTGAGAAGACTTCAGCCTCTAAAAACTGTGGGAAGAATCTAAGCAGTTACTGGCTGATGAAGTCCGAGCCAGAAAGCCGACTAGAGAAAGGTGTAGATGTGAAGGTGAGACCAGGTACCCCTCTAATCCCTTCAAGTTGTTTTCTCAACTAAGTGAATACGGGACACCACAGTGTTCCATCACCAGCTTCTCAGAAGGGTAGGGTTAGGGAAAAGGTTATAAGGAATAAAATCAGCAGGACTTATTACCAACAACTATCTCTTTTGTGAATCCTCTATCTAGGGCAGGGAGTGGCAGACCTTTTCTGTAAAAGGCCAAATAATAAGTATTTTAGGTTTTTGGGTCTTACGGTTGCTGTTTCAGCTCTGCTGTTGTTGCAAGAAAATGGCTATGGGCAACATGTAATTAGATGGTGTGGCTGTGCTCCAATAAAACTATTTACAAAATCAGGCATGGGCACAAAGCTGTAGTTTGCCAACCTCTGATCTGTGCAACATTTCAATCTTAGGTGGTGTTACTCTTGACATTTACCATATTCCCACGTATCTCTCTGCCAGCAGTTAGTATATATTCAGTGAATTAATATAAATCATCTTTAGTAACAGCCTGGAGAAAATAGAAATATATCAGTTTAATGAGTAAAATACAAATAACCAACAGGTTATTTTATCATCTGGATCATCTATTCAATTAATCCTTTTAATTAGCAAGGATAACAAGGTAACACAAAACTTACTCTACATTTGCCCAATAGAAGTGGCTCTGTGGAACCACTTCCCAGTAAACTATATTCTTCCACTATAGCAAATAGTACCCTCAACATAGGGGAAAATCCTATCTACTTCTATATACTACCGACTGGCCTCAAGACTGCTTAATGAATGAATTCATTTCCTGTTGCCTAGTTCAGCATTGAGGATCTCAAAGCAGAGCCCAAGCAGACAGCATGCTGGGATGGTGTTCGAAACTACCAGGTAAGAGGGTAAGAGCGGGGCCTGAGACCCAGGGTTGGAGAAATGCCCGTCTCCTTCCTAGGACTTATTCAGTAGCAAAATCTCTTGGCCAACACTGTTTTTTCCCAGATCCCAAACTATGTATTCAAAACTACCTTAATTCCTCTGCATACAGTTTACAAATGGCCTGTGTTCTAGTCAGTGTCTGCATACAAGTCTGGGTGTCTCGGCAAAGCAAGTATTGAATTGAATTGGGGAGAAACTGCAAAAAAGAAAACCTCACCTAATAAAAGCAGACTTGATTTCCGCTAATTAGTGTTTTCCACTGGGTGAGGAATGATAGTTGTTTGTTCTTCCCTGGGATAGGCCCGGAACTTCCTTCGAGCCATGAAGGTAGAGCAAGAAGCCTTCTTCTACCATAGCAACTGCAAAGAGCCAGGCATCGCAGGACTTGTGAAGGTTAGTTGTACAAGCATTGGTCTTAAGCCCTCTCCCTTCAAGGATACTTACTCATATAGATATAAAGGAACACAGCTTAGATCAGTAACAAAAAAGAAATATTCTCCTTCCCATCCCTGATGTCAAGTCACAAGAATATGGAAAAAAAACACCCTTGGCCCTTTCCAGTACAGCAAGGACTGTAACAAGACAGGCCCCAGTTCTGGTCCTACTGGTACAGAGTTCTCTTCATTCTGTGCCTTGGTCTCCCACTCAAAAACAGGCCTGATGATAGCTCTTTCAAACCAGAAATTATTAGGATAAGATTATTAACCCCAGGTGGAAAACCAGTGGTACCAAGTATTAACCTTTAATACTTGGTTTTAAAACCTACTTTTAAGATTTTTTCAAAACAGGTTTGATTTCCTATGCTTGCTCTAGACTGTGTATTATTTCCAGATACAGTGGCTCTAGAGCAAGGCAGAAGAATTGAGTATGTGCAGGGTCAGAAGAGAAAGCTGGACTTGAATTAAAAATTGGCCATGGAGGGGCAACTGGGTGGCTCAGTGGTTTAAGCCTCTGCCTTTGGCTCAGGTCATGATCTCAGGGTCCTGGGATAGAGCCCCGCTTCGGGCTCTCTGCTCAGCAGGGAGCCTGCTTCCCCCTCTCTCTCTGCCTGCCTCTCTGCCTACTTGTGATCTCTCTCTCTCTCTGTGTCAAATAAATAAATAAAATCTTAAAAAAAAAAATTGGCCATGGAGCTAATTCATTTGCCTGAGTACAGGCAAATGATTAGATACTTGTTTTTGGTTTCAGATTGTGAAGGAGGCTTACCCAGACCACACACAGTTTGAGAAAAACAGTCCCTATTATGACCCATCCAGCAAAGAAGACAACCCTAAATGGTCCATGGTAATGACTACTATTTTTCCTATTTCATGAGAGGAAAAGGATGGATGAAGAGAGGGAGGATGAAGGTGTGTGGTATCTTGAGGTCAAGGTACACAGTCCAGCCCTTATACTCAGAAGAGGTTACCTGGCTTTGGGGATAAGAACAGAACACTGGCAGCCCTGACTCTAAAAACCCCCAAGAAGCTAAAACACACAGTGGACAGAAACTGCCTGAATATTCCTTTCTGTCATCTAGGTGGATGTACAGTTTGTTCGGATGATGAAGCGTTACATTACCCTGGCTGAGCTCAAAACCCATCACCAAGCTCACAAAACCACTGGAGGCCCCTTAAAAAATATGGCTCTCTTCACTCGCCAGAGACTCTCAATTCAACCCCTGACCCCAGGTAAGAGCAGGCCCTTTGCTTTATATTACCCATGTACCATGAGGACTCCATGAGTTCATTTACTAGTGATTAAACTTGGGCACAGTATTTAACTTTTCTGAGCCTGTCTCCTCACCTGTAACACTCTTGAGGGAGGAACTATGTCTGGAGTTACCCATTACTATGTACCCATTACCCAGCAGTGCTTGGCACATAGTAAAACAGTCCATAGTTTTTGAATGAATGACTTACCTGCCTCAGTAACAATGTGAAACGCCTGGCACAATTCCACTATTCAAGAGGAGATACACCTAATGCTTTTTCTTTTCCCCTTCTTTGGTAGAGGAGTTTTATTTTATTTTGAGCTTGGAGGAAAAGGAGCCAAGTTAACTGGGACACTGTTGCTGGAATGGGCAAGATATCACTCCAAAGAAGTCAAGCTTTTGTAAGACAAAAGGTGTGTGGTGGCTTGTATGTTATGTTCACCTGGGGTTGTGTTCACCATAGGTGGTTTTCATGTACCTTTTCCAATAAAACATTAATATCAAAGGTGGGAAGCTTTTCTTTTAAAATGGCACTGGACTAGAATACTCCACTGCAGATCTTCTGCCCCTCTGTGAGATGCAGGCTTACCTTCTACCATCTTCCTTTACTGTAGCAAATACCAGGGTGCAGGGTTCAGTCTGTTACCACCTACTGAAACAAAATTTCGTCTTTCTAAACCAGCCTTCCACACCTGCCCCTGAAGTTGTTTGGGCCCCAGAGAGGGGTAAACCATCAGCAGTTTTGGCACAGCTTGCCAGATGAGAGTACAGCTGGCATTCCTTTCTCAGCATGTGCTTATCTAAAATGGGTGTTCATAACACATCATTGCTCACCAGGGGGCACAGCCATGGTGAGGGCAGGCGTCATGTTGGATCAGGGTGGCAGTCAATCTCCCCTTGGGTGTGAGTGGGACAGTGTAAGATAAGAAACCACAGACCCTGGTGGACCATGGGCACAATGCCTCCAAGCCACAGGGGCTTACTTTAATCAGAGAGACAACTGAAACAAGTGTTCTTTCTTTTTTTTAAAATACAGCCATTGAAAAGACACATTAAGAAACATGTAAACACTGCAGCTGCTTAATTACAAGTTGCACTGCTTGGTTTAGTACCTATGCACTCCCAGGTGTGGGGACCGGTGAAGATGGGAGTGGGGCCTCCCCTCACCTCCACAGTTGCACAGACAAGGAGTGAATGGGGGCAAAGTGAAGGAAAACAGAAGACCTGGCCTATGCACAGCTCCTGAGAGAATGAAATCAAATTCTACCTTCTAGTTCTCCCAGAAGAAAGGTTTAAGATGTTAGGAAAGTTGGAAAATGAATTTGGGTTGTCAGTTGGGAGGCAGAAGAATTGACAGGTCCTTTCTAGTTAGAATACCAGCTATTCTGGGAGGCACACCAGAGCCTAATCTCATGTTGTGGAAAAGGCAAGGAACACAGAACCTGCCTCCCCCAGACACTTAAGCCCCCAACCTTGATAATTCAGGGGCAGCTGGATGGGTAATCCTGATCCCATGGGATTGTCCGTCGCACCTGTACTTGGGGTCTAGCATGGGGGATCGCAGGGAACCACCTTACCTTCCTTGGTTCTGCTGTCCCCAGTCAACCTTAAGTGCCATCCCAGTATCTTTTCCTCCAGTCTCAGTCCTGACCCATGAGCCTCCCAGAGGCCCATGACTGCAATGATTTCTGAGGAAAAGAGGAGTCTGAATTTTCCACAGTAAAAGATGACACAGGAACCAACGCCTCCGTTTTCCAAATTATGGAGAAGTTGGACCACCAAATATTGTACTTATTGGTCAGTGGGGTCTGCTTGAAGGGAAGGGAGGCTAACAGGTCATTTCCAGATGAGACAGAACAGGATGTCAACATCTTTACTCCAGTAGGCCCACCTACAGTGCAACAGAGGGAAGTCCCCCTCTCCTTTAGTGTAACGAGAATACCCACAAGAGTTTTTATATATGTTTTTAAACAAAACATCAATGGTCCTAAACTCTGGTCAGTCAATTGGTGAAGATGAAAAGATAATTTGGCAAGCAGAATTATTCTGAAATTGTGTAGCAGTCTTCTGCTGAGGCTCTCATCTCTCTCCTGAAACTCAGAGAGCGAGGGGACATGGGTGACAGTAAGAAACTTCCAAGCCCCAATTCCCACAAACTAAATGGAGGGAGAGCAAGGAGTGATGAGGATCCATTCGTAGGGAAGCAAAGAGATCAAGGTCCCTTCCCTGGGATCTCTTAAAGGAAACAGATGCCCTTGTTTAGACCTGCTGTAGTGCACAGCAATACCCTAGAACCATCCAGCCCCAGGGGCCAGGGAGCACAGTCACGGGATGAAGGCAGACAGCTACCACGCACAGTCACCATGCTTCTTCCTCAGTGGGCCTGGCTTGGCCTCCTGTGTTCAACACTGCTGCCATCCATGCATGATACTGACCCCAGGGTGTCTCTGTGCCCAGAATTTCTCACAGGTGAGGGGACAACAGCCAAAGGCCCTTCCACAACCTTCTGTTTCAGGATGTTACTGATAAGAGTCCGTAGAAGATGGAGAAGGGAGGTGCGTGGGTCCCAGCAGTGAGAGAAAGGCCAGAAAGGAGGTGGCTTGTGGAAACTTCAAAGCACCACATCCAAGACTCCTAAAGAGGTAGCTTCCTGATCTTGAGTCTCCCCCCCCCGCCCCCAAATGCCATTTAGGATAGGGCAGGGATAGTAGAGGGGAGAATAAGATGTGACTACCTCGGGCCCCACTGGCAGCTCAGAATCCCAGGGACATGTTCAGATCCTGTATTGGGAAGCTCAGAGACTCAGGAGCCAAGGATGCCCGCTCTCTGCTCTCCTATAAAATGCAAGGCAGCCCCACATGGAAGGCCTCAACAGAAGGCTCTTTTCCCCAGAGAGATTAGCTACTGGGATGCTACCTCTCCCTATTCCCACATCAGCCACAGAATCTCAAGGAGACTGCCTCCCAACCCAAGCCCCTTAGGTTCTTCAGAAAAAAGAATTTAAGTCAAAACACGATTTGTTTTCAGGTTGCAAGTAACGGGTCAGTTGAGCATCATACTGTCCTCCCCCTCCCCCAGCCGCTGGTGTTTGGTAGACGGGGGTGCTGGGTTGGAAGCCCAGCAGCTTCTTGGCCCTGGGGGCCTACTGCCTGCTGTTGTTGTCAGCCAGTTGGCTGGGCGTCCGCACCTCACCCAGGGAGGTTGTGCCTTCGAAGCGCTGTGAGGCGATGGCTGCCTGGTGGGACATGCTCTTCCGTACGATGTCACCTTTCCTCCACAACACCACTTCCTGCAGAATTGGGGGAGGAGGGCAACATGCTACCTTGAGAGGAGGTATGGGGTTCCTAGAGCCTCCAACTTTCTCCCGGTCATCTTAGTAAAACCTCCTCCGCTTCTCTCTCCCCAATGACAGCAGTTACCATACCATACCACCCCAGGTTCCTTATGGTGTGGGCAGGAAGGGTAGAGTGGTCACAGGGAAGCAGACTCAACGTGTCATTCTTGCTGTGGGATTCCCTCTCGGTGAACCAACAAGTGGCATAGAGACTAGTGAATTCTCTCCCCTGCACCGTTCTGCTTAATCTGTCCAAAATGGAGCCTGATCTTCACAGGAATGATGCCATTCTTGTTGTGGCTCTAGGGCCACCAGGGGTCTCGGGGGGTGCCCGGGCCTCACCTGCTGTTTGAAGTAGCGCCGTTCCTCCTCATCTATCAGCACCAGGTTGAGGTAATAGCGCACGGAGAACTTCTTGTTGATGTCCCGCATGGTGGGGGTGAGCTCGTAGCCCGCCAGGAAGAGCCGGATCGGGATGGACTCTCCTGTAAGGGCCAGGCAGGTATCAGAGTGAAGGGCAAAGTGACCCATCCTACCTGACACCAAGTCACTCTCTGCCCACGAGATGCCACCAGAGCATGTCATGAAACACCCAAGGAAATGCTTCTGCCTGGTGGGAATTCTCATTCTGCGGTTCAGTGATCTGCTGAAGCAAAAACATGACTGCAGTTCCACTCCAGGTCCTGTTGCGTCTTCTCTCACCACCCCGATACAGAGACCCGTGAGTATGAACAGCACAGGACACTACTACTAAGCACTTTTGATTATATATAACGTGTCCAGTTGTTGGGTTTTCACAAGCCAACTGTCAAACCCCAGCTAACTCATCATGTCACCCAGAAATTTAGATGCCACCTTCCTCCACCCTAAATAGTGTATGCCCCCAAAATACATCTCCACTCTGAGATGGATTGGCACAGTGGTATAGTGGTCTGGAAAAGAGAAAATCCTCATTCTGGCCTTAGTTCTCCATTAACTAGTTGTATGACTTCTGAGTTAGTCTACTGCTTTCTCTGGACCTTAATTTTCTCTTGTGGAAAATTGTGTAATCAGACTACGTGGTATTTTTTATCTCTTCCAGCTCTAACACTCTGCCTTTCCTAATTTAAGTGACATGAAATTAGGGCAGTAATTCTACTGAGAAAGGCCAAACCTATAATGTAGTCTAAAGCTAAATATAAAATGCGCTATTAATTATCTGCTGTTTCGTCTTATTTCTCAGAGAAAATGACAAGTGCCTCTACTTGCACAGCTGGTGAAAAAATGGCACATAAAGAGTCAGAAGAGCTCAGGACCATCCCCCCAAGAACCTGGCACGGTGACACTCAAGAATCTGCTGTCATTGTCCCCTCTTTCCCCATGGAACACACATGTGGGAATAAACTGAATAAAACCTTGGTATAACCAAGCACTTCTAAAGAAAAAAGTACATTCTTCATGATTAGTGGCTGCAGGGCTGGAAGAACATAAAGATTGCTACTCCCAAAGAATCACAGATTCCCCAAATAACAAAACTTTCTACTCCATTCATTCCAGGTGTAATGTCTGCCCTGGGGGTGGGCAGTGCGGTGCCATTTTTGTGTCCCATTCCCAGTGTGGTCTGTGGTACCTGGTAGTGCTGCCCAGAGTATCTACACTTGGTGAATGAATTCAGAGACTGAATCATTTTGCCAGAGCTAGAACTAAGGAACATAAATGATTATTCTGCATTAATCTCTGGACCCCTAGCAGCAAAGAACACCAATGCGAAAAAGTAGTAAAATGTTCAAACTATATCTGCTAAGCTAGTACTTTTCAAGCTTTTGTTGTTACTTAAGAGGCATAACTCTTGAGATGCAATCTCTAGTACAAGTTTGGTATGCAGACGGGGCCAAAGTGGAGCTTTTCCGGGTGAAGGTAGAGAAGGAGCTCAGAGTCCCACATATCCAGCCCTCCTTTTCCTCTTTATTGGGATCCACAGTGAGCAATCAGAGATGAGAAATTATAGGTGAATAGGAAATCTTACTTTAGCAGTACAATCCCTCGAGCCCCTCCAAAACTCTGCAGGGCCTGGGGGAACGGGTGAGGCAGCTGTGGGCTGGGTGCCACGGTGCTCACCTCTCACGGGCGCCCCGTCCATGATCTCATACTTGGCTATCGTGTCATTCTCGTGGTACACATTGGGGCCTGTGCCTGTCGTTTCCCGCTTGATGATATCTATCTCCATGTGCTTGATTTTAATTCTCACCAAGAGGAAGTAGATCTTCCCTACAATGACATCTTTCAAGTGGTATCTGGGGAACAGAAAATAAGATGTGAATACGGCAGCCAAACTGCACACCTGGTCTCCTGGGTTTCAGGGGAGGGAAGGCTGCCAAGCAGGTTGGCTCAAGATGGAGTCACAGTGCACACTCACCCACATTCTTACCACAGCTGCCCTTGCAGAATGATTTCCCAATATGTGCTTTATTGGAATCACAGTAACTTCCATCCCGTTTTTCCATAAGCAACTCAGAGGATGTTCTTCTTGCATGTTAGATCATGCATTCTATGCTCACCCATCTGATCTATCTTGTCAGCTCTTTAATTGCTTTTATACCTTTTGTGTTTGTGTTGTTTTAGATGTCCCGACATGTGGGAGGCCAGCCCCACAAATGCAGGAACCAGGTCTTGCTCTTTCTCTCTGAGCTCACAAAATAGGAACTGGGCCTCAATCACCGGCAGCAAACAGTTTTGTCTGCTGGATGTGACAATCCAGGCAGGAGCAGTAGAGCAAGATGATGCCTTATGCTCCATCAGTACCTTCTCTCTGGGCCCTGCTCACATGGCTCATGTTCTGTGAGCTGTTACGAGTTTGGCCATGCTGCATAACGCTTTCTGCCCTTTCCAGCATTTCTCTTTGAATCAGTCTGGAATATCAGCGGTCTGCATATGCACCACCCTGCATCAGGCATACAGGAAGAAAGGAAAATCTTCAAACCTGAAGCTCAGAATCACAGGACAGGAGTGTTGGCAGGGACTTTAGAATTTAACCTCCTTATATTGCAGGCAGAGAAAAGGAAGTTCAAAGATAGATACTTGAACAAGGATTTGAGTTCAAGGGAGGACAGACACAGGATGTGAACCTAAGTGCCTAATTCCTAAGCTTGTGTTCTTTTTTTTGTTTTTTTTTTTAAAGATTTTATTTATTTATTTGACAGAGATAGAGAGAGAGAGAGATCACAAGTAGGCAGAGAGGCAGGCAGAGAGAGGAGAGAGGGGGAAACAGGCTTCCCGCTGAGCAGAGCCTGATGTGGGGCTTGATCCCAGGACCCTGAGATCATGACCTGAGCCGAAGGCAGAGGCTTTAACCCACTGAGCCACCCAGGCGCCCCCCTAGGCATGTGTTCTCCCCACTATTTCAGGCTGCCTTTCTGCTTACAGTCTAACTGGGAAAACTGCAGACACTCTCAGTATTTAATCTAAGAACACTTACAAAATCAGAATGGAGGCTGCTCACAGCATTTCAAAAGGAATGCTAAGAGATCATAGATTCTAGGGGTTTTCAAACTTTGATAAATGAACATTCCTTTATTCTAAATGAAATCCTATGTGGAAGCATGAATACATGAGAAACTCCTGTGGAGGGTCTAGAACGCTGGGCCTCACTCTTCTTTGACTTTATCCCTTCTGTATGTGTTTGAAACCCACTAACCTGTCTCCACCTTAGAGAGGAGAAACCCAAGGTACAAACATGGTAGTACCTGCTAACCTTACCCCAAGGGCAATCCCTAAAGGCAGAATAGGACTGCTTGATATAGACAGTGTGCTCTTACACAGCAGCCTGCTCTGAGGAGGCAGGACAGGTGTGAACATCCAGTTCTTGAGGTCATGAGATGGATTCTCTACGGTGCCCTTCACATACCACACTTGGTCTTCAACATCTTGCTGACTGACAGCTATTTTGAGTTCTAAAAGGCGGCATTGCCTGCCAGCTACTCCTCTTACTAGGCAGCTAAAGCGTTGGTGCACAGGCACTATTTGGTGGCTCCTTTCCAGAAGGCCCACAGAGCCCAGAGGCTGAGGAGAAAGAGGAAGAAGGCTGTTCCATTATGTGTCCCTGCCTGGCCCAGATCAACCTCCCTCCCAGCTCACCCCACCCCATCCCATAGGGGGCCTTGCCAAGCAGGGCCCATTCTGGGTCATGAGGGGTTCCAGGCCAGGGGCAGGGGAAAAAGTAGGCCTTTCCCTCACCCTTGTTCTAGGAAGCATGTATGTTGTTAGTTTTTCAAAAAGCCCTGTTCCTAACCCACACTACCTGGATAATAGGGGTCTCCCCAGTAAGAGCCCTAGAGATTCTAATTTCTTTTTTTAGCCTTCTGTGAAGAGAATACACTTTTACTTTTCCATATCTGATTTTCAAACATTTTCAGGAATGTATTATACCGAAAAGAAGATGCTTGTGGTGCATTTTTGAAGTGTAAGTTTTGTGATTTACAAGCACTTAAATATTTTTTAAAGATTTTTAAAATTCACTTATTTGACAGAGAGAGAGAAAGAGCACAAGCAGGGGGAGAGGCAGAGGGAGGGGGAGAACATGGGGCTCAATCCCAGAACCCTGGGATCATGACCCATGCAGAAGGCAGATGCTTAACCGACTGAGCCACCCAGACGCCCCACACTTAAATATCTTCATGTTTGGACAACAAACAGTTTAAAACATACATGGCTTCCCAACTTGCCTGTTAGAATTATTTAAAGACCTTTATAAAAAGGCATCAGGTGTTCTTTGCTATAATTCATTTAAGTTCAGGAGGAAGCAGCAAACTATGGCCGTTGCGTGGTTTCTCCACATTGATTTCTAGAGACATACTATATATAGGATACAAATGCTAAGGGAATTGTATTCTGAGATTATTTTCATCAGTAGAAGGAAAGAGCTGTATCTACATCCAAAACAAATAACCTTAAAGTTAATTTGGCTTGACCTTAAAAGACAATGTAGGATATCTAACTCAAATGTACCTTCTTAATTTCCATTTAATTTAAGTAAAATGAAGTTTAATTTCCTGGCCCACCTTTCAGCAGCCTGGCACATATATTCACAGTACCAGGTCAGTGGCCTCCCCTCCAGCGTGGCATCACGAGCCAGCCAAGGCCAGGGCTCCACCTGCTTGGATTCTCATCAGGTCCCATCTTAACCTCCCTCAGTAGTTCTCCATGACCGTGGGGACCCAGATACTTACTTGGACTTATTATACTCAAACTCAATGTGCAGGCAGTCCTCGATCCCAACCTCCATCTTGATGGAGGAGTTCAGCTCTGGGTATGTGCTGAGTGTGTGGACTACAATGTCCATCTCTTTGACGACATCATTGAGGCGGCGGCTGATGGTGGCTCGAAGGAAATACCTGTAGGAGATGGATGTGTCGTGAAGGAATACTCCCACTCTCCACATGCTGCCTCAATCCATGCACCAAACAGACCCACTGGAGCAAAGCCCTTACAGTGGTTAGTTAACCTTTGGGGCTTTGTATTCCTTTGAGAATTTACCTCTGTGGACCCTCCTCCCAGAAAAAAATGAACATACTCAGATGCAAAATTTTGCAATTATAGTACCAGGGCATTCAAAGACCATCCCCCCAAATCCCTTTTCAAGCCCATCCTCTGGGCTCAGAGCACTGCCTAGAAAAAAAGTGATTTCTCTGTTCTATACTCCCACAGCAAGTTATCCTAATGCCTTCCAAGCCCCTCACCACTGCCTACCATGTATTTGTGTACAGGTTTTTCTTCATCTAACTCCTGGGTCTTCAGGCAAAGGGATCTGTCTTACACTCTTATATTTGTATTTCTGTTTAACAATATTCAATCAATTAAGCAATTCCCAAGTCTCTCAAGTTAAACAGGAGCGATAGGGAATGGAGAAAGTAAGTCAGCTCTTCACTCAGCAAACCTATACTGCTAGGCATAGGATGAATAAGATACAGTCTCATGGGAGCTCACAGTCCACTGGGGAAGGTGGGCCAACAAACAGAAATATTAGAACACAAAGCAAGTGCTAATTCAGGTAGAGGAATCAAGTCTATGGGGAGAGAAAAAAGGGCACTCAGGCAGAGCAGACCTTATAAGTAAAGCAGCAGAGGTGGGAGAGGTCCTGGTTTGAACAAAAGAAGTCTCTGGCTGAACCCTGGATCCTTGGGGAGGTCCTGCTGTGGTAGAGGATGAGTGGTGAAGAAGACAAAGACACAGCCCCTGAAGGGCTTAGCATGACAAGCCTAACTGTCCAGTCAACTGCTTGAGCATGGCAGATCCCTGGCATCCCTGTCCCCGTGACCTACTCTATGCTCATACGCAGTGAATGAAGAAACAACCCCTCAATGATATTGTCTTCTAAACAAAACTTAGATGGTCTGCATCACCTGTCAACTGTGCCTGGAGAAGGCTGCGAACCAGATCAATGACACACTTAGGCTTCTCTCCTCTGTGTGGCCCTGACCGATGCTCGGCAACCCTTTTATACATCTCAGTAACTTCTCCCACATTCTCCAAGACATGTATTTGTTCCTAGTCCTTCTCTAACTGCTCAGGCTCTCTAGCCTCCCCTCCTCCTGCTCTGTGGAAGGCACAGCTTTTACTCTACTGAGAAGAGGAAGGCCTTCTAAGTCAAGATTGATAATTCTCTCCCTTCTCTGTTTTGTGCTGTTTCTTACTTTGGTCCTAAACATGCATCTGTATCTTTGCCCAACCTTTGCTCCTTCCAACAGCACCCCTGTCTCTCAAGACCCTTCTCCTCCATCTGGCAGAATAACTTTCAATCTGGGTGCACGTTACAACCACCTTGGGGATGATGTGCTTCCAAAATCCAGATGCCCAGGCAGAGCTGACATTTAACTGCTCTGCAGATGCACACAGGCGTCAACATTTTTCGAAGCCTTCCAAGTGAGTCTAGTATGGAAGCTTTGGTAGAGAACTACTGCCTGGCATCTCGATGTTTTCCAATTTTCTCAATATATCGAATCTCTCTCCAGTAAAGGCTTCCTCCTTTGAGTTTATACAAAGGCCCCAACTCCTCAACCCCCAAAGCACTCTCCAGGCTTTGCGCCCCTGACCGTTCGTCAGGGCAGTGGTCCCAGAGGTGTCCTGTTCTAACTATTGCAGCCTCTTCCCTGTTGCCAAACCCAGTGGCCTTCCCTTTTCAGCCTCTGTTTTGACATTGAAGAGTAAAACATTTTCTCCTCTTCTTTGAAATGCTCTTCCCATGGTTCCACAGGAGGGCTTTACCTGCCTCACCACCCCCCCCCCACCTTCCTATCCCTCTAATAGGTCCTGCCTGGACTCTTCTCTCCCTCAACTCATCTCCTTGAAAAATGTACCCATTTTTACCTCTGAGCAGAAGACTCCCAAAAGTGCATTTCTCTGTCCTGAGTGCCAGGCCTGCATTTCCAATTGTCTAGTGAACTTTCATAACTCTGAATTTTGCCCATGCCTTAGACTTTAAATTTGGATGGATCATCTTCACTACAGATCATCCCTTCTTCCTGATAGCCATCTATCTGCACCTGCATTCACTGGTCAGTTCTGTTGCTGCCCGTTAAATTCCTCATTTGCTGCCTGCTCCCGCTGTGTCCACTAAGGCAGGACGCTCAGGACCTTGTACTAGCCTTTCAACAATTTTGTCTCTGCATTCTACCCATTCATCAAAAAGAACATGTTGACTTTATATTAACCATTCAAAGAACCACTCCCCCAACTAAAAACAAAGAAAGAGGAGTCTAGAGTGATCTTTTCATTCCCCCCTTCCCTAAGTAATAATATACAAAGCCCTTCATCTGGAATCACATCTATAAGCTGCCCTTAACTAATTTTCCCTTCTTGAACTCCTCACTTTCTCAACAAGAATCTTAATGTGTTCATCTAATTGGATAGCAACACTTTCATCTCTTTTATTTATTTATTTATTTTGTGGTAAAATATGGAAGGAATTCAGAGTATACCACCCCAAAATATGCCACGATTATACTGACTGATTATATTGAGCTGAAAGCAACTGGCAAGAAGCAGATACAGGAAAACTTTCTGCCCTCCCCACTCTCTACCAGGAAGAACAGGACATTTTTAATCACCAGAGACAACTGCACTAGAGACTGCACTAGAGAAATCCACATAACAAATCTTGCTAAAATGATTATTACCTTCCATTTGTTTCTCCCATATATTTACCTTCCCACAACTTGTAGTCCTTAGAAGCTCAAAGTCCCTTTCCTTTGTCCTGTTGCTTCTCTGTACAATTATCACTCCTCTATTAAGATGCTTACATAAGCTCCAAGTCCTAACCACCCCTTTGCGTTACCAATCCATGAGTTCCATGTGTATGCACAACACACATGTGAACCAAAGGTCTGCCTTTCTCTTGCTAGCATGTTTTCTGTCAGTCTGATTTGCAGGGCCTCAGTCAATGAACTTAAGATGGATAGAGGAAAAAAGGGTTTTCTCCTCCCCTACGACATATAAAAATTTAACATTTTAACTGTTTTTAAGTATACGGTTCAGTGGCATTAAGTTACCTTCACATTGCTGTGAAATCATATAGTATTTGCCTTTTTATGACAGGCTAATTTCACTTAGCATAACGCTTTCAGTGTTCACCCATGTTGTAGCATATGACAGGATTTCCTTCCGTTTTTAAGGCTGAATAATATCCCACTGTATGTATATACCACACTTTGTTTACCCATTCATCTTCTCCCCCTCCTGCCTGCCTGCCGCTCTACCTCCTTGTGCTCTCCCTCTCTCTCTCTCTCTATCAAATAAATAAATAAAATCTTTTTAAAAATTAAATTAAATAATAATAAATCCCACAGCCAAACTTTGGTGTCAGTTAGATAATCCTCATGGTTGTAAAGTTTTTTCTGAGTGCAAAGTCTCTAGTTTGACTGATATCAGTGATTCTAACTCTCTCACAGATTGAAAAAGAAAAGCCTAGATTAACTCTTCTGATGGAAGAGGAGAGACCAGGGAGAGAAGAGAAGGGGAAGGAAGGTCTTGTTGTAGTCCTCACCACCAGGCCTTAAGGTGACGAAGACAAGCTGATCTCATAAGATAGCATCAAGACCTGGAACCAGGTGTCTAAAGTAACAGAGGAAGTCTGCTTCATCTCAGTGACATCACATAATCTCAGGTTACATCCAATAGTCTCGAGCCTCTTTGGATTTTTTTTTTTTTATCTCAGTGACCCCTGGAATCAGTCTCCATCCTTAGAAATTGGCACTAAAAACAGTCCTATGCACTTAAACTGCATTTATTAATTTCTTAAAAGCTCGTCACACTGTGTTATGTTTTACGCTCTCATCACCCCAAACGATGGAGGACCGAGCTAGAATCCAAATCTATTCTAAATTTTTCAAGCGAGAAAGCTGAGTGACACAGCTCAAGATCACATTGCCATTGTGTGGCAGAGCTGGACTGATGTATCTGTATGTCCTGGTGTGCAGCCCAGGGTATGCTGGGGACAGCAAGTACCAGGGTATGAAAGCTAACTGTTGAATCTTCAGGAATTTTAAAAACTGATTGTTAAACATAGCGACTACTTAAAATTAAATTATAAAAACTTATAATTAGGATTATCTGAAAAACAAAGGTAATACATACTACAAACTCACTGCTTCCTAATAATTTTGCTACCTTTTACAATACTCTCTGCTCTTGGGGGAATTTACTTCTAGCTGTGTCAAGGTGGCTAGCGTACATCTTTCCCCAACTCTATGATTAGGGACATTTGGTTGGAAGCTTGAAATTGGCCATGGTGGGAATATTTACACTACAGAAATAGACAAATGCTACAAACCAGGGCTTTTCCTCCCAGAGAGCCCATTGTTAACCATTTACCAGCACACCACTGCTCTCAGCTCTCTGTCTTCTTGAGACCCACATAAAAAACCTGAGAAATGTGGACAGCTTCAGGGGAAGGTGCAGAAACAGCAGGCACAACTTACCGTAGCTTTACATTCTGGCCTGTATACGACTCATAGGGCTTCTCCACGTGGGTGAATTCAAAGTCGAAGGCCTGTGATTGGCTAATTTCTCCGGGCCGGGCCAAATCCTTCACCAGGGACACAAACTCATGGTGGTTCCCGCGGTCGTAGTAGAGCTCTGGAGAGAAAGCATCAGCCTCTACTACCAGACCCCGAGTTACAGGGGGCTTAGCAAGGAGGCTCCAGGATGCAGGATCCCCTCTACTGAGAGACCCCCCCCAAAACAAACTCCCCCTAGCCCTTGTTTTTGACTCCCTTTATTTTCCTTATTGTGCTCCTTTACTGCATTCTCCATATACTGATCTTCTCCTTCCCTCCCCACTTTCTAAACACTTCAGTTTTACACAAAAAAATCCAGTGGCACAGTAAAAACCCAATATAACCCTGCTCGAGCCTATCAGAGCAGTACCTTAGTGAGTGAGAGCTCTATCAGGGGAACTGCTATCAAAAATACTACATTGCTTTAAAAACATTTCTTTTTTTAAAAAAATTAATCTCTTTACTGATATAATTAAACTTTAAATCCTGAGAAGAAAACAGAGAAAGGGAAGTATGGCGCTGGGTGTCTCGTCCTCAGCCATCCCCCCCGCACCCCCAGACCTGCACACACCACAGAGCCCAGGGACTTTAAAAACATTTCTAAAAATATTTCTAACTTTTGAATGCATGTTCATAGTTCTTTAATAATATCATCCTTATAATAACCTGAAGTAGCTAGGAGAGACCTTGTCACCCATTTAATAGAAAGAACTGAGGCATAGCATGGTCAAATGATTGGCTTAGAGTCTCAATGCTGCTTGCAGAGCTCAGATCAGAGCAGATTTCCTGCTAGAATGAAATCTATCTCTAGGACCCGATACAAAGGGAGTAATAAAATTACACTTTGTAAGGTTCTGTAAGAATTAGAGGAAGTAATGCAGGTAAATTACTCAGAATAGTACTCAGTTGATAGCAAATACTCAAAACATATTAGCTGCTAGCTGTTATGATCCCTCAAAGAGGAATCTACTGGATGTAGAAGTTTTAGTGTTATTCCCTCCAACTAAATGGGGGGGGGGGGTTCCACAACTTCAGTGAGCACTAAAATCAACTGGAGGGTTTGTTAAAACCAGATTGCTCAGTCCTGCTGTCTGGGGTGAGGCCTGAGCATCTGCATTTCTAATAAGCTCCCAGGGGATGCTGGTCCTGCTGGTCCAGGGACCACACTTTGAGAAACACTGCTCTAAATTTATTCTCCTCTGGAAATAGTTCTGGCATTCGAATCTTAATTACAAGTTTATGCCATCAATTTACCCTCTATTATTTTATGCCTATTTGCACTCTGCTACTTAAGTGTTAACTCTTCTATATGCATGGTCTTTAGAAATAAGGCCTAGTTCCTGGCACCCCCTCAGTACCTGGCCATGCAGAGAGGATACTTAGTACTGACTGTGAGTATACATGGCCACATAGAGTCAAGGTACCACCCCTTGGGCATTTCTGGGCTCCAGTCCTATGCGAGCCTACAACCTTCGACAGGGTAGATCAACAGGGGAACTAGATCCAGTAGACTGCACTCAGTACTACTGCTGTGGCTGCTTGGGGACAACGAAACGGGTCTACAGAGAGGAGTGTCCGAGACAACGGCCCACTAGGCCAGTTCCCGTATCTCCAGAGCGCAGCAGGCAATCTCTCTCAGGGACAACCTGAGCATCAGGGCAGTGGAGCAGAGTTGCATTTTTGTGGGTCTGCCTCAGGCACCACACGATCTGAGCCCCGATTAGGACTGCATCTTTGGGCCTGAGAAATGCCGTGTCCAGTCCTGCCCCAGGGGAGAACCATGCCCAGAAAGAGAAAATGGTTTCAAGTAGTGCTTTTAGTCTGAGTGCAAAATCAACCCCTTGCTGCCCTAGCAGCTGCTCCTGACAAGCCTATTCCATAAGAAGCCTTCTTTCACCCTTGACAAGGAAAGCATTCTAAAGCAGAGTGGGCTCTGCGCTAATATTCCTCCAAGTCAGGAAGGTGGCATTAGCATGGTTTAATCAGACACCAGTGCTGTATGAATTTACACTGTATTCTGTGATTACAGTTTGTTGCTGATTTCCTATGTAGTTACACTTTAATCCACTTTATATTGTAAACAACCACCTTCTCTTCAAATACTAAATGGAATCAGTAGCAGGCAGCAATCTGGGTAGGGAGCAATAATATACAAAGTCGCTAAATGGGAGACCAAAAACTTACAACCTATAGAGGGAAAGGACAAGGAAAGGTGAACAATCCATTGCTTCTATTTTACAATCCAATAACTGTGTCCCCCAGTAAATATAAGGAAGGACAGTGATCAGGTAGGAACAGAACCACTGTGATAAGGGCTTCCGCACTTACTCTCACTGGTCCATTGCTACCTAAGCCCTTGTTGATGGTCCTGACACCTATGTGGGATGTGACCCCTTAACTGGTGGACCTGGCATCTTAGCTCCCAAGCACTGGATTCTGGTCATAGTTTCAGGGGACAGAAGGCAGAGTAGACCCCCAATGCCCATTAACTTTAAATGAGAAATCCTGAGTTGAGAAAAAGATGGAAAGGGAAGGATGGAAAAATACACAACTGTGATCACACATACCAAAGGCAACATGAGAAACAAAACCGAGAAGGACCCAAGAGTGCTAAGATAGCAGACGGGCAGAATCTGAGAATCCTAGCAACGTTATGCCTGACCCAGCAGGGGCACCTGGCTGTGGCCACCTTTGGCAGGAGAGGTCCTTCCCTGCATAATGTCACGTTCTCCCTAGTGCTTTTCCTCCTGGACACATGTTAATACTAGCTCCTGCATTAAATGTCACACAAGAGTAGCAGTGTGTAGTGTGAGTGGAGCTGGACTGGGCTTTCTAATTTATGATTGATAAGCCATTTGCAGTGTTCTTGCAAACACTGTGGTGCAAAGGGGCAGAAATAGCAGCCATATATTGCTATTTGCCAAAAAGTTTGGTTTCCTCTCACATAAATTAGAACGGAAACTACAAGGCTATTCTAGCAAGAGGCTGGGTCATGAAGAGGCTATAAATTGACTGTATTCTATCCCAAAGATGCAGTGACAAGTTATCCCTGGTTCTCCCCAACCTCCAAAACCTCCAACCTCCAAAACCTCAGCAACCAGGCATCTCAAGCTAGAAGTAGGAACTGACCGTGTTTTTTGTTAAGGTAACTTCCCTGTCTTGAGCCTCTTTCTTGATCCAACAAGAAGAAGTGACTTTTGTAGTCAGGATGTTTTCATTATGAAACTTGCCACTAACGGCTAAGGGATGAATTTGCCACTTTGGGAGGAAATTGAGCCAGCTTTGCATCACAGGGTCATCATCATTAGAGGCAGCCTGAGACCTGCTACTGGGCTGGAATGATGTTTGATCCAAGCTTCATGGAAGTCTTAGAAGAAATATTAAGTCAGCAAGGCAAAAAGACCTCCAAAGGGCCCCTGATTTCCCCAGCCACTATCTGCTGACTGGCAACCCAGTCAAGATCATGCTGGCCACATCCACTCAGGTCTCCCGCACCCTGGTACAGCTGATAAAGCAGTAACACCTCTGGGCTGCCCATCCCCAGCAAGACACAGCTCAGCTCGAGCCCTGCAACAACTCACTAATAGGCCAGAATTGATCCATTTAATCTCAACGTGCCTTTTACTTAGCTTTTCATGGGTTAATGAAATAAAATACAGAAAGCCTCTGGAGTTTTTAGAAGTATAGGCTCGCAGAGCCTAGGTGGCTTAGTCGGTTAAGCATCTGCCTTCAGTTCAGGTCATGATCCCAGGGTCCTGGGGTTGAGCCCTGCATCGGGTTCCCTGATCAGTGGGGAGTCTGCTTCTCCCTCTCCCCGCAGCTTGTGTGCTCTCTCTCTCTCTCATTCACCTTCTCGCTCTCTCAAATAAATAAATAAAATCTTTGGAAGTACAGGCTTGACTGGTACTGATGGGTTCAGATCCATCCGGTGGCATTACTTTTTTTAAAAAAAAAGATTTTATTTATTCATTTGAGAGAGAGAGAGAGAGCATGAGCAGGGGTTGTGGGGGGGGGGGAGCAGAGGGAGAGGAAGAAGCGGAGTCCCAGCTGGGCAGGAAGTCCTGGACTTGGGGCCGGATCCCAGGACTCCAAGATCATGACCTGAGGGAAAGGCAGATACTTAACTGACTGAGCCACCCAGGTGCCCCCAGTGGCATTACTTTTAAAAACTTTTTAAAAATCTGATATTATCTATTTGGTTTTGGAGGACAGGGGTATTAATATCTGCCCTCCTTTGTAAGTTTGACCTTCTAATTACCTTTGGTTTATTTAACCCCATTAGTCTCAAAGATGGCCCAGCTCTGCCTTATATTTTGCATTATAGTTCCCCAAATGAGTGCAGCTGAAAAATGGTCTCTTTTAACAATTAAAAAAATTCCCCTCCATCCTTCTTATAGACCACATTGCATTTTTAGAAAATGTGGGCCATCCCATGTTAAAATGACAAGGGAGATGCCCTCCCCACACATTTGCTGGCTTTGTTACAACAGACCAAGTCACTGGAAAAAGTACACTAGATGCAGGAAGAAACCCAACGTGGCTCACAAACTTACTAAGGATAAGAGAAAACATATACAATACAGGTGAATAGGACCTTCCTATACTCTCAGGGAGCAACGTTCAAACTGCAACATCCAAGTAGTTGGTGTAGAACTGAGTGAATCATGGTCCGACAACTCTTATTTTCTTATATACAGGGAGAAATCAGCCTAAGAAAGTGTGATCAAAGCAATGTGCAACAGCAAGTGAACTGACATCAGTTTTAACGTTCCTGTGCCCTAGTTCCCTCAGGGAAGCCTATGCAGGTGCCTGCTGGTGGGTGAGTCATCGTAGCTCTCAGTGGCCTAGAGTAAGGGCCACATCTAGCTTACCAAAGTCTCTACCAAAAGCGCCAGCAGGTAGCCCTCCCTCGTCACAGCAAGCTGCAAAGCAAACCTGCACTCCCCCTTTCCTTCATTCAAGCAACTTTGGTTTATCTAAGAGGAGTTGAGAAAAAAATTCCAGAGAACAGCTTCTGTAAATTTTTAGATCTGATGACATATCCAGGTAGTAAATATTTATTGAGCACCTACTTTGTGTTAGCCACTGAGACTAGAGATAAGCCACCACACTGATGATGGACTGAAGGCAGTCCCTGGTTTTCAGGGACTCAGAATTTAGTGAGGAAGGCATACCAGGAAAAAAAAAGTCACAAGTTTGTCACATCCTGTTTGAAAAGAGGTACTAATGAGGCCTGTGGAAGAACAGTGGAAGGAGGGCTTCAGTCAGCCTGGGGAACTTGGGGAAGGCTGTCAGGGATATCATGTTTGCTGAGCGCTTAAAGAATGTGTAGGAGCCTGAGTGGAAGGTCATATCTTGTAGAAAGATGTTCACATACAAAGGGAAGATGCCAAGATTCTAGAAGGAACATATTTTTTTTAAAGATTTATTTTTTATTTATTTGAGACAGAGAGAGAGAGAGAGAGAAAGCATGAGAGGGGAGAGGTCAGAGGGAGAAGCAGGCTCCCCACGGAGCAGGGAGCCCGATGTGGGACTTGATCCTGGGATTCCAGGATCATGACCTGAGCCGAAGGCAGTTGCTTAATTAACTGAGCCACCCAGGCACCCTGAAAGGAACATATTTTGATGAAACTATAAGAGGTGAGGGTTAAGGGGTAAGGGAGAGATAAGGCTAGGGAGAAAAGCAGGGCTGCTTAGGAAGGAGCTGGGTATACTTTTGCCCTGTAACCAATAAGAAGTTGAGCAGAATTTTAAGGAGGGGACTGACAATGTCAGAATCACTTTTTAGAAAGTTCACTCTTATAGAAGATGAACTGAAAGATGAGGAAAGCAAAGGTAGGAAGGCCAGTTAGGAAATGGCCACAAAAAGATATAATAAAGGCAGCAGCATTGGCAAGAAGAGGAAGTACAGACTGGAGATGTATTAGAGAGCTATTGGGAGAGCAGACTGGGAGTGTGGGAGGAGGAATTAGTCTAAGATGACTTCCAGATCTTTGAGGCTGAATGGACACAGGTGAGATAGGTCACAATGGAGCACACAGGACAAGAAGCAGGGCTGGACCTGGAGCAGAGGAAGAAAGAGGTTTCTGTTTTATATGTGTTTCTGAGGGACCTGTGGGGTATCCAGGTGGAGAGGTGCCTAGCAGGCAGTTGGAGACACAGGCATGGAACTCAGCAGAGAGTTCAGGTCAGGACAGAGAAAGAGGTTGGGAGTCACCATAATATAAAAAGACACAGAAGTTATGGGTACAAATGAGACTGCCAGACCAAGTTATAGAGAAGAGACAGGAAACAAAATTACCCATGTTCCTGCCTACCTCTAAAACCAAGATTGAAACAGGAGCTTTTCTGAGCAGGGTCCAGAGGGGTCCAATGGAACAAAAAGCCAAGCAGTTGTCTCTGCAAGGGCTCTGTGTAGAGTCGCTTTCACAGGTTTCCACTTGGGCTAACATGCCACAATGGGGGAAGGCAGACAAGTAGACCAAAGGGAAGGCTAACCAGGTCCAAACATTCCCCATGGACCGCCTGCACAGGAATGACTCGGGGTGACTATAAGGTGACATGTTTTAAACGTCTAGTGCCTGGAAACCTCTTGATGGGTCAAGCTTAACAGGTTAAGAGAAAAGGACAATAATCATCTTAACTTCCTTTTACTGAGTACCTATTATGTGTGCTAAGACCTACACATCACATATCTCTAGTCCTCACAAGACCCCAGCAAAGACTGTGCTATTATAAACAGAGCCTTATCTAATTTAAGTCACCCTGTCTGCATGACCCTCAATCATGTACCAGGCTGTCTTTCTAATGAATACACAAATGGGATAAATATACTTTCATCAGGAGGAAAAATAAATTAATCATAAGGATAAGAAGGTTAATTACAGAGGCACCTGGTTGGCTCAGTGGGTTAAGCCTCTGCCTTTGGCTCAGGTCATGATCTCAGAGTCCTGGGATTGTGCCCTACATCGGGCTCTCTGCTCAGCAGGTAGCCTGCTTCCCCCTCTCTCTTTGCCTGCCTCTCTGCCTACTTGTGATCTCTCGCTCTCTGTCAAATAAATAAATAAAATCTTAAAAAAAAAAGGTTAACTACATAAAGAACTTGATTTTCAAGCTGTGGAACTGTTCCACAGAAAGAAGGAAGAAGGGAAGTAAAAAAGAAACCAAATCCAAGAGACTATGGTTTATAAGAACATTTTTGAGTTAAAATGGAATTCAATGAGGAAGGTAGACAGAACACAATGATAGCAACATTCTTACTCCCATACAGCAAGACCTATATTGTACATCATCATTCATAGAGCCAGACCTAGGAGCCTGACCAAAGCTCCACCCACTTCATTCATAGTCAAAGAATGCAACGAAGGAGAAAACCACACTACCACAACCTCGGCAAAGTTATTCACTAGCCTCGCTCTGGTGCCCTGAGATCAGTAGACTGTTGACACAGATAGACCATACTTTACATGAAGGATTATCCCTTGACATCTCAACATTCTTTTCACGAAGTGATTTTGTTATCCCTGCATTACAGGTGAGAAAGCTGAGGCTCAGAGAGGCACATAGCTTCCTCAAAGTCACAGGGTCAATAACAGCCCACAGTGCTCAGAGGCTTAGGAAGAGTTATCAATGGAAGCTAAAAGGTTGGGAGAAAACCCAGCAGGGATGATGATTCAAGGAGTTAGATAAGAAACCAGGCAGGGCAGGTACAGCAAGCAGCTCCCTCAACTTCCCTTTCACTTATACTAGAGGGAGGCTTTGACTCCATTCCCCTGAACAGCTCATTTCGCAATGCTGGGTAGGGGACACTCTGGTTATCTTTCATGTATTGATGAGGTATCACCACCCCCTGGAGTGATAGTATAAGACACAGACTAAATGTGCCTGTTTACACTCGTATTAGAGAGCCAAAGAATCCATGCAATAACTTTAAAACTACTACTTGAAAATGGGGATGCTAAGCAGGCAAGCTCTTCTCCACTATTCCATACCTTATGCTTAGCATGAAATGCTTTGGATTCATCCTACCAGTGGTCCTTTACTAGGGGTCATTTTACCATCCACGTGACATAAGGCAATATCCCAAGACATCTTTTGGGGGTGCTTTTTGCGGGTGTTTCTGGTATCTGGTGGGTCAAGACCAGGTTAATATACTGCTAACTATCCCGAGACAACAAAGAATTATCAAGGCCCTAAATGTAAACAGTACTGCTGTTAAGAAACCCTATCCAAGCTAAAGGCAGGACAGTAGAGGATATGAAACTCACATTTTAGTCCCTTTCCAATACATAAAAGGTCAGTCAAATTCTGGATTTAAAATAGCAAAAAAGTTTCCTATATGATCAGCCAGTCTTTGACCTAATTTTATTCTCTCAAATACCAGAGGCAATTACTTCAGCCAGAGCACTGGCCACATAGACTCCTTTTTCCAGGATTCCTCCTACCTGTGCCAGTGTTTCCTGCCCCTGTAAAACAGGAGAACAGATTCTTTGCTGAACTCTCAGGATATGAGAGGGAGTATTTAACTAGCTTTCCCAGGAAGTCCGTAAGAATAGGGTCATACATGCAGCCTGTGCTACAGGTATGAATCTTTTGCTATTAGTTTTTTCAGCCCACGAGTATTTACTGTGAATCTACTCCTGACCTAACGACAAAGGCCATTTATTTCAGAAGTAACTGAGAGTTTTTAAAAACACAAGACTTCAAATAGTCTTAGAATTAGAGACAACCCCACTTTGACTGGCAGCTCCCAAATTTTCCGTATTGTTACTGCCTTTTACTGTCTAGTTTTGATTACTAATAATTATATTGAAAGATTGTTAAAGCATTGAGAAATTTTGATCATTTAATTTTGGACTGAGAAGAATCATTTTTTGTCTGTAAGGAGGAAATTAGTCAACTGAAAACTAGCATTCTAATGAAGAAGTCTTAGAAACACAGGCTAAGTAGACAGAAAGACGGAAGGCTGCAGGGCTTCTTTCTCAAAACAGGTCCATGGATAGATCAGAGCTAAGGGGTGACATAAGGGTGGTCAGCTCTCTCCCACATCACATGTAAAAGAAAAAGGGGGTGGATGGGAGTGAACTAAGTGAGGCACAGAGGAGCAGCTTAACGTGGGTCTGACAGCTGTGGATGTCCAGACAATGGCAAAAGCAGTACTGAAGAAAGGTCTCCCCCCTGACAAACCCACCTGCAGGCTAGGGCAGAAGCATCTCACTAGGAAATCCTGAAGGCAGGAAGCAAAGCTGAGCGCATGTTTAAGGGACAACTAGGGTATCCCAGGGCAAGATGCCCACAACAATGAGGCTGTGGCAGGGATGCTCCCCCTCGCCCTCGGCCACCCCCACCATCCTCGCGATGCGCTGTCACTTTTGGCAGGGAAGCCGGCAACGCAGGGGCAGTCGCCGGCCGGCGGGCCTCAGACTACAGTGGCCAAGGGGCTCCGACAGGCCTCACCGGAGCTGGGCCCGGAACGGCCTCGCTCCCCCGCCCCCAAGTCGGTGTCTGGCCCAGCGGGGGCGACCGGGGAGGCAGGCCCCGGGTGCCCACTCACCGATCTGCCCGATGAACTCGATCTTGATGCCCTGGTGCTCCAGCCGCTTGTTGGGGTTCTTGAGTGCGAGGCTCACCTTCCCGGACACCGTCTCTCCGTCGTAGAAGAGGAAATATTTCTCCTTCTTCCCGTCCTCCGTCTTGTGCTCGGCCCGCTTCCTACTCTCCGCATCGTTCAGCAAGATTTCCACCTCCACGCTCTGTCCGAAGCCGAAGAAGCTCATCTCACCGCCGGGCCGGGCCGGTCTCGGTAGGACCGCTCCTCTCTGTGGGGTGGGGGCCCTAAGCGAAGGCCGGAGGGCTGGATGCTGGACCAGCTCTCTGCCAGACGTGGGGCGACGGCACGACTCCCGGCTATACGGGGAGGGGGCAGAGTCCGCTGCAGCGCCCTGGGTACCAGTGCACCGCGACTCGCCGGTCCCGGGCGAGCCCGAGCAGCCGGCTGCAGCGAGGGGCTAGGGCGGGCAATGCAATTGGAGAAGGGCAGTACAGAGCCCAAGCTTGCGTGGCTGCTGCCGCCCACCGGGTGGGGTGCGGCGCTGAGCAGCACAGCAAGCCAGCCCCAGCCTCTGGCGGTGCAACGCACGGAGGTGCTTCGGCGGCTCCAGGCGGGGGTGCGGAGAGGCAGTGGGGCGCAGTCTCCAGCCGGGACGCGCCGGAGACGCCACGCGCATGCGTTCGCCTCTGCCGCTGTAGCTTTCGCCACCCGGCTCCCGGAGGTGTGTTCTTAGCGCATGTGCAGTGGTAGACTGAGCGCCCTATCTTTCCCTTAGTTGAAATGGCCGTTACAGCCTTTTGCCAGGAAACGGGGCCAGACGTCCCATAAAATTAAAAGAACTGCAGATATCTTTTCTGGGTGCTTTTTTTTTTTGTTTTCCTTTATTGTTTTAGTTCGGTAAACATTAGGCTACCATCCACATTCGAATATATACAACGTTCTAGTGCAGTCTGACGGGGTGAAGGTAACTACCCTTTGACACGCAGGGGAAATGTCGCTTGACGGGAGGGGGCAAAGGTGACATTTAATACAGGAAGGATCCTGTCCCAAGTTCTCTTTACAGTGTCCTCCCACTTAAAAAAAAAATAAGGCGAGAAAGACTATTAAGCTTTAATTTAAGAGTCGACCCCCACTTTAAATGGAAACCTAAAAAATAACTCCGTGGAACGTTGGCTCAATCTCAATTCTTGGCCCGCCCCATTCTTTGCGCCTGCGGCAGAAGACCCTGCTGATTGGTTAATAGAGTGAAAACGGCTGGGCGCGATGATTAGTCGGTGGGACATTCCCCACATTGTGATTGGTCCGCAGGAACGTCTCGGAGCGCGCGCGGGAGCGAGCTTTGAAAGTTGACCACCGGGGAGGCTAACCGGTTCCTGAGGGATAATGGTGGCGCTGCCGGGCCTTGGGAGCGGCCTGCAGCCCTGGTGCCCGCTAGATCTCAGCCCTGGTGAGAAAACAACGCCGTGAGTCTCGGGGAGGCCAGGCTGTGGTGCTTTGCGACTGCGTTGCTCCTCTGCCCGGGCCTGGGGTGGGGGTGGGGCGCTTGGCTCTCAGCAGAGTCTGGGGTCTCCAGGTCTGTGCATTCCAGGACAGTGGCGAGCCGGGTCTAAAAGAGCGACCCAACCTAGGAAAGGATAAGGAAAAAAAGAGCTTATATAGTCCGATCTCTTTTCGTTCTTTTGCATGTTTTCTCGGCCCTTTCTTGCTTGTTCTGTAAATCCTCACCGCCTGTCTCACGATTTCTTTGGTTTTAAATAGTAAATCTGGTTTTTTGTTCAGACTTATTTCCTGAACTTCGTGTTCATCGGTTTAAATGGATGTCTCACAGGCACCTCAGACGTCACATGCATGAAACTGGGGTTCCCAAAGCCAGTTATTGGTACCAGCCAATCCACAAACCAGGGAGTCATGACATTCTTTCTTCATCCTTAATGCTCACAGCCACCGGTTGTCCTCCCCTCAGAGATGTCTCTCAGGTCCTCCTTGCTCCTTTTCCTGATGCTGCTGTCCAGCTGCAAGCCCTTATTATAGCCAGCCTATATATTTTAGCCGCTTTCTCATGCTCTTTCAGCCTATTCCCTACACCTCTACCAGGATCACTTTTGAAAACACACACACAAACGTGACCCTATCAAGTCTTTAAGCCTTTAGTGTTTCTCCTTTATTTCTTAAATTAATGACCAAATCTTTGGCAGGCCTTGTAAGAGCGTTCACCACTCACTGACTGCAGTCTTCTTTTCCAAGAGCATAACCTTTGGAGTCAGAACAGTGGATTGGCTCTTCAGCTTAGCATCTCCGTATCATTGAGCAAGTTGCTTAACCTTGCTAAGCCATAGTTTCCTTACATGTCAAATGGGGATTATAATAATATCTACCTCATAGGAGATTTGTGAAGATTAATTTAGTACCTGGCACATAGTAACTGCCAAATAAGTACTAATAATGACTCACCCTTCACATTAAGACTCAATGTTGTAACTATTTTGTTCATTTTTTAAACAGGCTGTACTTTCTTTCCCTTTGTTCTGTCTGGAATGCACTTTTTTGCATTTCTTTCCCTGATAAACTCCTACATTTAGGTCCAGTTGAAGCAGAATCATCCTTCCCACTTCTGTTAATCCTTCCCACCTCCTCCATAATATTTTCTTTTATGCTTTCTAGTGTTTTACATACCTATTACTGTTTTAACACTGATCTATTGTAAAAATAATAATAGTACCTGTCATTTATTGAATTTATTAATTTCCTGACACTAGATCTTTTCTTTTTTCATTGGGACTTGGGTAGTTGTGATCCAGAAATAAGATCAGAAATACTAGTATGTGTTTGAAAATATGCATCTAAGATAAATGGAAGAATATGAGAGAAAAAGAAGCAGGAAAATATGCAAGAATATTTTTAGGAAGAGGATTCTATTTGTTAGGAGAATGATTAGGAAAGAGTGAGTGAATAATTAAGCATGTTAAACAGTCAGTTGCCTCAGATGTCCCTTTGTGCTGCATACCTTATTTGGGTTTATTAACTTGATTGTAAGATTTTCACAAAGGGACATCCGAGGCAATCTTCTATTAACTTCTCTTTTTCTCCAGATTGAATGTATGGGAAAGCCATATCATTCAGTGTTTTGAAGTGTCGTTCATATCTAAAAAGCATTTTCTTGGTATTTTTAGATGATGATCAATCTAATAACCATCTGCCAGTTCTGATTTAAAAAAAGATTTTTAACCTTTCCTGCTTTCTTTTAATTATGCTATACCTTTATTATATATTTGAATGTGAGTTGTGACTAGGAAGTTTTCTTTTCTTTTTTTTTTTTTTAAAGATTTTATTTATTTGACAGAGAAAGAGACAGCAAGAGTGGGAGACAGAGACGCAGGCTTCCCGCTGAGCATGGTGCCAATATGGGTCACAAACCCAGACCATGGTATCATGACCTGAGCTGAAGGCAGACTTTAATGACTGAGCCACCCAGGCGCCCCAAGTTTTCTCTTTTTAAATGTGCTTAGAATCTAAAGGTTATTGATGTTTTACTTGTTATAAAAATGTTTTATTTAATTGCATTTTCTTACTAGAATGGGTGGACACAGTATGGGAACTGGATTTCACAGAGACTGAGCCTTTGGATCCCAGCGTAGAAGCAGAAATCCTAGAGACTGGATTGAATGCATTCACAAAACTATATGAAAGTGTTTTCCCCTTTGCTACTGAAGAACATGGATCTACAGAGGTATGTATGTATGTATGTATGTATGTATGTATAAATAAATAAATAAATAAATGAATGAATAAAAATCAAGCCAGCCATCTTTAGGTGTTAGAAGTGGAAGATGAAAGTCTTTATAATCTGAAGCTTAGCTTTTTTAGTATATAGTTTACATGGAGTATGAGAAGAATAGCATAAAGAATATGGTTCATTTGTTATAAAATCCTAATGGCTAATAGCTAAATCAAGTTGGAAAATTACAGGTTCAGTTTAGGCTTTTGAACATGAGATTCTGTTAGGAAATTCTTAGGGAGATGTAATTGGTCACTGGCAGTGTGAATTGGAAGACTGGGAAGAAAGTAAAAATTCAACCACGTAGATAGAAAGAGCCATCTGAATCAAGGGGATGGGTGAAGTGCAGCGATGCATGAGGTCAGCAAGGAAGAGAAAAGACAGGTTAGGACTAACGAAGCTGGTTTAAGATGATCTGCAGGCAAGCAGTCAGTGTGGCGAGTGTTGATATGAAGACTGGGGAGTAGCGAGGCATCAAGTGCTATAGAGGTTATGGGCAGCCAGAGTCCTGACACAAGGAAGTTGGGGCAGAGGTGATTGGATCATTCTTGGTGACCTACAGAGTCACAGTTACAGGTGAAGTGACGTTAAGAATGAGGTGACTTCTGTAAAGGTAGGAGGTGATTTCTTCTGGAAGTTTCAGGTGAAAAAATGCAGAGTGCTGATAGGATTCTAAATATGCTCTTCTATAAAGTGGCACATGCTAAGCAGTGTGGCTAAGCCAAGCCATTACCTGCCACTTTCGCTGTTTTTAGGAAAGCAGGAAGTACAAGGTGTGATTTCTTTAACTTTCGTGGGAAGATACTCCAGGATAAACCATAGTTAGTTCCTGCTGTGTTTGGTTTATAGAAGTAACCCATTTCCTCTTCATGTGTTTAATTGGCAAAACATGGAGCAATGATACAATTAATAAAATTGTGATTTAGAGTCGAGGGTGTATTTCCTTTCTAACCTAGGCCAGTTCTGAAATCTGCTGAGGGAGAAACTTTCAGATATTTCTTTTCCTACTCCCATAGAACATGTTAAGTAAGTGGCTCTTATTTCTTCAGTTAGTAATTAGAGTGATAAATGGTTTTGAGTACTTTTTTTTTTTAAGATTTTATTTTTATTTATTTGACAGAGGGAGAGAGATGACAAGCAAGCAGAAAGGCAGGCAGAGAGAGAGAGAGTGGGAAGCAGGCTCCCTGCCGAGCAGAGAGCCCGATGCGGGGCTTGATCTCAGGACTCTGAGATATGACCTGAGCCAAGGGCAGAGGCTTTAACCTGCTGAGCCACCCAGGCGCCCGGTTTTGAGTATTTTTAATACAGAGGGGTAACTTGTTTGAGTAAACACTAATATAAGGTGCCCCAAAGGTCTTAGTATAATTTTTAACTATGATAATTTCAGAAATATATATGTTTCAAACCTATTCCCAAATTATTTTTGAAAATTTGATTATTTAAATTTCTTGTATACTTCTTTATCTTTGTAATTTTGAATACTACATTTTAATTTTTTGTTTCAGTCCCAAGTTTTCTCTTTTTAAAGGAGCCAGGTTGGTCTGTTCTTTTTCTTTTTTTAATAAGGTACTAAATACTTGCAAAAATCAAATAACAAGAGATTTTCCCATTTCTCTAATTCTTGGTTTTTATGTCTCTCCCTCCCCCCAGAGCATTTGGACCTTTTTCATTGAGAACAGTATTTCTCACAGGGCACTGGTGGCATTGTTCTATCACTTTGTTCAAACAGTCCATAAGAAAAGTGTCAGTGTGCAGTATCGACAATATGGCCTTCATGCTGCTGGGCTTTATTTTCTGCTGCTGGAAGTACCAGGTATGTATATTTGATATGACAGAATAAATATACTTTTGTTTTCAATTTTTACATTGTTTTGAGCCCTTATATTTTGTTTTCTCACTTCTAAAATGGAGCAGTAGTAACCCATCTCACAGTTGTTCTGAGGATTAAATGAGAGTACGTCTATAAAATACATGGCATGTTACAGGTGTTCAAGAAATATCTTTCCCTTGTTTCTTATTTTTTAATATGGTGTGGCTATAACCTAATGCAATTAATCTGAGAGAGGTAAGGCTTGAGGAGGGCAATTGTTTCCAAGCTACAAGAGTTCCATCCCACCCACCCCCACCTAGTATAAAAATCTGATACTGCCTGCTCATCTTCTGACTCCCTGTCCTGATTGAGAAAGACCGAGGAGTCATTGTATTATATATAATCTCTCTCTTTGCAGATATGAAACAATAGGTTCAAACCATTCTAATAAAGAAAACATGAGAATAGCTAGTAATGCTTGATGAAGGAAAGCAAAGGAAAATAGTCTGTGAGCATTGTTCTACTTTCTTTGTTGTCAGAGCACTTAGGTGGCTGTTCCTCTTATGAGCAGTAAAAGAGTCTCTTCTACTCACCCCAAATCCAAGGCAAGAGAGGATGGCACATAGAGGGGGATGCAGCTGGAGAACCTAAAGTTGCTGCTTTTCATTGTTTATATAAATTCATTTGTAATAAATGTTAAGGATAATGATTATCCCTTATGATTTGGGAATTGGTAAAAAGACATATAAAGCCTTGAACAGTAATTTGTATTATTGTTAAAGCTCCCAATAATGACTTCTGAAATAAGTTTCTAAAGACTTTGGTCTTGCTAAACAGTATCTCAGTTGTAACTGAGCTGTCTCACAGAAAAGTGGTGGTTTTAGGAACCCACTTCTGTTCTTCACTTCACTTACTAGATGCAGTTCCTTCTAATTAAGGCTGAGATATATGCCAAAGTGAAGAGTGTTGTTCATTATAGGCCACTTGCAGCTTTCCAGCAAGTGGCGTTCTTGCCAATTACCTTCTGTTTTTAAATGTTTCTGGATTATGGTTTGATGCTATTGATACTCAATTTTAATCACAGTGTGCAAAACAATCAGGATTGTTTTGGTTATTCTGGGTCCCTTGCATTTCCATGTGAATTATAAGAGGTGCATGTCAATTTGTTCCCAAAAAGGCTTCTGAGATTTTGACAGTGCCCTGAATCTGTAGATCAGTTTGGGGAGTGTTGCTGTTTTAACAACATTAAGTCTTCCAATCCATAAACACAGGCTATCTTTCCATTTATTTCGGTTTTCCCTAATCTGTTTCAGTATTTTATACTTTTCAGTGTATAACTCTTGTACTTAGTAAAAATTATTCCTAAGTATTTTATTCTTTTTCATGCTATTGTAGATGAAACTGTTTTCTCAGTTTCATTTTCAGATTGTTTACTGGTAATGTGTAGAGATACAATTTACTTATTTGTTTACTTAATATTTAAGTGTAGCTGATGTACAATGTTACATTAATTTCAGTCATCCAGTATAGTGATGGAACAAGTGAAAGGCCTATACTTTATGCAATGCTCCTCTAAGTGAGATTGTCATGTCACCGTTCTATGCTATTATAGTACCATTGGGTATATTTTCTGTGCTGTGCCTTTCATTCCCATGACTTCTGGTTCTGTAACTGGAAGCCTTCTATTTCCCCTTACGCATTTTGCCCATCTCCGACCCCTCAAGCAACTACCAGTTTGTTCTCTGTATTGATTGGTTTGTTTCAGCTTTTTTGTTTGTTTGTTTTGTTTTTTTAGTTTTCACATATATGTGAAATCATAGGATATTTGTCTTTCTCTGTCTTATTTATTTCACTTAGCACTACCCTCTAGGTCCGTCTGTGTTGTTGCAAATGGCAAGATCTCATTCTTTTTTGTAGCTGAGTAATCCATTTTATATATATGTACCCCATCTTTATTCATTTATGTATCAATGGACACTTGGGCTGTATCCATACATTGACTATTGTAAATAATGCTGCAGTAAACATAGAGGTGCATGTATATTTTTGGATTAGAGCTTTCTTTGATTAGATACGCAGTAGTAGAATTACTGGATCTTAACAGTATTTCAGTTTTTAATTTTTTGAGTAACTTCCACGCTATTTTCTTTCCACATTGGCTGTACCAACATTCCCACCAACAGTACATGAGAGTTGTTTTTCTTCATATCCTTGCATTTGTCATTTCTTGTCTTTTTTTTTTTTTTTAAGATTTTATTTGTTAGAGAAAGAGAGAGCACGAGCAGGGGGAGGGGCAGAGACAGAGGGAGAAGCAGACTCACCGCTGAGCAGGGAGCCTGACCATGCCCCGCTCCACCATGGACACTGGGACCATGACCTGAGCCAAAGGCAGAAGCTTAGCTGATTGAGCCACCTAGGTGCCCCTCTTTTTTTTTTTTAAAGATTTTTATTTACCCATTTGACCGAGAGAGATCACAAGGAGGCAGAGAGGCAGGCAGAGAGAGAGAACCAGGCTCCCCGCTGAGCAGAGAGCCCGATGAGGGGCTCGATCCCAGGACCCTGAGATCATGACCTGAGCCGAAGGCAGAGGCTTAACCCACTGAGCCACCCAGGCGCCCCACTAGGTGCCCCTCTTGTCTTTTGAATTTTAGCTATTGTGATAGGTATGAAGTAATGTCTCATTGTGGTTTTGGTTTGCATTTCCCTGATGATTAGTAATGTTGAGCATCTTTAAGTACCTGTTGACCATTTGTATGTCTGTTTTGGAAATCTATCTCTTCAGGTCCTCTGCCCTTTTTTAAATCAAAGGAGTACAATTGATTTTCTATTTCTGATCTTATACTATGAAACCTCGCTGAACTCATTTACTGTTTCTAGTAGGATTTTATCTTTATCTGATAGGATTTTATCTTCTGTGAGTAGACATGATTTTACTTCTTTCTTTCCAGTTTAGCTGCCTCGTATATCTTTTTTTTTCCCCCCCCCCAATTGCCCTAATGAGGACCTCCAGTATAGTGCTGAGTGGAAGTCAGAAGGTGGGCATCTTGTCTTGTTCCTGATCTAAGGAGGAAAACTTTCAGTGTTTTGTCCTTAAGGATGATATTTGCTGTGGGTGTTTTGAGGATCACCTTTAAGACATTGTTATTCCTAGTTTGTTGAGTGTTTTATTATGAAAGGGTATTGAATTTTATTATTTGCTTTTTTGTATCTGTGAGATGATCATGTGATTTTTGATTCTTATTCCAATAATATAGTATTATGATGATTGATTTTCATGTTAAACCAATTTTGCATTTCCTTGATCGTAGTGTATAATCCTTTTTGTGTGTTGCAAGATTCTGTTAGCTAGTATTTCCTTTATTTATTTATTTATTCATTCATTCATTCCTTTGTTAGAAATATGGAACACTTCACGAATTTGTGTGTTATCCTTGCCCAGGGCTATGCTAATCTTCTCTGTATTGTTCTAATTTTAGTATATGTGCTGCTGAAGCGAGCACAGCTAATATTTTATTGAAGATTTTTGCATCTGTATACATAAGAGATACTCTCTTTTTGATAAGCTTTTGTCTGGTTTGGGTTTTAGGATAATACTACTCTTATAGGATGAGTTGGGTAATGTTCTTGCCTTTTTTATATTTTGGAAGTTTGTAAAGAAGGTATTGTTTCTCTGCCTTAAATTTTTGGTAGAATTCAATAATGAAGCCATCTGGGCCTGGAGTTTTTTTTGAAAGTTTTTTGTTTGTAAAATCTGTAGTCATATGTTGTTCCCTTCATGTCTGATTGGTAATTTGTATTTTTTTTGTTATTTTCATCAGTCTAGAGGTTTATTAATTGTATTGATCATTTCAAAGAACCCACTTCTGATGTTATTGATTATACTGTATTCTTGGGACACCTGGGTGGCCCAGTCAGTTAAGCATCTTGAGTCGTGGTTTCAGCTCAGGTCATGATCTGAAGGTCATGAGATCGAGCCCCATGTTGGACTCTGAGCTCAGCATGGAGTCTGCTTGAGAGATTCTCTCTCTCTCTCTCCCTCCCCCTCTGCCTCTCTCCTGCTCACGAGTGCACACATTCTCTCTCTCTCTCTCTCTCATAAATTTATAAAATAAAATCTTTAAAAAAAATTACTTCATGGTAGCCTACCCTATACACTAATGAATGAATCCTTATCAAGTTTTTATGGCATGTTTTACAGTCATATTCAAAAATTGGTATTGGAAACATTGTTACATTATTGTTTCCCTTCAAATATAAGTGTATTTTGATAGGCAGTTATCCCTGGATTAACTCGATCCTTTAGAAGCTTGTTTTAAAGCTTTGTTGGAGCAGATATAAGATAGCCTTTACTCTAGAGCTAGTTTAGCCCTACTTTTAAGATAGTTTCTTTCCGGGACACCTGGGTGGGTCAGTGGGTTAAAGCCTCTGCCTTCAGCTCGGGTCGTGATCTCGGGGTCCTAGGATGTCGGGCTCTCTGCTCAGCGGGAGCCTGCTTCCCCCTCTCTCTGCCTGCCTCTCTGTCTACTTGTGATCTCTCTCCTCTCTGTCAAATAAACGAATAAAATCTTTTAAAAAAAAAAAAAAAAAAAGATGTGTTTCTTTCCAATGTGGCTACTAAATGCTCTAGGTGTTTAACTTGCCAGCACTGGCTGGCCAGAACTCAAATATTTCTCAACCTTATGTGAGTTATGAAAGATATTCATCTTCTAGCTCTTTGGAAATTGTTCTTTGCCTACCTTCATAAAATTTTACCCTCTGTGTACATAGCTTATATTCAACTCTATGGAGATCTCTGAAGCTCTTTTTTTGTGTAACTTCCGCTTCTCCAGTACTGTGCTCCATAAACTCCAGCTACCCTTGCTTTCCTGACTCTGATTTTATATTCTCAACTTAGTAACACTGTCATAACATACGTGGGTTCACCATTTTATGCTGTTGTTCAGAAATTGTCTCAAAACACAAAACTGGAGCAATTTTAGGATTTACCTCATTTGTTTTTGTTTCCTCAGAGATTGTTTCTATGCTGCCTATTGCTCCATGTCTGTAAAAGAGTTATTTTACACATTTTTGTCCAATTTTATAGTTTTTGGCTGCATGATGAGTATAATGCAATTACTCCCTGGTTAGATATGGATATCTTATTTATTTCTGATCAGCACTATTTCTCATCTCCTGATGCTGAAGTTGAATGGTACTTATTTGCTAAAGGGTCATTGTTTATTTAGAGTTAATGATAAGCTCATTTTTACTTATTAATTCTTCATCTGTTGTTATAGTCCTATTTCAAGACAATTAAATCTAATCCACCTACTCTTTATTCTTTATAAATAGGCAGTGTAGCCAATCAAGTGTTCCACCAAGTGATGTTTGACAAATGTATTCAGATTCTAAAGAAGAGCTGGCCTCAGGAATCTAACTTAAATCGGAAAAGAAAGAAAGACCAGCCTAAGAACTCTGAGGCAAATCCAAGAGGGAATAGGAAAAGAGGAAAGCCACCTAGGAAAGAAGATATTGAGGTAAAAAATAAATGGAATAATAAAGCATATCTGTACCAACACAAGATTGTGATTTAAGAATTAATTTTATATTATAATATGGTTTTGGGCATCATGATTATAACCAAATGATCCTAAAGTATCATCAGCTCTTCAATATGACCTTAAGTTGCTTCATGCTTTGTGTTCTACTGAGAATACATTTCTACCTTGTCATCTTTCCAACCTCCCCATAATCTCTCACCAGCCTTACTCCCAGGCAACATCCCAACAGGTGTATTTGCCACATTATCTCATTGTCATTAGAGAGGAAGATTGAAGTATCCTGAGGACTCATGTCCATAAGAGTGTAATGGATAAATATTAATTCCAAATTCTTGTGTGATGACTAGGTAGGATAGTGGACGTTCTTTGACATGAAAACTTCCAAAAAGCAATTCCCATTGACACAAAAATACAGAGCTAGAACCTATTCTGTAGTCATCTAGTCCAGTGATTTATTGTTCTGGCTGTGGAGACAGAGCAGTTAAGGGACCTGATCAGGGTCATACCACCTCAGCAATTCAGCAATCACCTGAAGTTTAACTGGACTTGGATTTGAGTACATTGATAACCATGGGACAAAGTGTTAGGCATTACTATGCAGCAGGTGAAGCAGGCATCACCTATACATTTCTTTATAATCTAGGTGGATGAAATAGAAGAACACGAAGATGAAGACAGTATTTGTTTTTCTGCCCGAGACCTTTGTCAGATTCGAAATACCATCTTTCACCTTTTGAAGAATTTTTTAAGGCTGCTGTCCAAATTTTCCCTGAAAGAAAAGCCACAGTGTATACAGAATTGTATAGAAGTAAGTAAGAATTCCAAAAAACCCTGGGGCAACCTCAAAGGGCAGAGGTGATGGCTAATACTTAATGAGTAGGAAAAATCAGGTGTCTTCTTGTTATCTGTTTTCCAGGTCTTTGTTGCATTAACTAATTTTGAACCAGTTCTTCATGAATTCCATGTGACCCGGGCCAGGTGGGTCACTAATTCTTCTAATGCTAAAATATTGCTCTAGCAAAAGTATAAATGCCATTTTATCCTAATTGGCACACAAGGAAAATTTATTCATTTGGATGTGGTTTATTATAGGGTTACTGAAGATTCAGAATAATATCATATACATTAACTAATCTTTTGCCTTTTTTCTTTAGAAACCTTAACCAAGCAAAATATGTACCAGAACTGGCTTATCATGGATTGTATTTGCTCTGCGCCCCCATTCATGGAGAAGGAAATAAGGTAAAGGAGAAAAAGATTTAATTTAATAATTTAATTACTGGTTGAATGGAAAGCATCTGAATCATATAGTGGAAAAATATTGGCAGCATTTGGTGTAATTGCCATTTTAATTTACCAAGTCATTTTCATGATCTTATATCATTTGTAGCAAAAAAAAAGCATTACCATTTCTGTTTGCTGCCTGTTCTTCATAACCAAACTGATATTCAAATACTTGAAGGCCATGGCAAATTACTGTTAAGTTTCTTTTTTTTTTTAAAGATTTTATTTATTTATTTGACGCAGAGAGAGAGAGATCACAAGTAGGCAGAGAGGCAGGCAGAGAGAGAGGGGGAAGCAGGCTCCCCGCAGAGCAGAGAGTCCGATGTGGGGCTCGATCCCAGGACCCTGAGATCATGACCTGAGCCGAAGGCAGAGGCTTTAACCCACTGAGCCACCCAGGCACCCCTACTGTTAGGTTTCATACAAAAAATGGTTCCAGTGTGCATTAGATAAGAAGAACACTGAATAGAATGTCACTTTTAGAGAAACAGTCACCAGATTGTTCTCAAAAGAACAGACAGTTGTGGAATTTTAAAGTTTTCCTTGGCAAGTTTCATGTGTGCTTCAGTATTTCTATTAGTGTTTATATCATTTTAGTTGAGAATTCTATAGAAATTTTGGTGGTTATCTTTCCTAGTTAGTATTCATATATGGATTTTGCTCACTGAGGTAGTATCACTATCTAAACTTTGGAGTCAGGGTTCTTCAAGCATTATGGTGTTACTAGACTTGGATGTCATTAATAAAACAAGATTTTACAAGAAATGTAGTAGAATGAGGTCCTATGACTTTTGGTGACTGTGCTACACTTAATTTCTAAGGTGAATTGCATGTTGGTTAAGAGGTAGGTTCGAAGATGGTGACTAACATAACACAATAAAAATGTAATAAAATAAAGTCAATTGGGTCTTTAAGAAAAAAAAAAAGAAGTAGGTTCGAGGGCACCTGGATGGCTCAGTCAGTTAAGCGCTGACTCTTGGTTTTGGCTCAGGTCGTGATCTCAGGGTCCTGGAATCAAGCCCCACATTGGGCTCGGTGTTTAGCATGGAGTCTGGTTGTCCCTCTCCCTCTGCTCCTCTTCTCTCTCTTTCTCATAAATAAATAAAATCTTAAAAACAAGAAAAGAAATAGGTTTGGGACTGTGGGCCAGGTTTTGTACATCAGTGATTGAATTCTGGCCCCACCCCCTTTAGCTGTGCCTCCTTGTATGAGGTAGTTGGCCTTTCCAAAGCCTCAGTCTTCTCATAGGGTTGTCAGGAGGTGGAAATGAAAGAATGCCTGTCAGATGCTGAGTGCCATGCCTGTTTAGAAAACATGCCATATTTTATAATTTATTATACCATTTTCCTTTCTGTGTTTGAAATATGAGTGGGATAGAATTCACATGAGTGCTTTCAATTTCTATGTTCTTTGTAACATTTGTAAAGGTTAGCTGGATGGGGAAATTTATGCCTTTAGGTCCACAATATCTCTCAAGATGTAGTATTTTTTTAATTATGAGAGGGTTGACTAGATGTTAGACATGTGGGTTTTAGCCATGGAGGCTCTTTTATTAGGTATGAAGTGGAAATAATATTAATATATATAATGGAAATGCCTCGCTTACGTTATGCAGTTGTGAGGTTTAAGATTAAACCTAGTAATATATATGAATGTGCTTAACACCATACCTGCCACATATGTGGTTTTCAATACAGGTTTTATTTACAGGATGAATGAACTGGTTAGTCGAGTAAATTATATGAGGTGATATATTGGAAGGTGCGTTATAAACTTCAGGTAAAACACAAGTGTAAAATGCCATTCTTCCCTTGTTCTATCAGGGATTAGCAGTAGCATTTTTTTGCCATTTAGAAGTGACAATTAATCCTCTATTTGCCCTGATTTCAGGGCTACAGTTTGAAAGGGTAGGGAGAAAAACTAGATGACATTCCTATCACTACCTATAAGCAGTGTTTTAACACTGTTTCCATCATGTGTTTATTGAATACTTGGTAATTGTCCAAGAAACACATTTCTGGTGTTCACCCAAAAACTCTGTGAACCCGACTTATCTTCACACAGCTTGAAATGGTTTCCCCTGGGACACCTAGGTGGCTCAGTTAGTTAAGCATCTGCCTTCGGCTCATGTCATGATCCCAGGGTCCTGAGATCGAGCCCTGTGTCCGGCTCTTGGCTCAGTGAGGAACCTGCTTCTCCCTCTTCCTTTGATCCACCCCCCAACTTGTGCGAGTGTGCTCTCTTTCTCTCTCTCAAATAAATAAAATCTTAAAAAAAAAAAAAAAGAAAGAAAAATGGTTTACTGTGGTCTGCATCGTTCTCTTTGAGGCCCTTGGATTCTTTATCATGCCTTAAATAGAATTTTCTTCTCTTTCAGGTTATAAGTTGTGTTTTCCATCAAATGCTAAATGTGATATTAATGTTAGAAGCAGGCGAAGGAGCCCATCGTGCTCCCCTTAGTATTACAACATCAGTCATCAACAGTAGAAAGCAGGCGGTCCAGTTCATCAGGTGAGGCATACACAGCTTGAATTTTCACTCTCTTTATCACTCTCCCTTAAACCTCCTGGGCCCTGTACTGGCCAGGATTTCTGACACCTATGGAAACTAACAGATTTCTGGCCTGTTATGGTTTTGGGGGTCAAAGTAAAGCACTTCAGAGCTCCTCTGGTTCACGTGGCCCTGAGTTCACTGTTGGTAGCCTCTGCATGGGGTCATTGCTGAGGGATACAGAGTCTGTAATTCATGGGCTAGCACCGGCCTCCAGCTTAGTATACACGAGCCTATAAGGTTAGGCTCTGAGGAACAACAGTTTGCTTCTCATCTGTTTTATCATTTGCCTCAGTGTTTGCCTCTCTTACGAGTCTGCCTCTTCCTTTCCTTTTTGTATTTCTGTCTTCTTTTAGTCTCTTTCTCTTTGTTCCTTGCCACTTTTTCCTTGTTTCTTCTCACTTTTCATCCCCTTCCCCCTACAGACCATACTTCCTAAAGGGAAGAACTAAATTAATTTTTACTTCTTTAACAATAATTGATAGACCAGTTTTCCCCTCATGAATCACATAGCTTCACCTAAGAAGTTTCATTTCTCAGCTTTACTGAGGAAGACATATTTGCTATGTCATTGGCTTTTCTTTCCCTCCTTTATTGAATTTTTGGCATGCATTGTGGAGGTGGTGGAATGAATTGGTAAGTATATGAGAGTGTATACATGCCTGCAGGTGTACGTGGGATATAGTGTAGTTGGAGATGTGAGGTGTAGATGGTAGAATCCAGATATGTATAGGCCGTCATCTGATCATTGAGCAAATATCTCTTGTGGGGGGTTTCTTAAAACATTAAATAACTAAGATGATTTAAGTGGAAACATCCATTTTGGTTCTTCCATAACAGTTCATGATGTCTCTAATTGCTGTAGTATCCATATAATGGTACAGATAAACACTAAAAATGGGTCAAATCTGGGCATTACTATGATAATCTGGGGCACCTGGCTGCCTCAGTCGGAGGGGTGTGTGACTCTTCATCTTGGGGGCATGGGGTTGAGCCCACATTGGGGGTAGAGATTACTAAAATAAATAAGTAAACTTAAAAAAATAATAATAATCTTGGATTAAAGTTTGGAGATTAACAAAGCCAATGAAATGGTAGCATTTCACTCAGCTACCACAAGGTGGTGCTGTGTCTTATTATTATTTACCCCAAAAAGTTATATTTTAATATGAGTCTCAATGTGAAATTTAGTAAATAGCCAAAAAAGTCATACGAAGATTGCATATTTGCTCCTCCCTGACTGTAGCTATCTGCTTGGCAGCAACTCTCTGAAACCACATAAAGGACACAGTGAATGGTTTTCTGCTGTGAAACTGTTTTACTCTATTCACTGAAACAATGCTTGCAATATGGGGTAGTTTTTAATATTCGGGATTTCTAAAACATAGAGGTCATGGTGTTTGACACAGAATCAAAAAATTACTATTTTGTGTAGTTGGTGTATTGTAAACAATGGGTGTGGTTTCTTTTTTAAATAGCTTGCTTGTGGATGAATTAAAGGAAAATGTATTCCCAGTCCTTCGTATCTTACTCCAGCACATCTGTGTGAAGGTACCATTTGCTTTAATAGTAATAATAATAAAGATGATAAAAATATATACTGTATGTGAAGGTAAATGTGTATGTTTGTGTGTATATTTGTTCTTGTGACTGAGTCTGTTATCATTATGGAAAGTCTTTTTATTTAATATTTTCACTACAAGTTCCCATTGACAGAGTGTTCTTTTGGGGGGGAATAATTTTTATTTTGGAAGATTTCAAACATATGAATAAATAGAATAGGGTGATGAGCACCTACCTTCAACAATTTTGTGTCATTTATACCCATATAAGGTATAATTTCCTCAATACATGTGAACTTTGGGTTTTTCTTTTTTTAATCAAATTCCACCATATCCATTGATGCTTAAATATTTCATATGTATCTCTAGAAGATAAGAACTCTAAAAACATAACCACTAAATACTACCACACCAAAGAAAATATACAGTAATTCCTTAATATCACCAAATATCCAGTTAATGTTCAAATTTTTATGATTATATCTCTAGTTTCATTCGGACAAATGATTCTTAACTTGACTGCAGTATATTCTAGGGGGGTCCATAAACTCTCTGAAATTATGTGCTAAGTTTGTATTTCTGAGGGAAGGGCTTATAGATTTCTTACAGATTAGTTTTCAAGGGGATCTGAAACCTAAAATTTGCTAGCCATTTTTATAACATTTAAAGATTCACTGAACTAGTTATATTCATTAATTTTCCATTTGTATCACAACATATGTTTGAATTGTCCTCTAGGTAGGTATTGGCTGGACAGCCTCTCAATGCTTATGTTTCAGGTGACTGATAAATCAGAGTATCGGACCTATGCAGCCCAGTCCCTGGTACAGCTGCTCAGCAAACTTCCCAATAGGGAATATGCTACATTCATTGCCTGGCTTTACAGATATTCACGAAGTTCCAAGGTAGGAGATATGCATAAAATCTTGGTTCCTGGCTCTGCAACCTCCTGACAGACAGATCTGAATACACAAGGGATACTTTGGTTTTTATTCCTGTCTGATGGAGATTCTTATGATTTTGCTTTATCAGATCCCACACAGGGTTTTTACTCTAGATGTTGTCTTAGCTCTATTGGAACTGCCTGAAAGAGCGGTAGATAACACTCTCTCGTTGGAGCATCAGAAGATCTTAAAGCATAAGTTCTTGGTGCAGGAAATTATATTTGACCGTTGTATAGACAAGGCACCGACTGTCCGCAGCAAGGCACTGTCCAGTTTTGCACATTGCCTGGAAGTATCTGTTACCACTGCATCGGAGAGCATACTGGAACTTCTTAGTAACAGTAAGTGTGGTGACCATTGGGACATGGAACCTGTCTTGTGCTTTTCAAGAAATTGGACTGTAAGGAAAATCATTCTTTGCTGTTGCAAAAGTAATAGATACAGTATGATATACTTTTACCCTCATAAAATAATTTCAATATACTTCGTTGTTGAATAACTTTTTAAATACAGTCATACCTTAGAGATTTTGTGGGTTTAGTTCCACACCACCACAGTAAAACAAATATTGCAATAAAGCAAGTGAAATGAATTTTTTGATTTCCCAGTACATATAAAAGTTATGTTTACAATACACTGTTGTCAGGTGGAAATAGCATTATTTCTAAAAAAGTACTTATCATAATTTAAAAATACTTTATTGCTAAAAATGCTAAGTATCATGTGAGCTTTTAGCAAGTTGCAGTCTTTCTACCAGTGGAGGGTCTTGCCTTAGTGTTGATCGCTGCTGACCAACCAGCGTGGTGGTTGCTGAAGGGTGGGGTGGCTCTGGCAGCTTCTTAAAATAAGACAGTGATAAAGTTTGCCACATTAATTGACTCTTCTTTTCACAAATCATTTCTCAGTAGTAGGTGATACTGTTTGATAGCATTTTACTGAGAGTAGAACTTTCTTCCGAAATTGGAGTTCATTCCCAACCCTCACAGCTTCTTCACCACAGGTAGATTCCATCCTAGGGAACCACTGTCTTCGCTCACCTGTAAGAAGATACTCCTCATCTGTTCAAGTTTTATCATGAGATTATAGCAATTCAGTCACATTTCCAGGCTTTGCTTCTAATTCTTGTTTGCACATCTGCAGTCAGAATACATATATCATTTATTAAGTTTGCTGTGTTATATGGGTATGATTCATAGTACCCCAAAACAATTATAATAGTAACATCAAAGATCACTGTTCGTAGGTCACACCATAAATATGACAAAGTTTGAAATATTTTGAGAATTACCAAAACCTGGCAGACACAAACCGAGCAAATACTATTGGAAAAATGGCACCCATAGATTTGCTTGTTGCAGTTACCACAAATTCTCAATTTGTTAAAACTGCAGTTATCTGTGAAGCACAGTAAAGCAAAGTGTGATAAAACAAGGTATGCCTGTTAGACAAGGCTGATAAATTTGAAAGGTCTTTTAGGGTATTTTAGATATTCATGTTTTGGAGGTGAGGTTGTTGGCTGCCTTTACTATTACTTTGCATTTTTGGGTATTGGCTATATTGGGCCTAATATCCAACCATTTCAAATGCATACCAAAGAGAACATTATTGTCAGCAGTTTAGAATCTGTCTTGTTTTTATGCCTAATTATCTTGATTTTGGTGATTCTGTGAATATTTATTTGGGGCTTATGATAGTATGACATTTTTCCCTCTTTTCATTCTGCTTATTTTTAGGTCCTGCAATTTCAAGAATAGAGAGCCATCCTGGTACCTTACCGAGAAATTCATCAGGTAATGGGTGAATATATTTTCCAATATTGAATAATTGTCTTTTTTACTTAAAGGACTTGCTGGGTATTTGACATGTTTTTGCTATTTCCCATATTTACCTTTTTAATATTGAACTTTATTTCTTCATCAAGGAAATTGAAATTCATTTCAATGATGTAGTAATTTAAATGTGTAATATGCCATGCTTATATTACTAAGCGGTATAACAAATTTTTATCTTAATGACTGATCTTTTTTTTTTAATTTATTATTTTTAAGCTTTTTCCTGTCAGAGGCAAACACTTAACCCTTCTGGAGGCTCAGGGGTGATCAATATAGACAGCAGTGGTGAAACAGATGGATCTGGGGGTATGTCAGTTTTTATTACTATCAGATGAGTAATAACTTTTGGATTTCAGACAACTGTAAGTAGAGTCTAAAAACCTTGGATTTTTTCCTGATTAATTCACCCTAACAATTGGAACATCTTAAAAGTGGAATGATTTCTATTTTATTATATCTTAGATGTCCTTGTACATACTCTGTTTCATCTTAAGGTAAAGAACAAGCTACATTCCACTTATCATGTCCTAAACCTCAGTATTTCTGTGACACATAAGAGAATATTAGCAAATATTTTATTTCCTTATTAAAGGCAGTCATTGTGAACTCTTGGGATTGCTGACCAAAAAGCTGCTAGAGAAAGAGCCGCACATAATAAATTTGTGTTTGGAGAAAAGTTATCATAAAAAAAAAAGAAAAGGTGAAGAATACTTTTGTATCCAATCTTGTTCCTATTTTTAATTCCTCTTTATTTTTTCACCATATCATCTTGACTCTGATAAGGCATCCCAGAATTCACTTTTAATAAATGATAGGGAACTATAAATTGAAGCTCACATTGAAAAAGTCAATTCAGAATTTAGATTATAATTTCTCTTGATGAATAATATAAACTGTACATACTGTATGGGATGGTTGTGGGGTCCTCTCTCCCATGGCCTCGAGCAGAGAATTCTGAATACAAGTGATGCCTGATCACTTTGATTGACTTATTGAACCCAGAGTAATCTGGCAGTGCTTAAGTGCTAATGTGATTCAGAAGGGAAAAATACAAATCTAGACTGGTAAGTGGGTAGATCTGGAGCCTACTCCCAGATTCTGTGTCTGTCTACCTATGTGATCTTGAAAAAGTCACTTTACTTCTCTGGGCTCCTTTTTCATCTGTAAGATGACGTAGCATGAAATAGTGGGGAACACTATTTAGAAATGAGAGGTGTTCTGAATTCTTGTACCAATTCTGGTACTAAATAGCTGCCTGACTAAGACATGAAAGCTAACCAAGCACCCTAATTTGTAACTTTCTGAGTCTAACACCCTCCCTGTCTTTCACAGAGGGCTGTTGTCAGTCTGTGAAAATAATGTTCAGAGAAGTGATTTTTCAAGATAGATAAGTGAGAATATATGTGTAGAGAATTAATTATATAATTAATTAATTTATCCTATTAACATTTATCTGGCCCCTTTTAATCTGTGATAGGCATTGTCGATACAGACTGTAATAAAACATAGTTCCATGTGTTGAGGAGCAGTGGGAATAATAAATGTGTGTATACAAATTTTACTTACATGTTTATATATATAAATTAGTAATGTCAGGTAAGTGCTGAGTTGTATGTAAAGTGCCATGAGATTAATTACTTATTATTTTAGCCTGAAAGATCAGCATGGAATTAGATTTATATGGCTAGATATTAGGATGTGTTACTCAAATTCAGAGCAATAGCTCAATAAGTATATAAACTGATTTCCTAAGATATTATAAAAAATTTATTCTGCAAAAATGTTGAATGTCTGTGTTGACTCCAGTCTTAACAAGTTAAGTGCTAAGTGTTTTCTTGGGGAAGGTGAAGGGGAATCCTTTTTTTTTTTTTTTTTTTTTTGAGATGTAATTCACATATCATAAAAATTCACCATTTAAAGTGTATGATTTGGGGTGCCTGGGTGGCTCAGTCATTAAGTCTATGCCATTGGCTCAGGTCATGATCCCAGGGTCCTGGGATTGAGCCCCCAGTCAGGCTCCCTGCTTGGCAGGAAACCTACTTCTCCCTCCCTCACTTCCCCTGCTTCTGTTCCCTCTCTTGCTATGTCTCTGTCAAATAAATAAATAAAATCTTTAAAAAATATAAGTGTATGATTTAGTGGTTTTTACTGTATTTACAAAATTGATCAATTTTCAGAATATTTCCTTTACCAAAAAAGAAACCCCATTCTCATTAGTGGTTCCTCCCCAGCCTCTGCCAACCACCGATTTGCTTTCTGTCTCTACAGATTTGCCTATTCTGGCAATCTGCCTATTCCACATAGGTGGAAGCATACAATATGTGTTCTTTTGTGGATGGCTTCTTTCATGTAGTATAACATTTTCATCCATATTTCATATCAATATTTCATTACTTTTTATACTTACATAATAGTCCATCGTGTGGATAATACTACGTTTTGTGTGTTCATTTATCAGTTGATGGACTTTTGGGTTGTTTCCATCTTTTGGCTATTATGAATGATGCTGCTATGAACATTCTTGTGCAGGTTTTGTATATAAATCTATTCACTCCTTTTGGGTATACACCTAGGAGTGAAACTACTGGGTCATGTGGTAACTCTGTTTAACATTTTGAGGAACTGCCAAACTTTTTCCAGAGTGGCCATACTATTTTTCACATTTACACACTAGCATGTGTAATAATTTTTATTTCTTTACATCCTTACCAACACTTGTCATGTCTATTCTTTTTATTGTAGCCATCCTAGTGGATGTGAAGTGGTATCTATCTCATTTTTTTTTAAAGATTTTATTTATTTATTTGAGAGAGAGAGATGACAAGTAGGTAGAGAGGCAGGCAGAGAGAGAGAGAAAGAGAAGCAGGCTCCCTGCTGAGCAGAGAGCCCAATGCGGGGCTCAATCCCAGGACTCTGAGATCACGACCTGGGCCGAAGGCAGAGGCTTTAACCCACTGAGCCACCCAGGCACCCCTTCACTGTGGTTTTGATCTTATTTCCCTAATGACTAACAATGTTAAGCAAATTTTCTCGTGTTTATTGGCCATTTATATGTCTTTGGAGAAATGTCTATTCAGCTTCTTTGCCCATTTTTTAAAATGGGTTGTTTGTCTATATCTATAAAGTTAAAACAGCTTTTTACGTATTCTGGATCCAAATTCCTTATCAGATATATGATTTACAAATACTTATTTTCTCATTCTGGGGGTTTATTTTTTTCACTTTCTTGATGGTGCTCTTTGAAGCATAAAACATTTTAGCCATAAAACTCTAGCTGTCCACTTTTTCTTTTTCACTTGTGCTTTTGTTATCACAGCTAAGAAACCACTGCCTAATTTTTCATGAAGATTTGCTTTTATGTTTTTCTCTCAGAGTTTTGTAATTTTAGCTGGTATGTTTTGGTCTGGAATCAATTTTAGTTAATTCTTCCATATGGTGTGAAGTAGGGTCCAACTTTTGCATGTGGATATCTAGTTTAACACAGCAACGTTTGTTTAAAATACTTTCTTCTCCTTTGAATACTCTTGGGACCCTTGTCAAAAATCAACCGACCATAGACTCATGGGCTTATTCTGTACTTTCATTTCTATTCCACTGATATTCCATTGTCTCTCTTTATAGCAGGACCACACTGTGTTAATTACTGGTGCTTTATAGTAACTTTGAAATAAGGAAGTATAGCTTCTGCATCCTTGTTCTTATTTTTCTAGATAAATTTGGCTATTCTGTGTCTCATATTTCCATATGAATTTTAGGATCATCTCTCAATTTCGGGGAACAAAAAAAGCCAGCTTGGATTTTGGTAAGGATTGGTCTGTAGATCACTTTAGGGAGTAATGCCATCTTAACAATATTAAGCCCTTCAGTCCATGAACATGGGATGCCTTTTTATTAGATCTTCTTTAATTTGTTTCACTGATATTTTTTCAGTGTACAATTCTTGCTCTTTGAGTTCCTTCCTAAATATTTTATTCTTTTTGATACTATAATGAATTCCAGTAGTTTCTTAATTTTCTAATTATCCATTGCTAGTTTTTACAACTGATGTTTGATGATTTGACCTTGTGTCCTGCAACCTTGCTAAATTTGTTATTAGTTATAATTCTATGTATGTGTATGGATTCCTTAGGATTTTCTATATAAGCTCATGCCATCTGTGAACAGAGAGAGTTTTATTTCTTTCTTTTCCATCTGGGTGCCTTTTCTGTCTTTTCCTTGCCTACTTTCCCTGGTGAGGACCTTTAGTACAGTGTTGAAAAGAAGTGGGAAGAGCAGACATTCTTGTCTTTCTTCTGTACTTAGTTTTCAGTCTTTCACTATTGAATGTGATGTTAGCTGTGAGTTTTTTCAGGATGACTTTTAGCAGTGTGACGAAGTTTCCTTCTCTTCTGAGTTTTTGAATGTTTTTATTATGAAAGGGTGTTGGATTTTGGAAATGCATTTTCCTCATCTGTGGAGATGATCATGTGGTCTTTGTCCTTTATTGTATCGCCAATTAGTTACATTGATTGATTACATTTCATTCCTGGGGTAAATCCCAAGCATGGTATATAATCCGTTTTGTATCTTTCTAGATTTGATTTGCGGATATTTTGTTGAAGATTTTGTGTATGTATTCACAAGGGATTTGGGTCTGTTGTGTTCTTTTCTTGAGATATTTTTACCTGGTTTTACTCTCAGGGTAATACTGCTTAATAGAATGTAATGGGAAGTGTTTTCTTCTTTAAATGAGTTTATGAAGAATTGGTTTTCATTTTTGTTTTAACATTTCGTGGAATTCTCCACTAAAGTCCTCTGGTCCTGGACTTTTGTGCATATGTGGGAAAGTTTTTGTTTTGTTTTGTTTTATTTTGAGGGTTTTTTTTTTTTGTGAGAAGGTTTTTGATTACTTGTTATTATATTGAGACTATTTCTTCTTGAGTCAGTTTCAGTAGTTTTTATCTTTGAGGACATTTGTCCATTTCATCCAGATTACTTAATGTAACAAAATTGTTCATAGTATTTCTTTGCAAATTCTTTTTATTTCTGTAGTGGCAGTAGTAATGTTTCCTCCTTCTTTCCTGATTTTAAGAGTTTAAATCTTCTTTCTTTTTTTCTAGCTAAAAGTTTGTTAATTCTGTCTTTTTCAAGGAACCTAATTTTGATTTCATTGATTTTTTTCTATTGTTTTCCATTCTCTATTTGATTTTGTAATGTATTTCCTTGTATAACAGCAGCTTGCAGAGTGTAGTTGGGGATCCCTTAGCCTCCTCAGCAGATCATTGAAGTTAATATTGTTCTCATAATAATACCAAGACTCTGCACTGTAAAGCATTCTGATTTTGAAGAGTCTTGAGAATCTTTTTTATTTAGCCAGACATTAAAGAGTTTGCAAAGATGTAAAAGACAATGTCATTGTCACTAAATATGTTTTGGGGGGAAATAGAATTAGTTTTCATTTAAAAATGTGCTATTTAGGGCGCCTGGGTGGCTCAGTTGGTTGAGCAACTGCCTTTGGCTCAGGTCATGATCCTTGAGTTCCAGGATCCCACATTGGTCTCCCAGCTCCATGGGGAGTCTGCTTCTTCCTCTGACCTTCTCTCTTCTCATGCTCTCTCTCTCACTTTCTCTGTCTCTCAAATAAATAAATAAAATCTTTAAAAAAATAAAAATGTGCCATTTATAGTGACATATCCTATTTTAAAATGAATTATTAAATCTTTTTACTAGAGATTTTTACCAAAAAAGCCTTTAGGAGTCTTCAAAGAGTTTTAATAGTGTAAAGAGGCTTGTGATCAAAAAGTTTTAAAGCTACTGTTATATATTATTTAGTATTTAAAAAAAATTATGATTTAGAGATTCTTTTTTTGTAGCTAAACAAAATGGAAAAGCTAAATAATTCATTCAGAATTTTAGATCTAGGAGCCAGGATTAAAAATTGAATTTTTAGGGGTGCCTGGGTGGCTCAGTGGGTTAAAGCCTCTGCCTTCGGCTCAGGTTGTGATCTCAGATTCCTGGGATAGAGCCCTACATCTGGCTCTCTGCTCAGCAGGGAGCCTTCTTCCCCTTCACTCTCTGCCTACCTCTCTGCCTACTTGTGATCTCTCTCTCTGTCAAATAAGTAAATAAAATCTTTTTAAAAAATTGAATTTTTAATATTCCAGAATTTATGCCCTTCAAATATTATACTATTCTGTCCTTTGCATTATTGTGACTAGCTAGTTATTTGACATTTCTTCTTTTTCTACACTATTTCGTACTTGGATTTCTTGGGATTTAAAACAAGCTAATTAGTTAATTTTTTAGAGTATTTTCTCAGTAATGTGTGATAAGATGTTAGATACTGTAAATACAGTTTTTCTCAGACCATAATGATTCTTTGTCATTTCCTCAACAGTGAGATGTGTCATGGCAATGCTGAAAAAGAGAATCAGGGATGAGAAGACCAATGTCAGGAAGTCTGCACTGCAGGTGTGAGTTTTTTCTAGATATCCTTGAATGTGCTCTCTTTTTAACAGTAAAAACTTGGAAATATTTTGTAAAAACCCCAGCCATTGTCATTATTTAACTTCTTTTTTACTTAATTTGTTCACTTTGACCCTGTTGTATATATAAATTACAGAGATGATCTAAAGGTTTGTCTGTTTTTAAGTTTTAAAGTTGTTGACTTTTTAAGAATCACATATTTATATCCTTAACTTCTTTTTTTATTAGGGATTCTTAATCTAGGGACCATGGATGGATTTTGATAGGGTGCATGTAACTGCTGAATTTGTTTGTAAATACTTGTTTATGTAAAATGTATGTCAAATTTTCTCCAGAGAGAGACCTTAGCTTTCATCAGATTCTGAAAAGCTGAGATGTTACTGGGTGGAGGGATGGATCCCTGACCTCAAAAGTTTTAAGAACCACAGACTTAAGTCTCATTTTTGTCTACAGTGTGTCTTTTTACTATGAATAAGTCATCAATTCATGTTATGTATGTTCCTTCTAGGTACTAGTGAGTATTTTGAAACACTGTGACATCTCCGGTATGAAAGAAGAGCTATCACTTCTGCAGGACCAGTGTCGGGACCCTGCAGTATCTGTTCGAAAGCAGGCCTTACAGTCTCTTACTGAACTTCTCATGGTGAGGAACAGTGCATTTTTATATGAAAAATAATTCGGCATAAATAATTACCTCTTGCTAAATACTAAGTTGACTAGTGGAAATTCTACCAAGTCTACTCTAGGACTCTACAGTGTAAGAGAAGAGGTATCTTTCAATTACATATGATAGATTATGTTTCATATTGATGTAAATTATGAACTAATGCTAGAGAATGCTAGTAATTAACCTCTTCTTGACTGCAACTTAAATCTCCCATAGAAATGTGAATTTTATTTTTATTTTTATTTTTTTTTTTTTAAGATTTTATTTATTTATTTATTTGACAGAGAGAGAGAGAGGGAGCATAAGGAGGCAGAGAGGCAGGCAGAGAGAGGGGAAAGCAGGCTCCCTGCCGAGCAGAGAGTCCGATGGCAGGGCTCGATCCCAGAACCCTGAGATCATGACCTGAGCCGAAGGCAGAGGCTTAACCCACTGAGCCACCCAGGCGCCCCAGAAATGTGAATTTTAAAATGAATTTGGTTAGGTCAGAGGCCTAGATTAATTTTTCCACATTAAAACCTATTAGATGATATTACTGGAAGAACAGATCCACTAATCTGATATGTAATTTACTTCTACCAAATAATTAGCTTTTGAAGAATTTTAAAAGCATGTTTATTTCTTTACTTCATGATAGAAAGCAATAAGCAATGCATACTTTTACTTCCTCTGTCAGCATCTATTGTAATTGCTTCTTTTGTTCTTGATCTTGAATTACCAAAAAGTGCTGATTTACTACTAATAATACCGTAATGACTTCCTAAGTTTAAAATTTCAATACGCATGGATATACAATAATTGGAGATTGAACTTTGTTTTAACATATATTTCAAATGTTGATTTTTTTTTTCACTTTGATGGTTTATTTGTACTTGTGTGTGTGTGTGACTATTTTTAATCTGTTTCAATATTGACCACAGCCTCACTGATTTGTATTTAGACTTCTGGTAGCATCAGACTTCTTTATGACTTCATGATGTTTAATTCCTAAGGCCCAACCTGAATGTGTCCAGATACAGAAAGCCTGGCTGACGGGGACCATCCCAGCTGTGATGGACTGTGAGAGCTCAGTGCAAGAAAAGGCTCTGGAATGCCTTGACCAGCTCCTGTTACAGAACATTAAGCATTACAATAAATTCCATACTGGAGACAATAGCCAGGTATTGGCTTGGGCACTTCTTACTCTCCTTAGTACAGAAAACCAGGAACTGAGGTATGTTAATTCAAATCACTTAGCGTTTTTGTAGTGACAGTTTTTTGTGAAGCTTTGATTACGTCCTTTGCTTTTCTCTGAGTGTTTAATAAATGTCTTAATATGTAGTGGAAAGCACTGATGGACATGATACATTAATAGTAACTTTCCAGATACTCATTTTTATGAACGATGACTTTCTAGTTCATTCAAATTAAACTTTTCCTGACATCTTATTGGATTGGTTGACTTAATACCACTGCAGTATTTTTTTCCCCATCTAATAACATTTACTGAGCATATACTGTACAGTGAATACTGCATTGAGGGGTTAGCAAATTTTATCTATACTGCAATAATCTTACAATTAGCTTGAGTTTATACTACCTTAAGTGACTTTTTTTTTTAATCCTGTATGAAACACTTCCCAACTCGTTTACATGTAGTCATGGAGGAATTACCACACAATAGAAACATACTAGATTTTGTATTATAAAATGCCTTTCTGTGGCCCTGGCAAATCCCCAGTAAAATGGTGCTTAGGAGCTGTGGAGAAAGCAATGGGGAGTTAGCGTTAAACGGGTACAAAGTTTTACTGGGGGATGGTAACAAAGTCCTGGGGATGGATGATTGGCACAACAGTGTGACCCCACTGAACTATACACCTAAAAATTGTTAAAATGATAAATTTTATATTTTACCACAAGGAAAAAAAAATTATTTGGCCAAAATTAGGAAGGAGAGTATAGAATTAGGGTCATAAATGTAAAAAAGTTTTGAAATAGCCATTATAAAAAATGAGCAAGGGCAACAGTCCTCAAAGTGTGATGGATTCATGAGCTCAGACTATTTTGATCATAATATTAAGATGTTATATGCCATTTTTTACTTTTATTCTTTCACAGTACAGCAGAGTTTTCTGGAACCATATAATACTGAAGCAAATTAAATGCAGAGGAAGTTATAATAATCCACTTATCTTGTTTAAGTCCGACCATAAAGAGATTTACAAAAAGTGAAAGCAATGTCACTGTTCTCACCAAGCTTATTTTGTTTTGAGAAAGATGTTTTTTTGTAAAACAATGCATTTATGTTAACTTGTAATTAGCCTATTGTTTTTTTAGATTAACTAATAGATAAATATTTTTAAATTTCTCAGTTTTAATTTCTGCACAGCTGGATATAGCCTACATAAACCAAAGCTCTTCAAGGTGGTGCATAATTTTTTGAGTTCAAAAGTGCCCAAAGATGAAAAAGTATGAGAACCATTGAGCTTGGGAATCAGTTTTTCAAAAAGGATTATTTAAGAAAAGTAAGGACTGGTGGAATAGAGTTCTATAAACATTTGTAAACAAAATCTTGTGGTATGTTCTTTAATAAACAGAAAGTAACTAGAGCATTAGGATGTGTTCAAGAAGAGAGACTTCACAGAATTGATGACTTCTGAATTTGGATATTGAAGGTTAATAAGGAGGCAAAAGGTCATGTCCATGGGAAACAGCCAGTGCAAAGCCATGGAAGCATAAGCAGTGCGTCCTGTTAGCAGCCATAGGATTTCACTGTGGGTGGGGATACGGTACCTGTTGGACTGTATGTAAAATGAAAGGAGATGTTAAGTAGGGCCCACATCCTGCAAGTTGTAACATAGCATACCAAGGGGCTTGACTTTAGATAGAAAACAGAATGGGACGGGGAGGCTGCTGATTAAAGTGGATGGGGTAATACAGGATTTTATATTTTAGGAAGTGTTAACCTTGAAAATAAAACACCCAATTATTTTGCCAGCAAAATGGGTTTATATGGGACTAGCATTGCTGTGACAAGCCACAGGCAAGTCTGGAGATCGAAGGAGAGGAACTGTCAGTGTTTAGAGAAAAGGGGACTTTGGGAGGGGCTGTTTTGAAGGAAAGCCCGTTGAGAGAAAGTGAGATGGTGGTGATGGTGGTGATGGTTTCTCAATGGCTGAGTTGTGACAGACTCTCAATTGGTTGGGCTGTCACCAGGCTAGAAGGAATCCTTCGTCTTGACTGGAGTAGTGAAGTCCTCTTGGGAGTACAAGTCATAACCCTTCCTGTTGGGTCTGCTGCAATTAATGACCGGGGTAGGCGTGTGAACTCCCTCTGCTGGCTTCTCAGCTCCACTTTCAGTTTCACAGGAAGTGTAGAAAGGGACTTGTGCTTGGTGACCAGGAGACAACTAGAATCTAAGAAAACAGGCCAGCACTGAAATGATTGAAGTTGAAGATGATGAGGGCTTGCATCAAGTAGAAGGCATTATAAATGAAGAGAATGAAGTATATTTAAAGATATTTAACAAGTGGAAGTATAGAATTGGTAAAGTTTTGATTTGAGGGTTGAAAGGAATCAGTACACTCTTCTCAGGCTGCTCACAGTCTAGTGGAAAGAGACAAAAACAAATTCACAGTTTAGTAGAAATTGAGTTTTAGGAGCAGAGAGGAAGGGCATAGGGCAATTTGGTGATTTTTTTTTTTTTTTTTTTTTTACTCATTTTCTTTTTTTAGCTTAGGTCAGCTTCCTATTGATGGTGGCAAGAGCTGAATTATTCCCAGAGGTGGAATAAGTAGAATTAACCAGGTAGTCATAATAGTGAGTTTCCAGACAGAAAATAGCAATACAAAGGCTTAGGGGCCTGAAGGCTCCATGAGTCTTTCCAAAATAACTAGTCGTTGCGATTTCCATTCACTGAGGTATGGAAAGCAGAAACAGGGCAGATTTTTGTGAGCAGAGGGAGGGCAGGTGTTGGAAGTCCAATTTAAATGTCTACACAGCAAAGGAAATAATCCTCAAAACTAAAAACCAGCCTATGGAATGGGAGAAGATATTTGCAAATGATGTATCATGTAAAGGATTAGCATGCAAAGTCTATAAACTTATCAAACTCAACACTCAAAAAACAAATAATCCAGTTAAGAAATGGGCAGAAGACATGAATAGACACTTTTCCAGAGAAGACATCCAGATGGTTAACAGATACATTAAAAGATGCCCAACATCAAAAAAAAAAAAAAAAAAAAAAAGCTCAACATCACGCATCATCAGGAAAATACAAATCAAAACCACAATGATATACTGTCAGATGTCACAATGAGACACCTGTCAGAATGGCTAAAATGAACAAGTGAGGAAACAACAGATATTAGCGAGGATGCAGAGAAATGGGAACCCTCTTGCACTGTTGGTGGGAATGCAAGCTGGTACAGCCCCTCTGGAAAACAGTATGGAGATTCCTCAAGAAGTTAAAAATAGAGCTACCCTATGACCCAAAATTGCACTACGAGATATTTATCCAAAAGATACAAACTACTGATTTGAAGGGGCACATGCACCAAAGTGTTTATAGCATTATCAACAATAGCCAAATTATGGAAAGAGCCCAAATATCCATCAACTGATGAATGGATAAAGAAGATGTGGGGGGTGTATGTGTATGCGTGTGTGTGTGTATGTGTGTGTGTATTTAATGAAATATTACTCCGTGATCAAAAAGAATGAAATCTTGTCATTTGTAACAAGTGCATGGAATTTAGACTGTATTATGCTAAACAAAATAAGTCAGAGAAAGACAAATATATGATTTCACTCATATGTGGAATTTAAGAAACAAAACATGAACATGGGGAGGGGAAGGAAAGGAAAAATAAAATAAGATGAAAACAGAGGGGGAAGCAAACCATAAGAGACTCTTAAATATAGAGAACAGATTGAGGGTTGTTGGAGGGGAGGTGGGTGGGGTGATGGGTATTAAGAAGGACACTTGTTGGGATGAGCACTGGGTATTCTATGTGAGTGATGAATCACAAAATTTTACTTCTGAAATCAGTAGTACACTATATATTAACTAACTTGATGTGTGCTTGCGATGCTTTGTCATGTCTAAGTGGAGAGCTTTTGGTAATGAATGAGATCATTAAGGGTTCTGTTGTAGGTAAGAGAACTAAGAATAAAACTTTTCAAAATCAGCCATTAGAGTGTTTTGAAGAAAAGGGATTAATGAAGGGAAAGGAAAAGAGATCCAACAAGTAGACCACACACCAGAGTGTGAGGGCAGAGAGAGTAGTCAGTAATGTCTGGCAGAGGTCATAAAAAATGGGGACTGAACATAGCCCATTGGTTTTGATATTAGGATAGAGGTCAGTGGTGTTGTACAGAAGAACCAGGTTAGTGTCTGTTGAAAATATTCTGACTTGATAGGGAGTGACTTGTGATCAACAGTGGGGCTAACTGAGGGGTAAGCTAATTGAAGGAGGTTTTTGGGGAATAGTTCAGCTGATGTGGAGGGGTGTGAGTTGTCAAATTTGAGGTTTTGAAACTGAAAGTTGAGGAAGTCTTTTCCCATCCTGTTCACTTCTTATAGCAAACATTACTTAATATTTTGTGTTATTCTTAATAAATTTTAAAATACTTACTGATTGCATGTATGTTGCTTTTGGACAGTAATCAGATATAAATTATGAGTTACCTGCAGAAAAATTCTAGATGTTTATAGATTGATAAACAGTAACTAATTTATTAAAATCATTAATTTATATGGATATGCTTATGTGTAGATGTGTTTATTTTGTTACAGTTGTCTTCTGCATGCTTTGAGAATTCTATTTTCATTTAATGAGAAAGTCTTGGTATGTGAGTGTGTGTGTATGTTCCTAGAAGTTTAGGAAAAATGAATTGGAGGAAGAAGTGTATTTTTCTCTTTGCTTAGATAGGTAACACTGCATTTGTCTTACCAGTCATGTGATCTCGTTCAGTGCTGTGGGAAGAAGTCAAATAAGTGATATAAAACAATGATATAACACCAGCACTTTAATATACCAGAAGTACTTTTTTGTCTTATTTTTAAAGAGTTTGAAGTATGTATTTCTGAGTGGTATTGGCAGGTCATGGCAAAGTTTAGCTCATTTAATATTACCATATTTAAATGCTAGGATGTCATTTGTCTCCAGTTCTTCCATTAAAAAATCAGCAATGTCGGGACACCTGGGTGGCTCAGTTGGTTAAGCAGCTGCCTTCGGCTCAGGTCATGATCCCAGTGTCCTGGAATTGAGTCCCACATCGGGCTCCTTGCTCAGCGGGGAGCCTGCTTCTCCCTCTGCCTCTGCCTGCCACTCTGCCTGCTTGTGCTCCCTCTGTCAAATAAATAAATAAAAATCTAAAAAAAAAAAAAATCAGCAATGTCTATGCTTTTTGTTACTAAACCCCTTTAAGCTCTGGATGTATTTGTTGTTGGTAACCCATCCCTTATGTTTGGATGGCAGTTTGGGAGGGAATGAGGTTAAGAAGGGTCTCAAATGAAATGTGAAATTTTATTCTTTATTTTAAAAATAAATACTTTATAAGGGGAGAAGTAAATATATCTTATTCTGTATAATAAAAATTTTAGGGGTGCCTGGGTGGCTCAGTTGGTTAAGTGACTACCTTTGGCTCAGGTCATGATTCTGGGGTTCTGGGATTGAGCCCTGCCTCAGACTCCTTGGTCAGTGGGGAGCCTGCTTCCCCTCTCCCTCTACCTGCTACTCCACCTGCTTGTGCCCTCTCTCTCTCTCTCTTTGTGAAATAAATAAAATTAAAAAAAAAATTTTAAAGGTACCTAGTTTAATATCAAATATGTCACTAGCCAGAAACTTCTGCATAGACGTTTGATATACCAGAGGAGTCCTGGAGCAACAGAAGGTGGTAACCTTTCACTAAGGGCTGCTCTGAACAGTTTTGTATATTTACAGTTACAGCTGTTCTTTCCCATCTTTTTTTTCCAGCCGCTATTTAAATAAGGCTTTTCATATCTGGTCCAAGAAAGAGAAATTCTCATCCAGTTTTATAAGCAATGTGATTTCCTACACTGGCACAGAACATTCCGCACCAGCCTGGATGCTGCTCTCTAAGATTGCTTGCTCATCACCCAAGCTGGACTACACCAAAATAATAGAGTCCTGGGAGAAAATCAGCAGGTGTGCATGCTTATAATGTAGTTCCTGATAGACACTGAAGATTTCTGATAAACAAAGCTCATGTCTTAAGGAAGTGGGCTATTTTGGGGCGCCTGGGTGGCTCAGTCGCTAAGCGTCTTCCTTTGGCTCGGCTTGTGATTCCAGGGTGTTGGGATTGAGCCCCACATTGGGCTCCCTGCCCCACACTCCCTCTCCCACTCCCCCTGCTTGTGTTCCCTCTCTCGCTGTGTCTCTCTCTGAAAAACTAAATCAAATCTTTAAAAAAAAGAAAAGAAAAGAAAAAAAAGGAAGTGGGCCATTCCATAGCTATGCGTATATATAGATCTTATCTTTAAATTCTGGTATAAAAACAAACATGAAGATAAGAATAAGTTTTAAGCTTTCAGTTTACCCTTTGTCCCAGTAATTTAAGTTCCTTAATGCTCTTACAACTTGACTCTTAAACTATGCTACCCTACATTCCTCCAGTATTAACAATCCAAAGACTATGTTGTTGGCAGCAGTTTATTTTGGCTCTATATTGATATTCTTTATGTCCTTTTCCTAGTCAACAGAATCCCAATTCAAACACCTTAGGACATATTCTGTGTGTTATTGGACATATTGCAAAGCTTCTTCCTAAGAGCACCCGGGACAAGGTGACTGGTGAGTGTTGTTGGAAAATCTTGCAAAGGCTTTGTTTCTCACTTTGCATGTGTTTTAAGCAGTTAAATTTGGAAGGTTTTGACTTTCTTTTTAGATGTGGTCAAGTATAAGCTGAATGGATTCCAGTGGTCTCTAGAGTTGATCAGCTCAGCTGTTGATACTTTGCAAAGACTCTGTAGAGCATCTGCAGAGACACCTGTTGAAGAACAGGTAGGCTACAAAGTCTTCCTGGATATGTTTGTCGTTTATTTGTACTTAGACATATTACTCTGTTTTGAAGTTGGTAAAGTGTTCTCTTTGGAGAACCTACAAGAATGGGTAGTCTCCAGTAGCTGGTACTACAAGGAAATTCTTATGTGATAAGCAGTTGACATTCCTTGAGAAGATCTTGGCTACTAATGACATAGGGTTCCCTCAGGAAGTCACTACTTTGGTTCTAGGTACAGATGTCTTCTAGGAAATGACTTCTGATCATTTGAGCGGTCATACTCCTGGGAAATACCTGTTCTGTTACTATAAGGCTATATTACACTAATACTATATCATCTAATCCTATATCATGTCCCCAAAGCTGGCTAGAACCTCCAGCTCATGTTTTCAGTAGAGCATACACACAAATCCAAACCAGGGTTTTGTATGAGACAGAGTCATTACTTCTCTAATATCCATATCAGTTTTTCTAATAAGTTATCTTGTTACCATGTAATCTGTTTTTATGATGAAATATACTCCTAGATAATGCTAGTCATAATGAAAAATTTTAGGACTAGGGTTATTAATAATGATTCTAGAAGTCAAAAGTTAATTTCAATAACTGCTGGAATATTTTTAAGTTTCCCAGAATAAAAATATTTTTGCTTCATTCAGCTACACTCCTATGCTTCCTTTTCTTACATAAGTTCCTTAAAGAAAGTCCTTCCTTGATAAGTTACATCTTCTATTTGTAGTAACAGATATAATAAGAAAGTATAATTTTTTTCCTTAGGACTGAAAACAGGTTGAAATGTACTTAACTAAAAATGCCCTGTTCTTTCCATATAAATGGTGTCTGGTGTTTTCCTGGAGTATACCTTTTGGCTCATCTGGTGAAAGGGATACTTGCTTTGTTTGATTTTTCTAGCTGTTTATCTCTTCATCCAAGAAAAACTTTTAAATAGGGAACATTACCTAAGTAGGGAGCATATTTGAATAGCAGAAAACAGGTCAAAACAAAACAAAAAGCTGTTCACGAGGAAAGAATGATGTAGGAAAAAGCGAGGAGAAATGTATATGCAGATTATGAAACTGTGATGTCTCAGTGGCACACCGCTGATTAATGGCAGAGCCCTGCCTGGAACTAAGGCCTCTGAGTGCCTTCCCAATCTTTTTTTTTCACCAGCACTGGCTGGAGGAAGAGTGATCTATAATACTGGTGGCATTGGGGCCTTACAAAGCCACTGGCTGCTCACTAATGGCCCACAGTTGTTAGCACAGTAAGTTTTATCATTGTTAGAGTCTGTGAGGAAGACAGAGTTTCTTCACATTTAAAAATTGAGAACTAGAAGAGAGGTTACTACCACGTTTGAAAAGAGGCCATAGTTGTAACTTTGCCAACACTACTTCCCTTGGTAGTAGACAGTGGACTAAGGCCCTGAGATTTTCCAGAATCTTTGGATATTCTAAATTCGTATGATCTGGTTGTGTCCCCTAAACATACTTCTCTTTTCCTTTTGTCTGTAAATGAGCATTCTATATTTACTGAGAAAAACAAATTTCCCAAAGAATAGATAATCAGAATCTAGCTCAACAGCACTGTATATGAAAAGACATAGGTCTTGGGGCATTGTTGCTATCTAAAAGCTTGGTACCAGTTAATAGTGTTTTGTGGCTATCACTGGAAACAATCTGTGAGATTTGGACTATGTTAATAGAAATGGTGTCTACAATAAGAGGGGTGATGGTCCTCTTTTTTGTATTGGTGAAATCTAAGTTAGTGTGTTCTAATTTAACTTTAGTGGCAACTCCTTAGAGAAATGTTGATAAAATTGAATATATCAGTGGGAGAGCAATTTGGTGAGGCAGTTGCAAAGCACGTTGTATAAGGAATAGCTGAGGGACCTGGATGTTTAGCTGATGAAGGGAAGAATTATGTGGGATACACTGCCTAGCTAAGTTCAAATATGTGACATCAAAGAGAACTGATTTGGACCAATGAGTGGAAATTGCAAGGAGACAAATATTGACCAGCTTAAGATAAAAGATACTGAGGTCTGCCTGAAATGGAGGGACTTGCCTCAGAACACATCCTAAGTCATTGGATGTGTTCACAGAGAAGCTTGGAAACTTAACATGGGTCCCTCCCTATGTGGAGAGATTAGATGACCATAACGGTTCTCTCCCAGATTCTGTGATTCCAGAAGTTCTAGTCCAACTATCCAGCCCAGTTCTAGGCTTGGGGTCTCACACAAGTTGACCTTTGTCTTCTTTCCTTCTAGCCAGGAACTTCTTGCCAGAAGTTCTCTTGGACAGCATCACAGCCCAGGCTGTGCAGTCTATTAAAATAAGTACAGTAATTCTATAAAAAGTAATAAAGACAGTCATTTTGACATGCTTTAGGTCACGTCAAAAACTAAAAACATTTGGATCACAGTAATAGTTTGCCGCAGTGTGGTAAACATTGAGCACCGTTTTGTGGTAGTGCTGCTGGGCCCTGGGGTGGTGGTTAAAACAGAGTCCCTTCCTAAGGCACCCACAGCATAATAGGGCAAATGCACATGGAAACAGTGATTTCAACATATACTGTAATCATTCCTGGGGCTCCTGGGTGGCTCAGTCAGTTGAGCATCCTAACTTCTGATTTCGGTTCAGGTCACGATCTCAACTTGGCTTTGCACTCAGCATGGAGTCTCTTCCTCCCTCTTCCTCTCCCTTTTCCTCCCCCCACCCCCACTTGCTCTCTGTCAAATAAATAAAATCTTTAATACTAATAATAATCATTTCTGAAATAGAAATTTGTGCATAGGACAACATGGAAATCTTGGAGTGGAGCTACTTAGCTCAACTTGGGTGTTTTGGGACTGGCCTCCTAGAGAAAATGTCAAAGAGCTATAGAATGTGACTGAGCTCTCTCAGCTGTCATGGAAGTGTTGTATACTAGAGATGGCGACCACTTGAGGTTATTTTAACTAAGAAGAGATGGAAAGCTTGTCTTTAATGAATACATTTCAAAATGATAACAGTTGTTGTCTTTTATTCTATGTCTTTTTAAAGTATACTATTTGTTATAGTAATTAATTTACCATCTACATATGCTAGAAGAATTGTGATGTTTTTCTCTATTAATGGAAGAGCATCACTATGATAGATCTCTTATCAGGACACCAAATCTTCCCAGGTATTTGCTTTTTGCTCTTAAAGGGCACATGGGAAAAGAAAGGTGTGTGTGTATGTATCATATGTGTGTGTCTATACTATATATATATATATATATATATATATATATATATATATATACTGTTCTTTGTGAATTTTGCTTAGTTCTTCTAGCCAGATTGTTGAAAGAGCAGATTAGAAAGCATGATGGCTAAGACTTCTCATGGCTTATGGTTTATGCCTTTGAAGAGCATAGAGTTTCTTCTGAGAAAATTGTTTCATACATAGTCTCGTAGATGTATGGAATCCTTCAGAGATTACCTTTGACTTGCCACAGGAATTACTGAAGCAGGTATGTGGGGATATCCTCTCCACCTGTGTACAGTCCCTCTCCGACATAGTTCTGAAGCAAAGTGGACCCGGGAACATGGATGAAGACCTGTTTGTAAGTAATTAACTTTTCTCAAACATTCCTTTCCTTTACATTGACTGGAATTTTCTAAAGATGACATTCTAATATGCATTTCTAATGCTATTAGCAAGAAAAGGATTTTTCTAGCCTAGAGCTTACTTTTTTTTTAGAAGAGTTTTTGTGTCAGTGGCCTATTCATTTCTCTCATGTACTTATTATCTGGGGGAAAAACTTGATGGGATATGCTTCATCCAGGTAGAGCCTGTGAGGTGCTTGATCCAATAGGGAAAACACAGTATGCACTGTGAAATAATAAGTTAAGAAAGTAATAAAGGGAATATGCTCTTTGTCCTTTTGGCTTGTTTGTTTAATGTGTTTTTAAATTATAATGTGTCTGCTAAGCTGTTTGAATATCTGACTGTATAACTAGGAAATAGTGTTGAGCAGTTCTGAAGCTATGTCTATGTCTATAATACAGCGAAATATTTGAAAATTGAAAATACAAAAAAACCTTGGAGCAGCAAGACTGTATGACATGGCACCCTGCTTTAGAAATCATGTCAGTAATCGCTTCTTGGTCTTTTGGCTAAGATCAAGTGTAGAAATTGTGTTACTGCAGTTGATTCCTGTGGGCCAATAAACATGAAGCCAGTTTCCTGATTTGAGTGGCTGACCATCAATAAAACATGCTATAGTAATTCTGACTCCAACTTCTGACACTCACTAAAGAAAACTTTTTGATGCCTTTCAGTAGAGGCCATCATTTCACCAGAATTGGCCGTTTTCTCATCTGTTTGAAAATTAGTAGAGCACTCTCCTCCATGGTCTCCTCTGCCACCTCACGCTTGTACATAGAGACCGAGGACCATGTTGAGATTTGTGAAAAGAGACCATTTGTGCTGAGGTCTTAATATGCAACTTTAGTAATAAAAATATTATCATTATATAGAATCCAGACAGTTCAGAGGGCTGTGATGTGTAATATGGCCCTGTCCCAGGGTTTCTAGAGGGTCTCATGCCTCTAATTTGTCTGAGCAGTCACTACTCAAACTAAGAAAAACGCTTATTATGACCAGTGAGTTTTTCCCTCTAAATTTGTTTTTCAACTATTAAATATGTCACCAAAATCTTCCCTTCAGTCAAAATATATATGGAGATGTTTTTCCCTGTATAATATTGTTTACTTCACTCTTCTTTAAGTAGAATTTAAGGGGCACCTGCGTGGCTCAGTGGCTTGAGGTCTTTGCCTTCAGCTCGGGTCATGGTCTCAGGGTCCTGGGATCCAGCCCCACATCGGGCTCTCTGCTCAGCAGGGAGCCTGCTTCCTCCTCTCTGCCTGCCTCTCTGCCTACTTGTGATCTCTCTCTGTGTCAAATAAATAGATAAAATCTTTGAAAAAATAAAAATAAATAGAATTTAAATATTCCTTTAATCATTAAGACGTATATGTTGAGGATTTTTTAAATATACATACTCTTTTTTTTTTTAAGATTTTATTTATTTATCCAACAAAAAGAAAGAGAGATCACAAGTAGGCAGAGAAGCAGGCTCCCCGCTGAGCAGAGAGCCCAATGCGGGGCTCAATCCCAGGATCCTGAGATCATGACCTGAGCTCAAGGCAGAGGCTTTAACCCACTGAGCCACCCAAGCGCCCCTAAATATACATACTCTTGATTTTGGTTCAGATAGTGATCTCAGTGTCATGAAATTGAGCCCCACATTGGGCTCTCTGCTGGGCAGAGCCTGCTTAACACTTTCTCTCTCCCTCTGTCCCTTGCCCTGCTTGCACACACACTCTATCTAAAATAATGAAATCTTTACAAAAATAAAATAAGGCTTTTACATTCTACTATTTGGCCTCACCCCTGCATTTTTAGGATAAAGTAAAAGCAGTGTTATTAACTATCAAGTTGAATGTTCTTCATAAACACACAGTAGTGGCAGCTGTGAGGAAGGTGGAAGATATATTTATTTGACAGAGAGAGAGAGAGTACAAGTGGGCAGAGAGAGAGAGGGAAGCAGGCTCCCTGCTGAGCAGAGAGCCTACAGGGCTTGATCCCAGGACCCTGAGATCATGACCTGAGCCAAAGGCAGAGGCTTTAACCCACTGAGCCACCCAGGCACCCCATGGAAATATGTTTTAAAATGTAAATGTAAAACAGCTTTATGCCCTTTAACTCTGGATTGCTTCTAAGGAAGTAAAACAGTGTTTAAAGGTACAAAGGTATTCTTCAGAAGGAACGCAAACAATGGTAAAGGATTAGAAATAGTGTAAATGTTTACTAATAGTGAAGTAAATTATGATATCAATAGTTTTTTACATATATAGTCATTAAACATATTTATTATATATAGTTACAAAAAAGGTTGAGTGAATTTTACCATGTAGTGACTGAGTTTTTACAGTAGCTGTATGTTTTTATGGGAAAAAAATAGTTAATTTGGGGCACAAAAATATATTGACATGTCTTTAGCTAGAGTTAATTTTTCTTTTGCTTTATTTTTACTGCAAAATCAATCTTTTTGCAGGTGAAGTACATTTTTACCTTAGGAGATGTAGCACAGCTTTGTCCAGCCAGAGTGGAGAAGCGAGCGTTCCTTCTGATTCAGTCCATTCTAGCTTCTTCTGTTGATGCAGATCATCGTAAGGAACTTGAAATTATCTTCTGCATGCGCTGTCTGAAGGCAGGGTTAGCCTCTGAGATACTATAAATAAGCCCTCTTTTCCTTCCTTGTAGCAACATCATCTCAAGGTAGCAGTGAAGCCCCAGTCTTTCAGCCACTCTCCCAAGTCAGAGGCTGTGTCATGCCTTCCGTGATTAGAGCACATGCCATCATTACCTTGGGTAAGCAAGAATAACATGGGAAAAGTATTGGTTGTGCAGTCTAGTTCCATGGGTAGATTTTTGTCTCAAATAAGCCAGCCTTAGTTATGTGTTACATATGCTGCACTCATATTTATTCTAGCTCTTGTGAATTTTGGAGGGACTTCTGATAGGAGCCCAGCTCAGAGGCATACCAGAGAGCTGATAATGAGAGCCCTCAGCAGGCAGCTGCCCAGGACAGTCAGAATCAAGACACTCCCTGTAGGGAGCTTCTGGTTTTTATGTTAATTTATTACAATTATACCTGTTCCTGTTTTTGGGTTTTTTTTTTAATACTCATAATGTGGCACCACGAATCTGTTCATCCAGAACTGTATGCCAGGTACTACACTGATTTCTGGGAATGAAAAAATAAATTTGCAGTTCAGTTCATAAAAGGAGATAGTTTATTTGATACCTACCAGGACTGGTAGATGAGCTAATTAATAAACATATTTCCCCATGGACTCAAATTGTTGTGAATCTCAAAAAGACTGACCTCTGTTCTATAATTTAAATTTTGTTTTAGTATGCTTATTTATTTTATGTTGGATAAGATTTATGAATTTTTTTGTAATAATGGTTATTTTTTGAAAATCTAAGAATTGTGAATAAGAGCAAAACATTCTCCAGGGTGCAGAAAAAATTCAAACGGGGCACCTGGGTGGCGCAGTCAGTTAAGCTCCTGACTTTGGCCAGGTCGTGATCTCAGAGTCCTGGGATTGAGCCCCCTGTTGGGCTCCCTGCTCAGCAGGGAGTCTGCTTGTCCCTCTGTCCCACTGCCTGCTTGTGCTCTCTCTCAAAGAAATAAACAAAATCTTTAAAAAACTATACAAACAAAACTCAGTAAGAGCCTTCCTTCTCCTAACTGTGAATAAGAAATAAAATGAGGTGGTCATTCTTTCCTATTTACCTAGCTCAGATTTCAAATTCATTATTAAACTTTTTGGCTTCAGTGGAATATGTGTATAATCAAAATAAAATGTATCATCTGTTAGATTATATTGGTCATTTTCCCGATGAGTAGATAATTCTGAAATTCAAATGTTACTTTATTTTTTTTTAAAGATTTTATTTGACAGAGAGAGAGAGATCACAAGCAGGCAAAGAGGCAGGCGCAGAGAGGAGGAGAAGCAGGCTCCCTGCTGAGCAGAGAGCCCAATGCAGGGCTTGATCCCAGGACCCGGAGATCATGACCTGAGCCGAAGGCAAAGGCCTCAACCCACTGAGCCACTTAGGCGCCCCTCAAATGTTACTTTAAAAGGAGGATAGTTTTACTTCAGTGAAGGAACATCTCTTAGTATATGTCTCATAAAACCCTGGAAGGGGTGGGCAGACATTATTTTCTTAGGTATTTTGAACTTCCTTATTTTTGGTATTCTGAGTTTGCCTGCCTTTGACTTTTTGTTTGTGATTATTGGCATGGTATTTTAACTTTGATCAAGTAAAATCCATAGCAAGATATACCTGGAGAAGACGTGGACATAGGATTAGAGTTAAGACATCTTAATCTCTTTTGTGACAGGCAAGCTGTGCTTACAGCATGAGGATCTTGCAAAGAAGAGCATTCCGGCCCTTGTGCGAGAGCTGGAAGTGTGTGATGATGTGGCTGTTCGCAACAATGTTGTCATCGTCATGTGTGATCTTTGTATCCGGTACACTGTCATGGTGGACAAGTACATTCCCAATATCTCCATGTGTCTGAAGGATTCAAATCCATTCATCCGAAAGCAAACACTCATCTTGCTTACCAATCTCTTGCAGGTATATGTGAGAACAGGACCTGTCATATTTTTCCTTCCACTATTGCTTCTGGTTTCAGGGAATATTTGAGTAACATAGGAAATGTGCTGCTCTGTAGTAGAATCCAAAAATAATCAGCCTTGGCTCTGGTTTAAAATATCACTCTTCTGATGTTCTGTAAGGCTTTTAGACAGATCGTTACTTCCTAATGTTTATTTTGGGTGTTTGTTCAGATATCCTGTCAAACAGTGTGAGGTTTCGTTTTTGTGAGTAAATTCCATGTAGAGAAGAGTACACTCAGTGGATGAGTACTTCTAGTTCTGATTCTGTCATCTCCTTGACTTTGAATAAGTCAGTGTTTCTCGACATAACTTCTTCTCTTGTGAAATGAGGATCACGTTTGCTTTGGCTGCCTCGGAGTTGCTCTGAGAGTCCAATGAGACATTTTAGTATGCGAAAGAACTTAGTGAACTCTGAACTCTTAGTGAACAGAGCACTCAATATTTTTCTTGCCATCGAGAACATATGTTTAACCTAAAGTGAGGGAGAAATAATTGACCTTTTAAAAAAAGGGATTTAACTAAGATGTTTGTCTATTCTTTGTATGTTCTATAAACTTTTTTATATGGTTAGGTACCTGATGAAGGCACCATTGGTGCTCTCCCTTTTAAAGCTACGTACTTTGAGTTATTTTCCTAATAGAGTAGATATGATGCTATTCTACCCAAATATCCCTCCCTTTTCTGTGATTAACAAATATGCGTGCTTTCAAGATGGTCAGGAAGTGAGTGCTAACAGGGAAGTGTGGCTAATGTGCCACAGACAGACTAAGTAGCTGACAGGTGTAATGTTAAACAAAAGAAAAGTTAACAGTTGGTTTTATGACTGAATGCATTTAGGGTTTGTATATTAAAATTCATCCTTAAACAAGCTGATTTCTCTTTATACAGGAAGAATTTGTGAAATGGAAGGGCTCTCTGTTCTTTCGATTTGTCAGCACTCTGATAGATTCACACCCGGACATCGCCAGGTAATTCTCTTCCTCATATGTCAGAAAACTGAATGATTTACCTAATTTCTGATGTATATTAGCACTCTTTTCTTTAAAATTTAGAATTTAGTGAGCTTTTGGCAGTAGCCAGAGGATTAACAGATTTGTAAACTATATAACAAAGCTTTATTTTGCATATATTTAAAAAAAAAAAAATTCCTCATCCAATTTGACCATTAACTAATCTCAGCACTGACTATACTTGCAAACATTGTTGACTTTCCCTAAAGGAGTAACAAAGAGCAGTATATGAGTTTATCATAGTAATTTACATGGAATTGTGGCCATTAACTGTTGACTTAACTATGTTGACTTCTAGGCCAATAAAATGTCAATTTTGGTACAGTTCATGCTTATAAGTACAGAAGTTGTAAGGAAGAAATTCTAGGAATTTTAAGATAATCAAAGTGTGAAATGAGACTATACAAATTAAAAGGCTTCTTGGAAATGGATGTTTCTTGAGAATTGGAAGGGAAGGGAATTGCTTTGCCATTTGTTAATTCCTATCATTCCATAATGTTTTTGAGGATTATTTTCAGAAGGTTGAGGAATGATCTTAATAGAATTTGTTAACCTTGATTATGTTGCATGAATAAATTCTTTTTAAAGCAGTTCTGCAATTGGAAAATAGAATGTTGAATGCCATGGCAAAAGCTACCACAGTTGGGAAAAGGTCTTTATAGAGTTCATTAGCTATGTATAGCTTATAATATTGGTTCTAAATATGATCACCAATGATTTACTCTGAGTTCCATGGAAGAATTTCTGTTCGGTTTTCTTTGGATATAATTTTCCAAGGAGGAATATTTCACATAATAAACTAGTAGAAGGTTAACATTCTAATTAATGCAATCTAGAGTCAGAAATAAAAAGCTGAGACAATTACTTTTTCTTTGTTTATATAACTGAGAAAGGACCAAAATAGCAATGTAATGCCCTCTTACCTTTACTGTGCTACCATAAGACTGGCTGTCATGGCTCTCTCCTCCCTACAATGTATAGCCTGGAGGCAGCTATAATTAGAAGTGTGGGGAGGCTCTCATGTGATGAGCTGGGGAGGTGAGATTGGTTATTTAACCTACCCTTCTGGGTTTACTCCCTTTCTCAGCTCCTATACATGTATGTGAACAAGAGAATTGGTCAGTGTGTAACCTACACAGAACCCATTATAGAGGTGATCAGAGGGGCACCTGAGTGGCTCAGATGGTTAAAGCCTCTGCCTTCGGCTCAGGTCATGATCTCAGGATCCTGGGATCAAGCCCTGCATTGGGCTCTCTGTTCAGCAGGGAGCCTGCTTCCCCCTCTCTCTCTGCCTGCCTCTCTGCCTACTTGTGATCTCTCTCTCTGTCAAACAAATAAAATCTTAAAAAAAAAAAAGTGACCAGAGCATGAATAAGAAAGAAATTAGAAGGATAGATAGGTATTTACACTATAGTAAGATTATCAGTGCAGTATTTTGATACTTCCCTTTTAAATCTTTCCATTTTTTCCCCATATTTGGTGTTTGTTTAAACCACATGGTTTAAATATGGTCCCTGATTTTCAGCTTTGATAAGCTAGTGATTACCTTTATTTTTAATTTAAATTTATTTAAATTAGTCTATTCCCCTATTTTTGGCCAGGCCTGTCTGCTTGCATGAAACACATTAATTTTTCCATATGTATCTGCTAATACAGGTCTTCTAAAGACTACAGTGGCAGAGCCTGTTGCATTTATTTCTGGCCCAGGTGAATTTCCTGAAGATTATGGCATGAGCAAATTTGAATGACATTTTTAATTGGTCATATACACCCACTAAAGTTTATGGTCTGCAAAACTCTATGGCGTATGATGTTTCCAGCTTTTCACACAGATGTTGCCGCCTACTGTAGTGCCTTCTCTCAGGTTAGGAGCTCTCAGCTGTCTCTAATCTCTCCCTCGCTCTCTTTGAATTGCTCCCCCCTCAGCATGCTCTCTCTCTTCCTCAAAGAAGGAGCCACAGAATCCTGAGAAGATTAATGTGTCCTAACTTACCCCCATGTACCCAGACCTTATGCATCCACTGACTGACTCAGCCCCCCCGCCTTCCCCAGGCTCCAGGGGGCCTTTCCTACCCCCATCAACATCAGTAAAACCTCCTGTCTACAGTGGAAAGAAAAGAAAAAAAACAATTTTCCTATGCCCACTAGGTGGTGTCCTTGTAGTACAGCAGTCACGTCATGGGTGATAGGTAACAAGTGGGTTGTTTGGGCTTAACTGGGGAAATGCCACAGAAGTGTCACAAGGCAGGACCAGAGAGGTTCAAAGCAAGAGAATGACTAAGATAATGGCCATTGAGTTAGAAAATATTTGGGGAGGATATTTGCTATGGTGAATGCTGTGAAATGCGTAAGCCTGATGATTCACAGACCTGTACCCCTGGGGCAAATAATATATGTTAATTTAAAAAATTGTATTGGTTGCTCTTACAAAAAAAAAAAGTGAAGACAGATTGGTTGGAAGAAGAAGAAGTAATTGAGCATGTCAAGGGGTTAGTGAAGTTGTAGAACAAGTGGAATGGGAAGAGGAGGCTTCAGAAAGCTGGAGGATAGGTGTGTGTGGTCATGAAGTAGATCATCTTATGTTAGAAGTGGGTGTTCTGGATGTAGAACATGGTCCAGGATGGGGCTGCAGAGTAGCTACATAGAACTTACATGGGAGGATCACTAGAGTTGATGAAATCAGAAAAATAGAAAGTTGGGGCACCTGGGTGGCTCAGTAGGTTAAGGCCTCTGCCCTCTGCTCGGGTCATGATCTCAGGGTCCTGGGATTGAGCCCCAAGTCGGGCTCTCTACTCAGCGGGGAGCCTGCTTCCCCCTCTCTCTCTGCCTGCCTCTCTGCCTACTTGTGATCTCGCTCACTCTCTCAAATAAATAAAATCTTTAAAAAAAAAAAAAGAAAAATAGAAAGTTAGAGGTTAACTGAGGTTAACTGTATAGACATTAAAGATTCTCTGAGAAATTGTCTTAGTCCATTCAGGCAGCTGTAGCAAAATACCACAGACTGGGGGTGCCTGGGTGGCTCAGTCCATTAGGCCTCTGCCTTCGGCTTGGTTGTAATCCTAGGGTACTGGCCCCACATCGGGCTCCCTGCTCACCAGGAAGCCTGCTTCTCCCTCTCCCTCTGCCTGCTGCTCCCTCTGCTTGTGCTCACTCTTTCTGTCAAATAAATAAAATAGTAAAAAAACAAAAAACAAAAAACCACAGACTGAGTAGCTTATAAACAACAGAAATTTCTTTCTCACAATTTGGAAATTAAAAGGCTGAAACCAGGTTGCCAGCATGATTGGGTTCTGGTGAAAGTCGTCTTCCAGATAGTAGGCTTCTTGTGTCTTCACGTGGCAAAAAGGACAAGGGTTCTTTCCAGGGCATCTTTTAAAAGGACACTAATCTCGTTCTGTAATCCCAAAGGCCCAGTCTTCTAATCCTGTTTCCTTAGGGGAGGTTTCCAACATAGGAATGGGGTTGGTGGGGACACAAACATTGAGACCATAGCAGTGTTGTTAGGATTTGGAATGGAGAAAACTAGGAAGCAGTTACCAAGCAGTGGGGATCAAAAGATAGCCAGATCCTCAGTAGAGGAGGCTACATACATATTGTTATGTGGGCCAGGTGGAGGAATCCAGCCCTCCTTTCCCTCTTACCTTTACCTTCTCCAAATAGCTTTTTTTTTCTTCAGAGCATTTGTGGCAACATATTTTGTGTTATATATGTAATATCTGACTACCTACTAAAATATAAGCAGGGGAGGGGCAGAGATTTTGTTTTTTTGGCTGCAGTATCCCTAGCACCTGAAAGAGAGCTTGAGACTAAGGAGACACCCTGGTGAACATTTGGCCAATGAATGTATGAAAATAGTATGGAGGGAAAGTGTGGTCCTCATGCCTTGACTCTGGTGTTTGGGAGAAGCAGCAGGTCGCCTTCCTTTAGAGGGCTGTGGGAAATGGTGTCCCTAGAGGTAAGCCAGCCTTGATTTATGAAGGGTAGGGTAGACACTTGACTCCTCCTGGAACTGGAGTACAGAGTATGCTCAAGTCAGGGTAAAATAGACGGGATGTAAAATCAAGAGAGAAGAAACAGGATGGGATGTAATAGAAATGATGAGGACAGGGAAACAAGGGGGCCTGGATTTGAGGTGTTAGCCAAGGATAACATGGATGGACGAATAACTTGCCTCAAATTTCAGATAGAATTTTGGCATAAATGAGTCTGAGATAGACCACGTTGTAGAATAGATTGGGAATAGGAGTCTATGAACAGTGGCCTTTATTGAGCAGATAGATGATTCAGAATAGCATTTGGCATGGGAAGACATCTGAAAAAGTCTGATTTTTATGTTCCTACTAATACTAAGGCTCTTTGAAACCTGGATTTGGATTCTTAATAAGAGAGTAATAACTGTTTTGTATAAGATTATTATGATTCAGATTTAGCTGGTTTTCTTTTTGTGTTCTGTATAATGTAATTAATGCTGTGTAAAATGTCTACACAGTATCCCTGAATTGGTGGTGTGATTATGTACGGTTCCTTTTAATTATCCTGAGGGATGAGAAGAGGTGGAAAAGGAAGCTGAGTTCTTAGCAAGGTGTCTTTGGAAGTGTTGAAGTTTTCTGTTTTAGGTACCTGAAAAGTGCTATCCTCTGCCACTCTAAAAGGAATGCTCCAGGAAGCATTCCTTGGAATGTTAGTTTATTTTAACTTTTCAGCTGACAAAAAAAAAAAAAAAAACAAAATTATCTCTCTTCCCCAGTTTATCAAGCTAGAAAGATCAGTGATTTTAATCCAGTTAAGGCTGAAATGTGTCCTTTTAGTCCCAGTAAATGTAACAGCAAAAGGAGTACTGAACACTACCCATTGATTGTGGTTTCTGGCTTCGCATGATGCAAAGCCCTTTGACTCTGCTTCCAGCCCTGAGCATGTGAATCTTTTGCATAGTTTGTGTTACTGTTGGATTTATTTGTATACTTGGTTAAGCCAGTTATTCACTAGGGGGTAGATTGCAGTATCTTGTCCATCAGTTACCTCTCCTGGTATGAATTCTTGACCCAAGTTCTGAGTAGATGAGCATTGGACATCAAGTCGAAGCTCACAAATTGAAGCTCAGAGTAGCCCTTCTTCTTGCAGAAGGGTACTGGATTCTGTCTGATCTCATTTTCACATGAATGACTTCAGATATGAGGAGAAAATGCAGGTAGTTGTAAGAACTGCTATGCCATGGTAGGTTAACTGTAATAAAGGACAGTAAAATCTTGTTTCTAGGAAAATGGTTTTTGTTTACTTAATGATTTTCTCCACTCTTGGTCACAGATAGCTTACCAGAGTAACCCTTGTTTAGAAAGAACTTCACCTGATGCTGTGACCTTGTTTGCTCTTCAGCCAGGTCTACTAAACAGCAGTTTGTGTAGAACATACTAACTGCTCCTAGATCAGCAGGGGCATCTAGCTGGCTTTATGTGAACTTCTCCTCAGGGGATTCCCTTTATGAAATAGAGTTTTGTTGGGTTTGTGTTCAGAATTATGTCAGGCTGCTCCCTTATCTCCTCGGTGAGTGGTCAGAGTGCCACTGTTTGCAGTGGAGCTTATACCTAGGGGTTACTTCAGTCAAGTTTCCGGAACTACCTTCTCTGAGTCGTGATTGATGTGTATGCTTTGAATGCAAAGTGATTTTAATACTAGCCTCAGGAGGACCGTTAGGGGAAGGACTCTCCCATGAGTCTTGTGCATCCCAAAGCCAAGAATCACTTTGGGTCATCCTCATCTCTGCTCTTCCCTCCCTGAGAGCTGACTGGTGCCTCTGTGTAGGTGGAAATTGCATTTAACTCTGAAATGAAATTAAAACATTGGTCTCGACAGTGTAAATGGATCAGAGCCAGCCCTGCACCACCCCATGCTGACCTCTGAGCAAACGCCCATGCCTTGGCCTTCTCTCCCCTACTATATAAACTGTCCGGGTCTTGCAGTTGGATAACCTGGCTTTTGTCTATGTACATTTGTCTTTGGAAACCACTAGTGTTTTGCCCTTCAGATCAGCACAGTGTTGGTGACATCTGTGTCTCATTGGGTAGTCTGGTACGTGCATATCGGACGCCTCTTCTAGGTTTGGGGGCACAGGAGGAAGGAGAGTGCCTGGGGCGTGTTGATGGGTCCAAAGCTCAGTGAGAGTGCTTCACTGTCTGTGCTCACCCAAACTTTGAGGCTCATAATTAATCCCAGTTCTTGAAGAAGTCCCAATTACGAAAATTGGTTTTTGTTCATTATTGTAGACGACAAACCTCAAGTTGAAGTAAGGGCAGCCAAGTATTCATTTTCAGGTGGTGGTTTGTTGTTGCATCAGCCATGAGGACCACAGAATTCTACCCGAAGGTAGAAGATTGGGATTGGTTGGTTGTTTTCCCACATTTGAAGTATAGTTGAATAATAAAACCTTGTTAGAATTTTGAAAGGAATCCAGGTAGAAAAAGCCTTTATGCTGACCTTGGATTCAAAAAGGAGGCTGGTGAGCAAGGACAGACAAAAGAAGTTAAATTTGTATCTTGCTTTTAGTCTGAACAAAGCTGTATATTGGGATAGACTTTATATCCCTTTCCCTTAATTCATAGTTTCCCCCTGTACTTCAGTGTTCTTGGTATAATTTTAGAGGCTGTGTGCAAACAGCAAACAAGTCTCTTTTGTTCTCTTTTCTCTCCCCTTCTCTGTAGTTTTGGGGAGTTTTGCCTGGCTCACCTGTTACTGAAGAGGAACCCTGTCATGTTCTTCCAGCACTTCATTGAGTGTATCTTCCACTTCAATAACTATGAGAAGCATGAGAAGTATAACAAATTCCCCCAGTCAGAGAGGTTAGTGGCACTCTCTGGAAGGGCTGGGCAAACAGTGGGAAGTGGGCAGCCACTTTGTACAAGTGGTAAGGCACAGACTCCAGCCCCAGCACTCCTTGCGGCAGGCCTGCCCTCTCTGGGCAAGGTGACCTGAGACAGTTCACCCTGTGATAGCGTCCTGAGGGAAGTGCCTCCAGGAAGCACCTCTCATTTGTGTACTTATGCCTTTGAGTAGATAGCTTTTAGGATGCTGCAAACTGCTGTTGAAATTAACATCCTTGTACCCTTGCCTATGTGATGTGGTAAAATTGTCCTGTTTCACCTAGAGAGAAGCGGCTGTTTTCACTGAAGGGAAAGACAAACAAGCAGAAACGAATGAAAATCTACAAGTTTCTTCTGGAACACTTCACAGATGAACAGCGATTCAATATCACTTCTAAAATCTGTCTTAGTATTTTGGGTAGGCCTGGTGTGTTTGGGATAAAATGTATATTTAAAAATGAAATGCCCTGTGGCTAATGGCTCAGCAGATCTGTAGCAAACGAGACCCTGATATTATGGGAAGACCCCATTTTTTTCATTCTTTGACATCAGCTGTGCCCTTGCAGACCCCCACTCAAAGCCAAGATGGGCCCTCCTAGTTCTGTGCGATACCCTTTCCCCCTGGGGCTGGACTGTTTCTCAGAAGCTGATCTTTTGTGCTCTTCTCTCAGCATCCTTTGCTGATGGCATCCTGCCCCTAGACATGGAAGCCAGTGAATTGCTCTCAGATACATTTGAGGTCCTCAGCTCAAAGGAGATCAAGCTTTTGGCCATGAGATCTAAAGTAGATAAGGACCTCCTTATGGAAGAAGATGACACAGCCTTGGCCAGTGCAGTCATGCAGGAAGCTCAGAAGAGGCTCATCTCACAAGTGAGTTTGTCTTTCCATAAATGGGCCTGCTCACACCCCTGTGCTCCTCCGTCCACCCCAAGTACTGGTGGTCTGCCTCAGATCAGGATTTTATTCTCACCCATGGCCTTAACACTCACCCCAGTGATGACAGTGCTGCCTTTTTAGCTCCACCTTCTCCCGCGGCCTGAGCCCATCCCACTTGTCTGCTTGGATGTGCCACAGGCATTTCAGACTTCCTCTGTCAAAACTGAGTTACTCCTCTCTTCTTCTTCCTCTTCGTCTCTTCTCTCGCAGTCTTTATTGTGGGGAAGCAAACCATTGTCTATCAAGTTGTCCACAAGGGAACCCAGTACTACTATCCCAGTCTGGAGGCTGGCATGCCAGGCACATGCTTCCTTTGGCCAGAGTATGCAAATTGGGATCAGACTCATTTAGAGTGGTACTTAATTGCTATAGTCCTCACCAGGGCCTGGTTCTTAAACTAGCCTCAATCACTAGGTTGTATTTCCCACTTGAGTCTGGAAAGCTTTGGACCCTAAAGAAATAGACTTTGATATCATCCAGTATGTCCTTAGATGCTGTCCATTTTATCTCACAAACCCATCTCTCACACCCATTCTGCACTTATTTAAACTGGTGCCGTTCCTGGTGGTTTCCTCACTCAACACCCTTTGTGTCTAGTTTCTTTCTGGTTCAGGCTGTGTACCACCTTGCTGGCACAGCAGTGTTTCTTAAGGACAAATTTGATCATTTTATTCTCTTGCTTAAAAGAGACTAGAGGCAGATTGGCTGCAGAGGGCAGCAGGGAACTTTCAGTGTGATGGATTACGGGTGATTACGAAGACTGTGGTGTTGGTTATTCACTATACTGTTGTCAGATGCATCAAACTGTTCACTTAACATGGGTAAATCTTACTGCATATAATTTATACCTCACTGCTGCTACCTTTAGTCTGTAGTTTGGTGGCTTCTTATCATCTGAATAAAATTCTTATTCTTCTCCCAGGCACATAGGAGCTCTTGGGTGTTTGTACTGCCCCTGCGCCTCCTGTCTCCATGTTCCCCTCCCCTCCCTCTCCATTTCAGGTCCCTGTTGATTCCTCAAGTGGGAGGTGTGTGCTCCTGTTTTGCCTTTGCACACTGTCTGCCCGCAGGGCCTTTCCCACCCTGTGCTCGTTTCCTGCCACCAAATTCCTATATCTTTTCAAAATATGCACCTGCCTCTGTAGGCATCCCTCTTCTGTAAGTTGCTCACCATCCTGCCACTTGTCATACCATGCCATCATAGCACACAGTCTGGTCTAGAAGTAGCTTGAAGGCAAGAATCCTTGGCTTCATTTTATATCCCCAGAGGTTAGCTTTGTGTCTGGTACAGAGAAGGCATTTGATGATATTTATTGAGTTGAATGCATTTAAGCCACATTTTAAGACTATCCCTATACTTACCATCTGCTCAGATGGATATTTATTAAAGTGTTTATTTCTATCCCGATTGACCTTCTATTTCAGGAACTGATAAGCCTTTTTAGAAATGATGATTTATAAGCAAGCAACATATACTAGTGACTTTAAATAAGAAGAAAAAGAATACTTTCCAAATTCAGAAGGATAAATCTCTCTACATATGTAGGCTACTATAATGATTATTTTTAATTCCAAGAGATTTATTAGAAAATATCTATGACTAGTGATGATTTGTGGTTAAGAATATGAAGGCTTGATCAAATCAGGTACTATATAAATACATAAACTTTTCTAAATGTGTGCAAAGTTATACACTCAAAAAGAGAGAAATACAACACTGACTCTTTCGTGCTTAGACATTCTCAGCCATTTATCATTTCACAGCAGGAATACAAAATGTCCCTTTTGGGTAGTCAGAAGTGAACTCATTTTCATTCCAAAAGGAGGATGCTGAGTGGAGGAATTGACTAGATCCGAGATGGGTTTGTGTGGAGGTTTAGAGCGTGTTGTCAAGTTATTCAGCCTATTTGTAATTCCTGTTTCTTGTTTAGAAAGTAAGAATAGCATTCATCTCCATCCTACTTCGCAAAGCCTTCTTCTGTTTTGAGGTAATGCTTATAAAGTCTCCAGGACAAAGGTGCTGTGTTCCCAGCATCATAATAAAAGATAAACAAGAAGCCTTTGTAGTACTATAGTTCGGCTGTGTGGAATGAGCTAGGTGAGAAGGAAGCCTTAGTCTCAGAACTTTATCCATCTAAAACATGCCTTTGTTTGTGTTACTACAGGTTCAGAAGAAGAATTTCATAGAAAATATTATTCCAATTATCATCTCCCTGAAGACTGTGCTAGAGAAAAATAAGATCCCAGCTTTGCGGGAACTCATGACCTATCTCAGGGTAAAAGATGACCTTGTGCTTTGTGGTCACTGTCTCCTGCCTCTAGCTCATTACTCAGGATCTGTCATGGTTACAATGGTGCAGTTGGTCGGTGGACACAGGAACTCAAAATGCTACAAAACCAGCTTTACATTTTTTTTAGAATTAGACCAGCCAGACAGGCCTTTGACTGTTGGGGGGAAAAGAGAGAATGTTTGACTGTAGCTTCCACAGAAGCTGGTTCTTGCCTTTTTTGTGCTTTTGAGTTTATGAAGGGCTGACTCACCGTGCTGAGCCTGTGTGTCCTTGATGCCAGTTTGGAGATTCAGTTTCGAAGGCTTTCTCAACTGGGGTCAAGTACAAAGGCTTCATCTTAGTTCATTCTGGTGAGGGATAAAGTGAAATTGGGCATCGTGTTTAATTTGGGGATGTTTACCTTTAACACTGCCTCCACATCAGGAAATAACAGTGGATCTTGGGGCACACTGATGGGGGCTGGGCCACTGTCACTGGTAGGATCCGAGGCCAAGAAAAGTCATGGTCTTAGCACCCAAAATATGTAGACTTGCTGTGCCGACATAAATGAGGCCCCGACCTTTCTGGCAAAATTTTTCAATCAGAAATAAATGGAACTTTTTTTTTCATTTCTGTTTACACTAGGCTATTTTATTCCTAAAGAAATGCTAAAAAATTTTTTTCAATAAGGGCTACGACCAAATTACATTTAATATAAGTTCTTCAAATAGCTCTTTAAACTAACAGAAGTTAAGGTAGGAAAGGCAGGCTCATTGTGTGGAAAAAAATGAGAACTTCCAGATATTCTTATGCTTTTATTGCCCTGACTGTTTTAAAGCTCTGAGAGGAATAAAAGAGTTTAGATCCTCAGTAAACTACTTAAAGGCTTACGAACAATAAGTCTATCCCCTGTTTCTGAGCACATACCCGGAGGATGGCCACACGGCTGCCTCATTTGAGCAACACAGTGCTCGTTCATTGGCAGCCTTCTGTGAAAGCAGCTCCAGCCAGCCTTTCCCCCAGCCTGTGCAGCCCTCTCTTCATAGTCGCTGGAAGGGTTCATAGATTTCCTATTCTTTGTTGGGACTTCCCTTGCAGGTGGGGCTGCGATAAATCATCTCCCTCTACTAATGTTAGGTGAAATGGTTTCTTCCTTTTAGCAAAGAGGTCTTGTCCCTGGCAGCTCCCTGTAAGACCTCAGAATGTTCTTACCTCATGATAAAAGCTCCTCTGTCCTATCTTCCAGAGGAAGACACAACGATGGGAATAGAGCCATACTTGTAGTTCTCTGAGAAAGGTAGTGTAGACAGATGAGCAACTTTTAGCCTGTAACTTGCTCCAGAGGCCTTGTCAGAGCCAGGACAGTGCGATGTATCACCTGCCCATCTAACCTCTGACTTGAATTGCTAAGGGACCTGCCTCAGTGACACTACAGGAGCCTTTAAACTGGTGGTGAACCAGAGCTAAGCCTGACCACCTAGCTACATCACTATCCCCAGCCCCGCCTTCAGGAATGGAAAGAGGGTAGCTTATCATTGATAGTTCTGTGCCCTGGTATAAGACCTGCTTGAGGCTCAGATTGTATGATTCCATGTCCTTTCTTCCTCATCAGGAACCTGGGAAACTGCCTGTTGAATGGTGAATAGACAGGACGCTCCCTAAGAGATCAGAACTGATAGTTGATCTCTCAAGTCATGCATATTGGCTTTTGTGGTCAATATGAGTGCAGTTGGCATTTCCCAGGAAAATACCATTGTGTTGCTTAACTTGTTGTTTGATGTACTAGAAATAAGTCTGCTCTCAACAAAACACCGTCTTATTACTCTGTTAATACTTATTAGGTTGTGTTGCAGAGCTTATGTATTTATTCAAGAAAACGCTAAAAGATGCCTCTGGGTCCGTTTTAGGAGGTGATGCAGGATTACCGCGATGAAATTAAGGATTTCTTTGCATTAGACAAGCAGCTGGCATCAGAACTCGAGTACGACATCAAAAAGTACAACGAGCAGCTAGCTCAGGAGCAGGAGCTGTCAAGACAAGCAGAGGTGAGTGGGGTGGCTTACAGGACCAGGGGGTTACAAAGAGTACAAGTAGTGTGTGACCCTCCTCACCAGTCTGCCCTCCACTGCCAGCTTTCCCAGTGCTTCTCGAAACCCATATAGGAGCCAAGGTTGGTTGGAACGAGACCTTTTGGGTTGCTGGTTGTGGAATGCCGTGTGTTCCTTTGCCACGGGTGCCACACAGATCACTCAATCAAGGAGGCTTCCCTTCCCTCACGGCCAGGCCACATGAACTTGTCTGGAAAGTCATCGTAGTAATACTTGGGGGCCATGTGTGTATGCGGAGAAAGCAAGCTGGTGGTCAGGTTATTTAATCTGTGATTCTAGTGATCATAGCTAACTAGATCCCTCTAGGTATCTCAGTTTGTGGTCCTGCTCCCCATGTGTCCCTGTTTTTGAACAGAATTTCACTTGGGATATTTCTAGTGAGCTGCTGTTCAGTTCCTGACAAAGTGTGCTCACTTCTTTGAGAAATCCAGATAAATCTGCTGCATTAAAAACTGATGAAGCACCTGGGTAGCTCAGTGGGTTAAAGTCTCTGCCATCAGCTCAGGTCATGATATCAGGGTCCTGGGATCAAGCCCTGCATCGGGGTCTTTGCTCAGCAGGGAGACTGCTTCCCCCCTCTTTCTTCCTGCCTCTCTGCCTACTTGTGATCTCTCTCTCTCTCTGTCAAACAAAATAAAACCTTTAAAAAAAACTGATAAAGACAAACTAACTTAATCCTTTTTATCTTTAATGCCATAACATCTGCCATAACTTTCTGAAGAGAAAGTTCTACTTGCCCAGGGCTGACATGGCTTTAGAATAAATTACTTCTCAACTTGCTCAGGGCATGTAAGGTTTCCATAAAAAAAAAAAAAAGTGTCAGTAGGTAAATAGTGTTTATTTCTCTTCTCTGACAGGTTGCCCCAAGTTTAGAAGTAATGCCAGCTCTTGCTGGCCAGGAAGGTGCCACTGTGCCTGCTGCTGCGATCCAGCCCTCAACACCCAGGGCAGTTGCTGGCCAAGCACTGCCTTTGTCTCCTTCCCTTGAGGCTGGGCTATTGAAGAGGTTTATGCCCAAAGGCAGGTATGGAGCTGGTGCATAAGGAATGGGGCTGACTGCCTCTCACCGCATTCTCCATGGCATCTGTGCCTTCCCCACTGGGCATTTCACGAACACCTCCTCCAGGCTCCTCTCCTTCAGATTTGCAATGAGTGTGGATGAGGGCGCACGCCAGAGGCAGAGGGCAGTGACCCCAGCATTTTAACCCTCCTCTCTGCATGTCTGTGGCATGTTTTCCTCCGCAGGCCCATGTCCCTGAGCACCATCGCAATCCTGAATTCTGTCAAGAAAGCTGTGGAGTCCAATAGCAGGCACCGGAGTCGGAGCACAGGAGTGTTGCCATTCCCATTAAGCTCCCAAAGCCTGGACAAAATGTGCCATCGTGGTAAGTCTCAAGTCCCAGGTGGCTCCAGGGGTCTGAAAGGAGTGCTGGGTTTTGTACTTCAGACACAGTAAGGATACAGATGAAAACACAGAACAGGCCTCCCTCTTATCCTTTTTAAAATAATTTCTGTTTTCTTATCTTTAAAACAAACAGTTTTGGGGATTTGGGATTCTGGGTAAGAAGAGATTTGGAAAAGAGAGTGAAGTGGAAAACTCACCCATTAGCGGCAAAAGTGTTCATTTTTCCTGTCTTTCTACTCCCCACATACATGCGTTTGGCCTTATTTATAAAGTAATCTTAGCATTTTTGGTTTGTAATCTACTTCCCCTACACATGCTGACAATAGTAGTGAACATTTGCCCATGAACTTTTCTTTCAACTTTTCTCCCTGTGGCTTTGTAGCATTCTATCTTGTGGAAGTACTGAAACCTATTTACTATTATCCTCTTCTTGGAAATATAGGTGTTTTTCAATTTTTTGAAGTGATGTGACAATAAAGTATATAATCTGAGATTGATTTTCAGCACTCAGAGGCCTTGAATATTTTTAGAGCCTTTGATAGTGTCAGGTTGCCTTCTATAATTCACTGCAGTTATATGTTGGTGGGAGCCCGTGGTGCACCAGTGTCTGTTCTCCTACTTAGAAACATTGGTCTAGGGCGCCTGGGTGGCTCAGTTGGTTGAGCGACTGCCTTTGGCTCAGGTCATGATCCTGGAGTCCCGGGATCGAGTCCCATATCGGACTCCCGGCTCTGCGGGAAGTCTGCTTCTCCCTCTGACCTTCTCCCCTCTCATTCTCAGTCTCTGTCTCTAATAAAAAAAAAAAAAAAAGAAACATTGATCTAACAGTTTCCCATCTTCTTTGCCAGGCTTTATAGATCAAAACTGGTGATGGTTTTAATTTCCTTTTCTTTGAATCCGGTGAAAATGGACATTGTTTCTCATGTTTATCATTTTTTGATACCTTTCTGAATTACTTCATTTATAAGAACACTTTATTTGGCATTATATGTTAATAAAAAAATTTAAAAAAAAAAGAACACTTTATTTGGGGTATTAACTTTATCATAGATCTTGCTAATTGTGTTGGGATTTTTTTGGACAGCTAAAACTTGCCTGTTTTATCCTAGCAACCTCCTACAGCCTGGAGCAGGAGTCCAGTGGAGCCGTGGACCACGTAACTAAACGAGCGATCAGTACTCCTGAGAGTAAGTACTCCTGTGACAAGCCATTGTCTGCTAAGTCTCTCCTCTGCCACTGTGTGTCTGCGGAAGCTGGAGTAAGACTCCTCCTCTTGAAAGAGAGGTCTTGTACTAGATGAAGGTGCTCCTGGTGGTCAACAACATTGTGGTGCCTTGTCACATGGTGTCTTGTGATAATTATACTCAACAGCCTGGGCACTAGCTGAATGTTAGTCAAGCACTCTTCTAAGTGCTTTCACATGCATGAACTCAGTTAAACTCCCAGGCATCTGTGTGGTTCCCTGTTTGACAGACGGGGAGGCTGAGGCACAGCTTCCCTTGGCAGCGCCATGCTTGCCATTCTAGAGCCAGCACTTGGGTGCTCCTGCCTGCCTCGGGCAGCCTTGTTTTGTAGCTCTCACATGTCAATGCTGGCGTTCACCGTGTATGTCATGGAGGCCAGCTCCGGAACCAGCTGAGCCTTCGGGTTCAGTGGCCTATTGAGGACCCAGCACCAGCTGTGCGGAGAGCCCCTGTCTTCTCACTCCCATCAGGTAGTTTTTGTAATCTTCTGTTATTTCCTGTTATTTCAAAGTCAAGGTGAGTTAGAAGCATAGATGATTTTTTCCTGTTACCTTGTTTTATAACTTCTCACTGTCCATGGCCTGTCTCAGTGTGCCTTCTGTCTCTTCCCTCCCCACCTCTCCCTGCCTCTGCCCGCCACCCCTGAGCCGGGTTCTCAGGGCCCTGCATACACCTGCCCTTGCCTGCCGCGGGGCATTCATGTGCCAGGTCCTCACCTACAACTTCCCTTTCCCTGGTGTTCGCCACTTCACTCTCCAGCAGCAGCCTTCCCTGACCCTGCAGATGAGATGAGGTGCTCTCCTCCTAGCACTCTGGCCTCCTCGGCAGTATTCGCCACACCTCCAGACACAGGGGACCCTCGAACAGCATGGGTTTGAACTGCACGGGTCCTCTTATGTGCAGATGGTTTACAGTGCAGCACCATAAATTGCCTTAATAACATTTGTGTTTGTCTTAATTTTCTGTTCGCCAGCTTACTTTATTGTAAGAATACAGTATGCAATGCATGTAACATACAAAATATATATTAGTTGACAATTGTTATTACTGGTAAGGCTTCCTTCTGGTCAGTAGTAGGCTCTTGATAGTTAACTCTGGGGGCAGTTAAAAGTTATACACAGATTTTCGACTATTGGCGGGACTTGGTAGCTCCAACTCCCACGTTGTTCGGGTCAGCTGTACTGCTTCATTCGTCCTTGCAGTTAGTTTATAAGCTGTTTTACTCTTCACTGTACCCACTGGGCCTGCCACAGTGCCTGGAACATGGGAGGAGTGAAACAGATGTTAGTGAGTTAAGTGATGGGACGAATGGCAGAGCTGGGACCAGAACTCAGGTCTCCTGATTGCAGTTCCTCCTGCCTAATGGCAGTTGCTGTATCCTTCTACAGCCTTCGCTGTCTCAGTGCTGCTCTTGGGCATGACTGCGAGATGAGAACATGTTAAGGTGTTCTCCTCTTTGGTTATGGTGCAGCCCAGGAGGAAGCCATTCATTTAGTTGTACGTGCAGTCAGTACAAATTTATTGAGCACCTAGTGTGTTCTGGCTGGTTGCTGGGCAGTTCTATATCCTGTGATGCTGTGATCTGTTAGAGTATTTACTGGGTTGTAGAGAATTTCCATCAAGTCCTCCTTTTAAGGGAGATTAATGGATGAACAGAATTCCTACCTCACATCTCCTTAGATGACAACTGAATCGTGACTGCTTTTATCATTAAAAGACATAATTTGGGGTTCCTGTATATTGAACAGGTAATATTATATATGTGAAAAATTCAACCTCTTTGAAACAGACAAATTTTTTTATGTTCTTTGTTCCTGGTTCAGAGGAACCGAGTGCTTCTATTTTGGCATTAGGAGCCATATGCTGCAGAAATGGGGCGAATGCATCTCATTTTATTTTGCTCATCCCCAGGAGTCCCTGGTTCTAGTCTTTGGTCAGTTTCCTGGCAGCCTGAGTTCCTCAGCAGCGAAGCCTGGCGTGCTGCATTAATACTGTTTGAATGTACATGCATGGAGCCGTCTTTGCACTGAAAATAAGACCGTCAGGTGTCCCCAGGTCAACAGAGTACTTCTTCTCTTTCGAGGCTCTTGAATATAAAATTTGTGGCCATCTTTCCTTATTCTGAACCAAGAAGGAATGCTTGAAGAAGGGTCTCCTATTAGCTCTCCTTCCTGGGAGAATTATCAGATCATGTAAAAACACTGAGTTCTGTTTTCTCTGTTGTTTGTAAATACACATTCTGTTGACAGCTCTTAGGTGAGGTGACTGTCAGGAAGTGGTCTCAGCTCTATGAAGGCAGGAGGAAAAATGCTAGCCAATTCCACTGTTCTGGCGCACCGCTGGTAGTCAGCATGAGCAAAGTGGTTTTGCTAAATGGAAATGAGTCTTTTTCAGGGCTAGATCGTAACTGAAAATCCATGCAGTTCAGCACATCCCTCTTACTGCTGTCATTCAGGCAGCAGAGATGCTCCTGCCTTTGGTTGTAAGTGCTTACAAAGTGCACAGTGGATCTGTGAGCTACTGCATAGCCGCCTTTGCCAAAGTTGGAGACCTGTTACCTGGATGTGCTCAGGCTTCCAAACTGGAAAAGGATTGTATATATAAGGAAGGGGAGTTTGAATTACAGCACAGGGAGAGACCTCTCAGAAACGGGAATAAGCACAACTGAGCTATTTTGAGTGGCAGCATGATGAAAATACTGGTCTCTTAGTTAACGTAGCTTAAGTTGTTCATGGGCACATAGCGCTGCAGCTGCACTGTGGACTTTAAAACAGACTAGAAAGATCTAATCAGTACTCCTAAGGCAGCTACCATGTAGGGGAGAAGGTTTACAGCACATGGTTCTTGAGAGGCATGTGGGCTCTGACAGAATAGTTGGGCCTTGTTCTGTTCCTGACAAGTGTGCTGATAGCTCATGCAGAGCGGTACAGGACACAAAGTACAGAACAAGTCCCTGGGAGAGGCATTGCCTTCTGGGTCTCGAAGGACTCAAAGGTCTCAAGGGCATGGTAATCAGATGAAGGAGGCCCTCCAGGCAGAACTGCACGCCCAGACCAGGGCCAGGAGGAGAACGGTGATGATCAGACCTGGTGACCTGCAGTGTGGGAATGCAGCAGGCAGGTTCCTAATGGCAGGCCAGGGGCCGGCTTACACAAAGGTGGTTCTGTCCAGCTCAGAGGCTGGATTTTAGGCCTTCCCCTAGAACACTGAGCTGGCAGGACCCTTAAGCAGAGCAGTCATCTCACTACTTCTTTAAACTTAACTCTAGTGACATAGGGAGTAATAGCTAATAAATTGCAGTAATAGTTAACCTTTATTCAGCACTTACCTTGTCCCAAGTCCTGTGTTAAGAACTTAACATAAATAATGTCATTTAATCCCACAACTCCCCTGAGGTAGGTACATCTATATCCCATTTTGGAGCTAAAGAAACTTGAGGTTTTTAGAGTAGTTCACATAGCTGGTAAGACCCCGAGCCAGTATTCAAATCAAGTCTGATTCAAGTCTGTTCCTATATTCTGCTCCCTGCCTCTTAGGGGCAAACTGAAAGAAGAGGAGGCCATGGGTGGAGACCACTGTGCTATGTCAGGGTGAGAGGAACGGACATCAAGTGAGGAGGAGAGAAGGTAACGGAAGGAGGAGATAGGAGGAAGGCGAATATAACCGGTTAGTGATTAGGTGTGGAGAAGGAGCCTTTCATGCCTGACAGTTCTGGTTTGGACAGTCCATTGATAGGAGATTCAGTAGGAATGTGCTGAGAATTGGGGGTAATGAGGTGGCCACGTGTCTTCAGGGAGTGCAGTGAGGGACAGGAGGAAATGCAGGACCCAGAGAGGCTGGAGCTGGATGGTGTTGGGGGTCACTGGTGTGTTGGCAGTAACTGGAGACGTGGAGTGGGTGAGAAGCCAGAGGCAGTAGGCAGTGAGTATGCAGGGGTCACAAAGCCATCTGAGGGAGTGGTCAGAGGAGGAGGGAGCCAGGAGACCATGGATGGGGTGAGTGTCCAGGAAGACAGAGTCTCCAACTTGAGTCCCACAAAAAGGTTAAATTGAGGCCTGACAGGGCCCCTGGATTTGGATTTGACAGTACTTAGGGACTGATACAAGTGACTGAGCAAAACTGTAGCAGAAGCTCCATGACTGACCTTGCTTAGGTAACTTTATGTAGATCTGTCTCCTACTGGCTTTTCATTAATGGTGTTGTTTTCCCTGTATTTACCCAGGGACCATCAATGATGTCACATTTGGAGCAGGAGTCAGCTACATAGGCACACCACGGACACCTTCTTCAGTCAAAGGCAAGTTCCTTTCCTGTCAGATGCATTAGCCACTTTTGAGTTCTGGGAAGTCTGAATTTGTTTGTGTCTGACTCCCTTTCAGAGAAAATTGAAGCCCAGTGTCAAGGAAATGACATTTTATGTTTATCGCTTCCTGATAAACCGTAAGTTTGCCAAGAGTTCCTTTTGAGGTAAATGTTTGTGTCAGGGTTTTATCTTTAGTTCCAGAATGATTGTCTCTTTCCTTTCCCTAGGCCTCCACAGCCTCAGCAGTGGAATGTGAAGTCCCCGGCCAGAAATAAAGATAACCCAGCCCCTAGCAGGAGGTCACTCCGAAAGACCCCCCTGAAAACGGCCAACTGAAACAGTCATTCAGGAGTATCCGGGAGGCAAGAGCCCTAAGGACATGTTGTCTCCTGCCTGTGGAAAGGCAGAGTCCACCTCCCTCACCCCCAGGAAGAGAAAGACTTTTACCGTGTGATTCCAGAGTTTTTTCTTGTGACTCCAGTACTCTAACTGTTCACCTGTGTGGCTGGCCAACCTTTTACATTTCTCTTTATGCACTATGTGGTTTAAAAAAAAATTATAAAATAATAGAGAACTGCCTTAGCTATTTAATATTCTAGTTTTATTCCATTTGGAAGTATCAGGTTCATTCTGATAAAGTATACTCTGGTCTTTAAGGAACACAACAAATCAGCTTTCTTTTATATAAATGAAGGCTCCGTTATATGGTTGGAATTCCCTACAGTACAGTAGTTTCCTGTATCTAAAAATGAAATTTTCATTGTAATTATTTTTTTTATTATTTATAAATTGCAGGTTTTTAAAGTGTACAGCTTTATAAAATGAAATAATAAAGGTTAAGCATAAATACAGCCTTCTGGTATTTAATAGAATATTTCTACTTTTAGAACAGGGCTTTTACTGGTAGTCATTTTAATTTACATTAGGTATTTAAGAATAATAAAACCCTCCCAGCCTCAAGAACTGTGAGAAATAAATGTGTGTTGTTTAAAAAAAAAAAAAAAGAATAAAACCCAACATTCCTTTTAGGAAAAAAAATTACTCCCTTTGTCATTAAGTTTCAGCTCATCTGTCCCTCTGCCTCTGTCCCCTGACAGAAGCTATCTGCATCCTAACAGCACACATCCTTCTTCAAATGTAAACATGGGCCTGCTCCTGAAAGTTCACCTACGTGTGAACTAGCACTAATGCTAGTTTGTGTTAGCAGTCCACAAAGACTGCTCCCATGAAGGGGGAAGGGCTTTGGTGTCTCCTGCTGATACCTTTGGATAATCTTAAAACACGTGTACATTCATGTTTTGTCCAAGAGTGACCAGGAAAAAATTCAGTCAGTTCACTTTTTAATCCCAGTACTACAGAAGCAAAAGTACAGGGTTACTGTGTTGATATGTTTTGGTATAAATGTGGTAGTTGGATTTGAGGGGCAGAATGTCATTGTGCATTGTGTGTCTATTCTGCAGTTCTCCCATATATGAATGGTGACACACATGGACATGTCATTGGCAGTGTCACAAAGCTGCTCTTTTTTTTTTCCAGAATATTTTTATTGATTTTTTTCCAAAGCTGCTCTTGAGTAATGACAATTACCTCTAAATCAAGTAGATGGTAATTGATGGCAGCCTCTCTTTAAACCTGGGATTGTGCCATTTTAAGTGTACCTGCCTAACAAAATGCTAGGAAAATGAGGTAAACTCAACATAAGAGGAGAAATAACGAGGCAAAGTTGATTTTTTTTAAAAGCTTTTATAAATGAAATTTAACAAATACCAACTTATAGGTGTGTTAGTACAAGTCTGCAACATCTATGTACAACAACAGCCACACCAGAGGCCGCAGTAGCCTTATAGAAGCTTCGAGTCTTCAGTCACATTCACATCTTAAAAACACATGAATGCTCCTTTTCTGTTTACATTTTTACAGTATTAGCCAACAACTTCCCAGACTCCATACTCACTTCTCTGTCAGACCCAGTTCACATGGCACTAGGATAGGAGGTCTTATGGTCATAAGGGAGTCGATAAGGCCATCCTATCACTAAGACAACCAAGATGTCAGCTGGAGTGTTGCTCCCCCACAGTTAGAGAATGGGGACACTGTCCCTTTCTACCAAGGAGGGGGGTAAAGATGAAGGGATATCTTAAGTCTAAAGCATTCAAGACACAAATGCAAAAGAAGATGGGTACCATTAAGCAATTATGAAGAGTTGCTCACCACTTCTGCCCAATACCCCATGGCAGAGTATTCACAGAATTTAAAAATGAAAAGTCAACAGAAGTCTCAAGTATTCAATTAAAAAAAAAAAAACCTCCACGTATAAAAAATTAAGACACTGGAAGTTTAATCCCAAGATGACTATATCCTTCTACATAAAAACCATCCTTGAAGCACACTGGAGGCGCTGGAACTGGAGGCGCTCTTCTGAGAAGCTCCCTCTTCGAACAGCTTCACATCATGAGTTTAACACAGCAACGTATCTAAGGCGAAGAACATCTGCTCTTGAAGAACAAAGGCTTTTGAATGATGTTTCTAACGTCCCACAACCAGTGAGCAGCACTGTCTTGGGTAAAGATTTTAAAATCAAAATCAGAAAACGGCCTTTGATTCAGGCATTTCGCTTTCCTCGCCATCAGGCTTTCTGCTCCAGATGCACTACCTGATGTTCAAAGGGCTGGCCTCGCCGCCACCACATGATGGGTTTACTGTGAAGTGAGACACAACCTGTGGTGTCTCTGTGCTTTCTTCATAGCAAAGAGGAAGAATGGAATTCATTTTCTTAAAAAACACTGTAGTTTTCAGAACTGCCTTTGGTCCCGGACAGTCTCATGAACTACAGAAATAAGTAAAATGAATTTTAAAACCAAACAGCAGAGGCTGCTTATCCACAAACAAAAAAAGCTCTGTCATAGGGGACCCAAAGGCTGGGATAGCACAGGGAAGACACCCATCCTTCTTGAAATGTCCACCTTACATCTGTCTAACACTATAAAGCTAATCAGCACACAAAGCCACTGTCAGGCCGATAAAGATGGCAGTGCACATGCTTGCTAGCCTTCGAAGTTAGTAGCCAATATCGCATAGGACTCAAGCCCAGGGGGTTCGTTAACATGGTTTCACAGGTATATCCAAGCACTTCTGGGTGGTCTCTGGGCTTAGGTACTCTGAGTAATCTAGGAAGAGACGGTTCAAAGCCAACCTGAGAGCTCCTTACATTTTCTTTTGGAAAGATGCAAACAGATTTTGACACTATTCAACCGGATTTTTTTAAAGGTTTCCTAAGTAACAATAGTCTGATGTATAGACAATATAAGTTCTCTTGTGAAAAATGCTGAAACTTATATGGGAAAAAGGAATGTTCCAGTAAGCTTCCTCGAGAGGATTTTTTTGGGTTAAAATACTCTTTAATTATTGGTATTTTCCAATTTAATACTAGTAGCTTGGAACTCCTACCTTAACTTGAATTTTTTTTAAAAAAATAGGTATTTAACACTGTATGACAACATATTTACAGTTTAAATAGAAATTTTCTTTTCAATAACCAAAATACATCTTTAGCAAAAATTTAGAATGTAAAATTTTATAAAATAAACACCCATAGAAAAGCAGAACATTATTTCAGTACCATTTCAGATTCTGCCTAAAAGGTTTCATGTAAATACTAACCCCGCCCTCCCCCTTGGACAAGCAGGGTTCCTACAGGTAAGAAGATCCCTTCTTCCAACAAGCAATTTACCTTCCTGATTTGGGCTGTTTTTATAAAATTCTGATCCAAACAGATTTTCCAAGATGGACACTAAAATACTGACCAACAAAACCTTCAAAAAGAATCTGCAGTGCTGGCTGTGGGCGGCTGTGAAACAAGATCATCGCCTAAAACGCCTCTTTTCTGGGTTCACTGTTCAAACTCTGCAGCTGCAGGGTGTTGCAGTGGGTCGTGCTCCCAAACCCTGCAATGCTGGTGCTGTGTGGCTGCCTGGTGGCCCCACACACGGGACTCACCTTGGCTGATGTAGATGAGTGGTAAATAAACTGGCTTCACAGGCCACTGTGCCCAGCCCGGCCTCTGTGAGCAAGAGCTTTCCATTCACCTTAACGCTCAGCTGGGAGCCAGGCCAGAAACAGACTGGGAATCAGCCTCAGTGAAATGCAGTTGTTTTTTTGTTTTTTGTTTTTTTTTTCCTTGTGATGACTATGCCCATCTCGAGGAAAATTCTTTTATTCACGTGGCTTGTTAAAAAGTAAGAAAGGAGTAGCGGTCAACTTTGGCCAAAACAAAAAGCTTTTGCGCAAGTGTCTAGCTTTGTCCAAGTGCACTTGGCTCCCGGGCTGCTCTTGATAGGAGTTTCTGGTAGAGGTATTTGCATGTGCTCCCTCAGCCACAGCGTCCGATTTCAGATCACAAATGATGACTTGTGTCTGAAGTCGCCCTGCAAGGCCAACACAGGGTTAGACACGGTCATCCTCTACCAACCCAGGGGCCCGAGTGGGAGAGGGAGGGTGGAAGCCAGGTCTAATCCCCATTTCCCTGAAGAAGAAACTTATGACAAAACAAATCGAATGAAACCCTTCTTCAAAGGTAACATATACTACTAGAGCCTGCAAACTGTGAATGCCAGGAGTGTGTACAGACGCTGCATTGGGAGGGTTTCCAAGAACAAGTATCATTTTTTCTGCTGGAAACACCTCGATTACTAGGTTTCCTAAACGACATCTGCTCTGTTGCCTCACTCCTTTCCTTACCTCCTCATCAGTCCTGATATAGTTCACTCCATCTGACTTCCCCGGACTCTTGTAACTGGAAAAGGAGAGGGCTTCAGTGACTGATTTTTCATGTAATGCCAACTTAAACTTTGGTTTTGTCACTTAAGACAAGACAGGCTCACCTTTCACCATTCTGCTTATTATTGATGAAGTAACCCCGTCTGTATGCGCAGCAGATGCCCACGGTGATCAGGACCAGTACAGCAAGGACCACCAGGATTCCCCCAATAATGCCACCGATGTTCAGGTCATCTGGAGAAAAGTGGGATTAAGGGAAGAGAGGATATACACTATCTGGTCTTAGAAAAGCCCCTGACCCCACTTCTTCCTTTTTGCATCCTTCCACTTCCCGGCTCTGCCCTCTCATGCCTACTCCACCCAGAAGAGCAGATTGAGACCACTTCAACTTTTTTTTTTTTTAAGATGTTATTTATTTGACAGAGACATGGCAAGAGAGAGAACACAAGCAGAGGGAGTGGGAGAGGGAGAAGCAGGCTTCCTGCCAAGCAAGGAGCCCGATGTGGGGCTCGATCCCAGGACTCTGGGATCATGACCTGAGCCAAAGGCAGCCACTTAACCGACTGAGCCACCCAGGTGCCCCCACTTCAACTCTTTCTAGCCCGGAACATACAGGACCCCAGACCCCTGCTCTCACTTGTAAAAAGTACTGAGACCTCCAAAGCTCCAATGCTGTTATACTTAATCCTGTATTAAAAGGGGCTTAATAGCTTTGTATAAAAGGCTTAACAATCTTCTGGCTACATCCCTAAAAATATTATTAATGGAGAAACTTGTTTCACTTTATAGAGGCGGAATTAAGGAGCCAGGAATCCCAAAGAAAAAATTCCTAATTTCTACGGATTCCCTTTGCTGTACATTATTTGGGGCAAAAGAACTAGTTTCGCACAGGACTGAAAAGTAAAAATATGAGGTGGGAACATGACCTTTCACTCTCAGCTGCCTGGCCTCATATCTACCAACCTCTTAGAGGAAAGCCCTTGACCCTCTATTCCCATTTCTGTACACCAGGCAAAGGTACCCCAGTCTCCATCAGTGTGGGCACTGGGGCTGTTTCCTCCATACACATAAAAATGCAATGGAAAACATTCAGGTGTATTTTCAACATAAGCCAGCTAACTTGGAAGTTGTTAAATTCTCCCTTATCCTAGTGCAGGGGTTTCAAATGTGAGTGTGCATTTAAAAACTGAAATTTTGACTTTAAAATGTCAACTCCCAAGCTCTATCACTAGAGAGAGATTCAGCAGGTCTGGGGCAAAGTTCAAGAGTCTTCCTCCTGCCCCGGAACAATTTCCTGAATCTGACAGATGACAAGATTCCTCTGGAATTCTGTTTGACACACAGACATTTCCAGACCTTCCCTGAGGACTGAGTCCATATGCCTGGGGTGCAGCCTTGGACTCTGTACATGAAACAGTGCACTCAAATGATTCTCACAATCAGGCAAGCTTGGAAAACACTGCACTGGGGTCAGTTACATTGGGGAAGGAGGGAGGGGCTGAGATAGCTCCCCAGGTGACTGTGATTGTGACATGCTCCATCTGCCCCCATCCTGTCTTCAACACCTCTCCTTCAGAACCAGCGCTCTAGAGATGGCATCGTCACAGAACATGGTAAAGTTACTGAGGCTAAAACTCTGGCTGTCAGCTTACCACAAAACGGTTATAACTGGATAAATTTCTAGAGACTTTACACGACATATTTTGATAATCCTAATCAGTTATCAAAGAAATGAGGTAAGTAATTTTTTCTGTCTATCCATCTATCTATCCATCTACCTATTTATTTTAAGTAGACTCCACACCCAGCAGGGAGTCCAACACAGGGCTTCGAACTCATGACCCTAAGATCAAGACCTGAGCTAAGATCAAGAGTCAGATGCTTACGCCCAGAAGTGGAGTTTATTAAATGCAGTTAAGGAGCGCCTGGGTGGCTCAGTTGGTTAAGCGGCTGCCTTTAGCTCAGGTCATGATCCCAGGGTCCTGGGATTGAGCCCCACATCAAGGCTCCCTTCTCAGTGGGAAGCCTGCTTCTCCCTCTCTCTGCTGTTCCCCCCACTTGTGCTCTTTGGCTTGCTCTCTGTCAAATAAATAAATAAAATCTTTAAAAATTAAAAAAAATAATAATAAACTCAGTTTAAAGTGACATGATTAGCTCTGTTCCCAACACCAAAAGACTCCAGAAAGTCTATTTTGAGGAGATAAACATATTACAAGTAACCACTTATTAGTTACTTAGCTGTTACTCAGCACCTTCTCATCTTTCCTTTCAATGTAGCCAGGTGGGTTCTGGTGAATCTAGTCATCTCCAGAAGAAAGCAGATCAGTTGTCTAAACTGATGGTCCAATATTAACTTAAAAATGTTCTATCCAGGGGCGCCTGGGTGGCTCAGTGGGTTAAAGCCTCTCCCTTAGACTCGGGTCATGATCTCAAGGTCCTGGGATCAAGCCCCACACTGACTCTCTGCTCATCAGGGAGCCTGCTTCCCCCTCTCTCTCTGCCTGCCTCTCTGCCTACTTGCGATCTCTCTCTCTCTGTGTATCAAATAAATAAATAAAATCTTTAAAAAAATGTTCTATCCACTTGCCAGTCTTCAGATGAAATATTTTCAAAAAGTAACTCACAGACTTCCATCTCCTGCTCCTCACATCTGGCGGAGCCTGCATCATTGGAAGCGATGCAGTAATACTGCCCAGAGTCCTCCTTGTGAACAGCATTGAAAACCTGTTTCAGGAAATTACAAGTAAATCATGAGACCAATCGACAGGACAGACCTCTGTGGACTGAAAAGACCGCTATGCTCCCCTCCCCCACCAAGGTGCTAAGTCCAGAGCCTAGTAAAATATCTCCTCATTTGCTTTTGGTTTCCTTTCAGTTTCCTGCTCACTGTCAGGTTCTTCCCTGATATTCTTCCCCAGCAGTCTTGCCCAAGAGTTCCTGAACAATGAGATCCCCTCACGTTTTTGGAGATATCAAAGCAACATTCAGAATGCAGTGTGAAGATAAGGATAAGGACTGTTTCTCAGCAACACTTGGGCAATACAAATACAGAGGATCTTATACAACCTGGCTTGTTACTACATGTAGTTAGATGCCACGGATCAGGAGGCCCGGCTGTAGGAAAGCCCAAATGAGAAGCTGCTGCCGAGGGCAGTCTGTCCCTACACATGACCAATCTTATTTCATCTCCCCCCCGCCCCACCCACTTCCCACCACATCACTGTTATTTTGAAGAAAATTCTAGACACATTTTATCCATAAAAACTTCAGCATGCAACTCTAAAAGACGAGGACTTCTTCAGATTATAACTACAATACTATTATTGTACCTAAAGCAATAAACAATTCCTTAACATCGAATATCCCACCAGTAATCCAGTTTTCCCGTCTCATGATTTTTACAGGTGGTTATTCACATCAGGACCCTAACATCACCCACCCCTTATATTTCTTTAATAGACCTCCATAATCACCTTTATTTTACAAGTTTCCCTTCCTTTATTTTATCCTCTTAGAACCTACTTGCTTATAAAAAGGAGGGGAGGTTCATTTTTCCCACAGAATCTCCAACATTATAGGTTTTTACTTCCTGTCTTATAAAGTTCATTGTCTCTCCTAGTAAGTGCTCTTTCCACCATAGGTATCCCTTCCTCAACAAAGACATTTCTATTCTCACGTCTGAGAAGAGATCTTACCAGAGTGCCTGTTTCAGAGTTTAAGAGAAAAGAGGAATTTCGGAATCTCGGATTGGCTCTGGAGTCTGTGGGCAGCGGCACGTCGTTGCGGTACCAGCTGTAGTGCGGCCGGGGGTAGCCCTCACTCTCCTGGCAATGCAACGTGGCCGTCTTGCCTACAGGTACGGCCTTCGGGACTCTGCACACAGGAGGTACTGGCTTCACTGTGGAAGAAATTCTGGTTGGGGTTTTAAATCAGCCACATGGATTGACTTTTCTCAAAGCCAATAAACCTGCTCCCAAAATAGGAAAACCAGCCAGGGGATGCACCGCTGCCACTGCCATGTCACGCCCACAGGCTCGGGTCTGCCACCACACCTGCCCCGCCCCTCCCCCCCACATATAATCCCACAGTGCATTTCTATACTTCCACCTCCTGGGGAGTACCTCCTACAGCTGGTGGGAAGGAGTGGCTGGAGCTCCACTTCCCTTCTCACCTTCCACCCCAACTCAGGCCATCCAAGCTCCTACAACTGCCCACCGTCTAAGTCCTGCAATATCCCCAGAGATATTCCTCTAGGAGGAAAGAAAGAGCATTTATTTATTTTTCCCCTTCCCTAATCTTTTTTATTTTATATCCCCAGGGACATTCCTCTAGGACGAAAGAAAGAGCATTTATTTATTTTTATTTATTTTTCCCCTTTCCCAATCTTTTTTATTTTATAGATAGATTCATGAGGTCTAAAAGGAAGAGCATATTTTAACTTCCTGTGAGTTCCTACCTTGAACAGTTAACTCAATGACAATCTCATCAATTTCTTTGCGGTCATTTCGAGCAACCACCTCACAGCGATAAAGGGCTGAGTCTGTCCGGGTCACATTCCAGATCCTTAGAGAGGTTTTCCCCAATAGTTCTGCACGACCTGCCAAGTCTCCTACAGAAAAGAGGATGCAGAACACAAAAATACTGTTTAAAGGCATCTTTGCCACGTGTGAAGAAGGTGGCTTCTGTGGCTAACATTTAATTCCTCAGTAAGGAGACTGCAGACTGGCTTCTCTTTCTGCTCCTATAAAATAGAGATGAACTAAGGACACTGAGCACTGAAATAGTACCTTGTGTGTAAGAGGACTCATTACATGTGTCTCTGTTGATAAGGCAGGGACCTTGGGGTACCTGGGTGGCTCAGTCATTTAAACGTCTGCCTTCAGCTCAGGTCATAATCCCAGGATCCTGGGATGGAGTTTCCCATCAGGCTCCCTGCTCAGCGGGGAGCCTGCTTCTCCCTCTGCCTCCACCTCTCCCCTGCAACCTGCTTGTGTTCTTTTTCTGACAAATAAATACAATCTTTAAAAAATAATAATAATAAATAAATAAATAAATAAGCAGGGACCTCATTTCCTTCTCATCATTCCTAGCCAGGATTCCCCATTAAAAGAGAAAAAAATCAAACAACATCAAAAAAACAACCAGGATTCATAAATGGTGCTGGGACAACTGGATATCCACATGCAAAAGAATGAGGTTGGACTCCTACCTCATACTATATATAACAAAGATCTTCCTATACGAGTTAACAGTATGGGGGCTCCTGGGTGGCTCAGTCAGTTAAGAACTTCATCATGCATAGGGTCATGATCCCAGGGTCCTGGGATCAAGCCCCGCATTGGGCTCCCTGCTCAATGGGGAGCCTGCTTCTCCCTCTGCCTCTGCCTGTTGCTCCCCTGTTTATGCTCTCTCTGTCAAATGAATAAATAAAATCTTAAAAAAAAATGACGAGAAGGAGTTAGGAAAAAAAAAAGGACACAAAAATAGAAAATAACTATTACTAAAACCTGATGACTGGTGGTGAAAACAGGAAGGATTTACCATAATATAATAAAAATACAAAAATGCTTATGACAAAAGATGAACGTTTGCAAAGGCATTTTCTAATAGGAAGGTTGTTATCCAGTAGCCATTAGTGGAGGATTAGAATTTTACCATGTAAGAAAATCTATCAAAGAGGGCCGCCGGGGTGGCTTAGTTGTTAAGGGTCTGCCGTCGGCTCAGGTCATGATCCCAGGGTCCTGGGATCTAGCCCCATATTGGGCTCTCTGTTCGCCAGGGAGCAAATAAATAAATAAATAAATATCTTAAAAAAAAAAAAGAAAGAAAATCTATCAAAGATATGGTGTGTGTATAAACAATTGAGAATATTACTCAACTATAAAAAAGAATGAGATTTAGCCATCTGTGACAACATCAGTAGGCCTAGAGAGTATAGGCTAAGTGAAGCAAGATCAGACAGAAAGACAAGTACCATATGATTTCACTTATATGTGTGATCTAAAACACAAACCAAACAACAAAAAAAAGCCAGAAACAGATTAATAAATATAGAGAACAAACTGGTGGTTGCCAAAGGGGAGGAGATGGGTGGAAGGGCAAAATAGGTGAAGAGGGATTAAGGGAAACAAACTTCTAATTATAAAATAAATAAGTCATGGAGATAAAAAGTACAACAGAGGCAATATAGTCAATAATATTGTAATAATGTTGTATGGTGACTACACTTCTTGCAGTGAGCACTGAGTACGGTTTGTCTAATCACTATGTTATATACTTGAACCTAATATAACACTGTATGTCACCCATACTTCAACAATAAAGTTTTTAAAAATCTATCAGGATTGGGGTGCCTGAATGGCTCTGTCAGTTAAAGTCTGCCTTCAGCTCAGGGCATGATCCTAGGGTCCCAGGGTCCTGGAATCCAGCCCCACATCGGGCTCCCTGCTCAGTGAAGAGCCTGCTTTTCCCTCTCCCTCTGTAGCTCCCTCTGCTGTTTCCTGCTTGTGCTCTCTCCCTGTCAAATAAATAAATAAAATCTAAAAAAAAAAAGCATAAAATAATCTGTTGGGATGTTTTTGGCACAGTCCTGAATTGAGGCAAGAGAAGACACCAAGCAAGATTCAAATTTTCCTGCAGCCTTCATATTTTGTGTATAAATACCCTCCCCATCCCTATGGCTAAGAGTAAGATGTTTAATCCCCAGCAAGAGAATCTTCTTTTAAGATTCTATTTATTTGAGAGAGAAAGAGAATAAGAGAGAGAGAGCATGAGAGGGAGAAGGGACAGAGAGAGAAGAAGCTTCTCCGCTGAACAGAGAGCCCAAGGTGGGACTCAATCCTGGGACTCCAGGATCATGACCTGAGCATTTAACCAACCGACCCACCCAGGTGCCCCACAAACAGGAAGTCCTTTAAGAAAATTCCCACCTAGCTTCTCTGATGATCACAAGTGCACGTACAGGCTTTACCAGCAGCAGCCTAAGCCGCCAGAGAAACCGGACTTGTTTTCCGGAAAAAACATTTCCATCTCTTCAAAATTAAAAGGTGGGGGATATATTGGTGAAGAAAAAAAAAAACCAAAATTTTTTAAAAGATTTGTGTGTATGAGAGAGAGAGCACAAGCAGGGATAGGGGCGAGGGAGAGGGAAAAGCAGACTCCCTCCTAAGCAGCAGGGCTCAATCCCAGGACACTGGGATCATGACCTGAGCTGAAGGCAGATGCTTAACTGACTGAGCCACCCAGGTGTCCCCCCCAAAGATGATTTTTAAGAGCCTGTGACTCCTGATGATATTGGGAACCCAAAGCAGGATGACTAAGATTTGGCTGTTTCCACAATCTCTCTCCTCTTCGCTGAAGCCTCAACTATCAACTTCTCTGAGAACTCCAAAGCCAGCCTTTAGAAGCTATTGCATTTGTCCCTCATGTTTACCCCATCCCTCCTGTCAGAGTGAAGGTAAGGTCCCACTGCATGTCAGCTATAATCTCTCTTTCTCCCCACTTTGCCACAGCCAGCTCCTAGCAATCCCTCCCCCTCTCTCTCTACACTGCCTCAATCACAACTCAGACCATCAGCAGCTCCCTCCTAGCATCTGCAAAAAAAATTCTAAACTAGCACACCTGCTCTGAGTTTTCCCCACTCCCAATCTCCTCTACAAAGCAGCCAAGTCAAGTCTTTCTAAAGTGTAAATTAAGTCATCTCCCTTCCCTCTAAAAAAATCTTCACAGAACTCAATAAACCATCCATTCTTGCATGGCATTCAGTGCTTCCTGCCCGGCCCTGGCATGCCTCGCCAGCTGTGTGGAGTTACTCCTCTCTCCCCTCCTTAAGTCCCAGCTATGACAGAGAACTTGCAGTTTCCTTAAGCCAACCTGCCTTTTGCTTCCCCATCTATATGCAGAGCATTCTTTCCTACCCAACACCTTCCTCCACCCCACCCATCACCATCTGGCCTGGTTAATCGGCTTCATAGCTCAGCCTAAATGCCACTTCTGGGAAGCCTCCCCCACCACCTGCCCTGCTCCTACTTCATGTGATCAGAGATACCCTATGCTGACATCTGTTCTAGCAAATGCTTGCTCAATGTGGGAAGCTTGGGACACAGTAGGTGCTCAGTAAACAGGTGTTTACTTCTTGTCTCCTTGTTGTTCCCTGTGATCCTTCTGATTAACAGCTGGTATCATGAATGGAACCATGATAAGAGGATGGCCTAGGAAAATGTTCATTCTCATTGCTCAATAGGATGGGCTACAGATAGATTTAAATCATAACTAATGAGGTGATACTTGTTAACGCTGAATAACGGGGACCAGGAGGTTCAATATACTATTCTCATTACTTTTCCATGTTTGAATTTCCCATAAGTGAAACAAACAAAACAAAACAAAACAAACAATCCTGGATACAGATGCAGGACCAGTCAGAGGGAAGTCTCTGGGCACAAGTATATGCCTGGGCCTTGTGGACAAAGGAGGGGATTAGAAGATCATACCCTGAATTCTGTTGTCAAAAAACACATATGTGGTCTGGTCATCTTGAATTTTCTTCCACTCAATCCTGGGATCACTTGTCTGTGAATCCGTAATGATACAAGATAATTCCACACCTAATAAGCCAAAAAAAAAAAAAAAAAAAAGAACTCTCAGAGAATGGGAAACAATTTCATGATCACTTGTATATCTGGACCCTGCAAGCTATCTCTAATTTTTTTTTCATTTTAATTTTTTGATTTCTTTTTTTTCTCCCCAAATATGTTTAATTTTTCAGTGTTACAAGATTGATTGTTCATGCACCACACCCAGTGCTCCATGCAATAC
>CM052815.1:68124089-68147198 GCA_028533885.1 Nasua narica
TGTTGAAGGGCATTTTGGTTCTTTCCACAGTTTGGCGATTGTGGCCATTGTGGCTATGAACATTGGGGTACATGTGGCCCTTCTTTGTACTGCATCTGCTTCTTTGGGGTAAACACCGAGTAGTGCAATTGCAGGGTCGTAGGGTAGCTGTATATTTAATTTCCTGAGGAATCTCCATACCGCTGCACCAACTTGCATTCCCACCAACAGTGGAGGAGGGTTCCCCTTTCTCCACATCCTCTCCAGCATTTGTTGTTTACTGTCTGGTTGATTTGGGCCATTCTAACTGCTGTAAGGTAGTATCTCAGTGTGGTTTTGATTTGAATCTCTCGGATGGCTAAAGATGATGAACATTTTTTCATGTGTCTGTTAGCCATTTGTATGTCTTCCTTGGAGAAGTGTCTGTTCATGTCTTCTGCCCATTTTTGGATGTGATTATCTGTTTTGTGAGTGTTGAGTTTGAGGAGTTCTTTATAGATCTTAGATATCAGACCTTTGTCTGTAGGGTCATTTGCGAATATCTTCTCCCATTCTGTGGGTTGCCTGTTTGTTTTGTTGACTGTTTCCTTTGCTAAGCTATCTCTAATTTTAAAGAATCTTGCACGCAGTTTAAAAAAAATCTATCTCCAGGCTCCAAATGACTCTAAGAAAAGATGAATTTTAGCCAGAAAAATAATAAAGGTGATTAGCAAGGGCTTTACTAAATATAGTACACATACTCCCTTAATACTCTGCTTGTATGTAAGGAAGTTCTTTGTTATATATGTACAAAGCCAAGGCAGGAATCTGATTCTAGTCAATATAAAACCTGCAGAGTTCCCTGTTGGCCTGCTGAAGGAGGACTTCACTGACACATGGGCACGCTGAATGCACGGCTAAGGAGCCAAAACACCTCTTGGGCACTGTAAGGACGCGTGTGTTTGTCCTGAGTTGGCTGCAAGACTACCAAACGTCCATTAGATGGTGCCCATTCTCTTAATAGTCTCCCTTGTACTTACTTTCAAATTCCTGTACCACTGGGGTTCGGTTGCTGGATTTGAGATTCACGGCTCCAATCAAGCAACCTGAAGGAAAAAATAAAGTAAAATCAGAGACAATGCGACTCTTATAGCAGAGAACCCTCCAACCAAGTTCAGATTTTCCCCTTCTATGTTGGCTACAATCACTAACCACAGAAGATAGAAAAATACTATATTCCAAAACAAAGTCTCTTAGAGCAAGTTGACAACTTTCTTAGTCTAACATCACTGGAATAAACCGAGTGGAAGAGTTCTGAGAATTTAGTTCTAGAACATAAATGCCCTGGAGCTAAAGCTCTAAGAATTTCCTTCTCGCTCAGAGTCATTCTTAATCCTGTTAACATCTTTCATCTAGACCCACCTGGGCCTTGTCATTCCTGCCTCCTGCAGATTCTCTCCTCTCTCCAGGCTTCCAACCCAGCAATGGCACCCCTGGTGGATTTGATATGGCTCAGACTCATGGCCTGGTACCTTCTCCTTCACGATGGCATAGCATTCTCTGGTATAGATATCAACCAGCTAAGAGCAACCTTGCTCTATTAACCATGTAAACCAGTGATTCCCATCCATTAAAAAATTTTCACTAGGGGCACGTGGGTGGCTCAGTGAGTTAAGTGTCTGACTCTTAATTTCAGCTCAGGTCATGATCTCAAGGTCCTGGGATCCAGCCCCATGCAGGGCTACCCACTCAGCGGGAGCGTGCTTGTCTCCCTCCCTCTGCACCTCCTTGCACTGGCTCACGTGTGCTGTCTCTCTAAAATAATAAATAAAATCTTTTTAAAAAAATTTTTACTAGTTTTTGGTAAAGTGAGAAAAATAATAACATAATTTTCATGAAGTTAAATTGAATGAAGCTAATGATGAAATCAAGACATGCCAATTGCATGGTAATCTCTTTCAAAACTAGCATCTGACTCTCCATGTTTCAACAAACATTAAAAGCAGTTTATCATGGTCTCTAATGTCTTACCTGTTTTCTTGGAGAAGATCAAGAAGGTACAATGACCACCCACAAAATCTCATTCTTCAGCTACCTGGCCTCTAGGAAAATATGCATTCTCCAAAGAGGGCCTTCATACATAACCCTCATTAAGGTCTCTGGATTTTATCTTCTATCCCAGCTAAACAAAACATGTAGAAAGACGTGTACTCTAAGTAGCTTTCTAGCTCCTTGTACATTAGGTAGGATGCATGTCACAACAATGCAGTCTTCCCTTTTTTAAGTCTTAAAGACTTATTTAAAATAAGTTCTTTAAATGGTTCAGTTACACTGGGTATTTACCCCAAAGAAGCAGATGCAGTACAAAGAAGGGCCACATGTACCCTAACGTGCATAGCAGCAATGGCCACAATCGCCAAACTGTGGAAAGAACCAAAATGCCCTTCAACAGATGAATGGATAAGGAAGATGTGGTACACCTATACAATGGAATATTATGCCTCCATCAGAAAGGATGAATATCCAACTTTTTGTATCAACATGGACAGGACTAGAAGAGATTATGGGGAGTGAAATAAGTCAAGCGGAGAAAGTCAATTATCTTATGGTCTCACGTGTGGACCATAAGGAAAAACATGGAGGGCATTGTGAGAAGGAAGGGAAGAATGAATGGGGAGAAATCAGAGGGGGTGATGAACCAGGAGAGACTGTGGATTCTGAGCAACAAACTGAGGGTTTTGGAGGGGAAGGGGTGGGGGGTTGGGCGAGCCTGGTGGTGGGTATTGAGAAGGACATGTATTGAATGGAGCACTGGGTGTGGTGCATGAACAATCAATCATGTAACACTGAAAAAATAAAACATATTTGGGGAAAAAAATGGTTCAGTTACATGTGTACAATTCAAGTATATATTTTGATCCTTTCTTATTTAGTAAGACTTCATTAATTATAGCAAAAGCCATAAAATATTTACTAAGAGGGATGAAAATCAGAAGTATAAAACATACACCTGAGTTGCTATTAATTTCTAGAACACTGACTTCTACAAAAGGTTAGTGAACCAGGACAAGTGAAGATAATTTTATTTCATATTGATTAACCTGGGCTACTACTCCTTTTTGGGAACCAGAAACACATCCAATGTATGTGCAGCACTTTCTCCTTCAATCTGAATGCTCCCAATGACCCACTGAGAAAGAGTAATAAATGATGCTCTAAGTATCTACTAAGGCCACACAGGTTCCTTCTAAGTAAATAATCACAAACAGTTCTTTCAGTGAGATCACTATAATTTAGATGATGAGACACTGAAACTCTGGTTACAAATGACTATGACCAGGAATCAGCTTCCAACCCAGAGGTCATCTAAGGGGCCTTTGAGGTAACTCATGAGAGCTTCACCCAACTGGATAATAAACAACTAGACAACCCGATCTGCCCCTTTCCTTTTAGAAGTATGATACTAAGAGAAATTAAGAATGCATTAGAGAGTTCATAGTCACCAGAGAGGAAGAAGAGTAGAAGGAAGCATTAGCTGACTTATCAAAATGGTGGAAACACTAGAATTGGTAACAAGTGAACTGGAGGACGAAGAGGATAACAGGGAATTTACTCCAGTGACTGCAACAATGTCAAATTTTCATGAAGGCCAACTGAGACACATTTCTTACAATAAATCCCTACAGTGAACTAAACCAATGTGCTTCTTACAACCTAAAAGAAGCTGAGGTAACACAGCCCCAGATAATGGAAATGATCACCTCTTTTAACCCCTCTACTCTGCAACAAAGAGGTGAATGCTCTGTATCCTTAATGAAGGCTTGGCCAGACCCTCTGCTGCCCAAATACCCTGGAGAAGTTTTACAGGCAGCTGCCTGTGCCAATCCTGGAAGACAGTATGTCCCAAGAAGATTAAACAACAGACGACCACTACAAGCAAATGAAGCTCTACCCAGGTGAGGATTCGCCACAGTGGGGCCTGAGCTGAGGAAGCCCGCACTGAGAGTCCTATCCTCTCCTATTCTTAAACAAGTCTTTATTATAATTATTCTTAAACAAGTCTTAAACTTACAAATATTCTACACTGCCTCATTTACCCATCCCCATTAGCCTAGATCCCACTTTAAAATACAGATGACCCTTGAACAACACGGGTTTGAACTGCACAGGTCCACTCATAGGTGAGTTTTTAAGGGTTGACAGCAAAAACCACACAGTATTTATTACAACTGCCCACCTCAGTCTCCAGACGAGAATCAAAGGTGATTGGTGCAGAAGTCACACTTGCTGCCCTCTGAGAACACAGGGAGAGGAGGCCCGCAGGGAGCCGTCAGCACCCCCAGGAAAGTCCCACTACCAGACAGAGAGCTACAGGTGGCCCATAAGCCAACAGGGTGGTCAGTTTGAGCGCCCAGGGCTGGTGGGCAGGAGGCTGGGCTGAAGAGGAAGAACATGCCCAGAGGGTCCTCTGAGCACCAGGCTCTAGGCTGCTCGGTGCTGCTCTGAGTCCCTCTAGCGCTGACCCGTCTCTGAAGCTGCTGATGGTTACAGCCGGCAGTATACATCCAGGCAGGTGGGTCAGCTGTACTGAACCTCCATGCTGCCCAGCTGCTACAACTGCTGAGCAGAGACCACTAGGCTATGGAACATCATCCCCCCGGGGCCAGGCCCACCGCCACCACCCCCTGTCCCAGCCTCTCCTGGAGGATTTTTTTTTTTAAATAAATATCCATACAGCAGTGTAAATGCACTTTCTCTTATGATTTTAAAATTTTCTTTCCCCAGGTTACTTTATTATAAGAATGCAGGATATAATACGTATAAGAGTTTAATGACTATAAGTAAGACTTCTGGTCAACAGTAGTCTATTATTAATAATTAAGTTTCAGGGGAGTCCAAAGTTACAAGATTTTCAACTGTAGGGGGAGGGGGAGGCAGGCACCTATTAGCTCCATGTTGCCCAACGGTCAACTGAATAGCAATAACTTGTGTAAAAGAATGGTGCTATGAGGTCTGGGACACACCTAACTCTTAAAGGCATCACAAGTAACTCATTGGAGTACTATCCCTGCTTGAAGAGAAGATTCTGACAAAACCAGATGGGAAATGGGGTCCAGAAGCCAGCCCTGAAGTGGTGACTGCTAAAGTTTAATTGTGCACACACTGAACCCAGTACTATCAGAATACTCACAAAGAGATTATACTACTTAAGACTAAAAGAAGGGTTTTAGGAAGGAGAAAAAAGCAGTAAATCTATGATAGCATCTATCACATGCTCATATCCCTATTTCATATCTATCTTGGATTTTCAGACTCTAAGCTTTTTAGGAGAATCCATTCATTCAGCAATTTTTATTTAGCACCTATTATATGCCAGATACTGGCCTAAACATTACAGATGATACATGAAGAAAACACATAAAAATCTATGTTCTCATGGAGCTTATATTCTAGTATAAAAGAACAAGTATTATTAGGTTTACTCATCTTTCTGTCTTCAATTCTAACACTGAATGATATTTAGTAGGTACTTGGAAAGTGCTGAATAAATCAAGGTATATTTTTTTGTATTCTGTATTGGATTTCCTTGACTTGAGTTTTCCAAAAAATCATTTAGTTGAATTCAGTTTTCTCATAGGGCTATAATGTGGTCACTCTCTTCTTCATCCCGCCTAGGAATATATTATTGAATCTTGGACTTAGAACGATCTAAGATATGCAGAGTTGTCTCTCTATATTCAAAACGTCTTAACCAAATTTAAGACTCCTCTCTAGAGGCAGATGTGGTTAAGTCTCAAGCATATTATGGTTTCAGTATGTGGTTATTAAAATTCAGTAAATCTGGGGAACCTGGATGGCTCAGTTGATTAAGCATCCAGCTCTTGTTTAGCTTACATCATGATCTCGGGGTGGTGGGATCAAGCCCCATGTTGGGCTCGTGCTCAGTGTGGAGTCTTCTTATCCCTCTTCCTCTGCTCTTTCCCCTGCTCGTGCTCTCTCTCTAAAATAAAATCTTTTTCTGGGGTACCTGGGTGGCTCAGTCAGTTGAGAGTCTCCCTCCAACTCAGCTCATGATCTTGGGGTCCTGGAATTGAGCCCCGCACTGGGCTCCCTGCTCAGCAGGGAGCCTGCTTCTCCCTCTCCTCCCTACCTGTGCTCTCTCTCTCAAATAAATAATTAAAAAATAATAACAGAGAAAGAGAGAGAGAGAGCACAAGCAGGAGATGAAGAAGCAGGCTCCCCACTGATCAGAAGGCCTAATGCAGAGCTCCATCCCAGGACCCTGGGATCGTGACCTGAGCCGAAGGCAGGCACTTAATGGACTGAGCTACCTAGGTGCCCCTAAAATAAAATCTTTTTTAAAAAATTCAGTAAATCTTTCACCCAGTTCCCTCATTAGTTACATCTTACATAATTATAACACAATATCAACACTGGAAAACTGACATGTGTATGTCTCCACTTTTGTAGAAAAAAATGTATACGGTTCTATGTCACTTTATCACATGTGAAGATTCCTATAACCACCACTGCAATTAATATAAAGAGCTATTTAAAAAAAAAAAAAGATACAGAACTATTCCACCAACACAAAGATCTCCCTCATGCTACCCCTTATAGTCTCATCTACCCCCTCACCATCCGTTACTCCTAGCAACCACTAATCTGCTCTCCATCTCCACAATTTTGTCACTTAGAGACATATAAATTATATATATATGGAAATACACTGTAGGTGACCTTCTGAGACTTTTTTTTTCATTCAGCATAATGTCCTTTAGATCCATCCAACTTGGGTGTAACTATAGTTCATTTCTTTCCATTGCTGAGTAGTACTCCGTGGTATGGATGTACCACAGTTTAACTACTCATTAAAAGATAGCTGGGTTGGGCACCTGGGTGGCTCAGTTGGTTAAGCAACTGCCTTCAGCTCAGGTCATGATCCCAGAGTCCCGGGATCGAGTCCCGCATCAGGCTCCCAGATCCATGGGGAGTCTGCTTCTCCCTCTGACCCTCTTCCCTCTTATGTTCTCTAATAAAAATAAAATAAAAATTTTTTTTGAAAAAGATAGCTGGGTTGCTTTTAGTTTGTGGCTATTCTGAATAAAGCTACTGTGAACATGTGTTACAGGTTTTTGTATGAATATGTTTCCTTTGGAATAAAGGCCCAAGAGTACATGTGCCCCACTGTATGTTGTTGCATGGTCAGTTTTGTTTTGTTTTTAAGAAACTCATAAACTGTTTTTCCAGAGTTGGGCTCTAGAAAAAATTCATTGCTTTTAAAATTCAAATATGAATTTCAAAACTTTCATGATCAAAGTTTTTTTGTTTTGTTTTGTTTTACTAACAAGGGTACACTGGACCACTCTGTACTATCTTTGCAACTTCCTGTGAATCTATAATTATTTCAACATTAAAATGTAGAACATTTATTATTCCTAAAATGATGATGATGAACATCAAATCACTATGACATTTGGAATCCACTGGATACAGTAAAAAAAAAAAGTGAAGGAACAGTTTTAAAGTATTAATATTTACAATATATCAGAAAATATATACTTAAGAACTATTTAAACTTCTTTTTAAAGATTTTATTTATTTATTTGACAGAGAGGAGAGAAATCACAAGTAGGCAGAAAGGCAGGCAGAGAGAGAGGGGGAAGCAGACTCCCCCGCTGAGCAGAGAGCCCGATGCGGGGCTCGATCCCAGGACCCTGAGATCATGACCTGAGCCAAAGGCAGAGGCTTTAACCCACTGAGCCACCCAGGTCCCCCAAGAACTATTTAAACTTAATAAAAAAAACTTGATATAAGTTTTCCTGAATTCTTTCAGTGAATATATAAGTTAAAAAATCAACTGGCTTAACTGCATTCATGATCAAAGTATGCAATGAAAATACTTACGTGATCATGAATAATCTGACAATGGTCTACATGTTACTGGCATTTCTTTGAACACGAATGTTTTGAGGTTTTGTTTTTGGGCTCTCTAAAAAACCACAGCAACAGGCAGAGTGTCTGCTTTTCCTACCCAACTGAAGGTTAGTGAATAGAGAAAATCAGTCAGGGTGACATAAAGATTTTCACTTTACTGAATGTGATATTTTTATATCAATAACACATCTGAATTGAATGTGAGACATGGTGTTCCATCCCTTATGTCCCTACTGTGTTTTCTACATGCAATCTATGACTGATCCAGTTTTCCCACATTCTCACAATTATTATTTATAATTTTTTTTTATTCTGGTAAAATATACATAACAGAAAATTCACCATTTTAACCACTTTTACACATATAATTAATTCAGTGGCATTAAGGACATTCATGATGTTGTACAACAATTGCCACTATCCACTTCCACAACTTGTTCATCATCCTAAACAGAAACTCTATACCGATTAAATAGGAACATTCCATTTCCACCAAACCCCAGCCTCTGGTAACCTCCATTCTACTTTCTATGAATTTGCCTATTTTAAGTACCACATATAAGTGGAATCATACAATGTTTGTCCTTTTATGTCTGGCTTATTTCACATAGCATTATGTTTTCAAGGTACATCTGTGTAATATGTATGAGAATTTCACTCTTTTTTAAGGCTGAATAATATCCCACTGTATATATTTACCACATCTTTTTTATCCATGCATCATTCATCAACAGATGGGTTGTTTCTACCTTTTGGCTATTGTGAATAATGCTGAACCATGGTGTACAAGCATCTGTTTGAGTCCTGGCTTTTAATTATTTTGGGTACGAACCTAGAAGTTTAATTACTGGATCATATGATAATTCCATGTGCAACTTTTTGAGGAACTGCTTAACTTTACTGACGTGGCTACACCATTGTATGACCCCATCAGCAATGCCCATAAGGGTCCCAATTTCTCTACATCCTCACCAACACTTGTAATTTTCTGGATTTTGTTTTTTACTTTTAAAAACAGCCTCGTAATGGGTGTGAAATAGTATCTCATTGTGATTTTGATTTGCATTTCCCTAAGCTGGAAGATGTTGCACATCTTTTCATGTGCTTATTGGTCATTTGTATATCTTCTTTGGAGAAATGTTTATTGAAGTTCTTCGTCTTTTTTTTTTTTAAAGATTTTATTTATTTATTTGACAGAGAGAATGAGAGAGGGAGAGATCACAAGTAGGCAGAGAGGCAGGCAGAGAGAGGGGGAAGCCGGCTCCCCGCTGAGCAGAGAGCCCGATGCGGGGCTCGATCCCAGGACCCTGAGATCATGACCTGAGCCACCCAGGCACCCCTTTTAAGTAGGTTTTTCTTGTTGAGTTGTAGGGGTTCTTTATACATTCTGGATATCAATTCTTTATTATATATATGTTTTACAAGTATTTCCTCCCATTCTATTTTATTCTATTGATAGTGTCCTTTGATTTACAGAAGTTTTTAATTTTTTTTTTTAAGATTTTACTTCTTTATTTGACAGTAAGAGAAAGAACACAAGTGGGGGGAGTGAGAGAGGGAGAAGCAGGCTCCCTGCCAAGCAGGGAGCCCAATGCGGGGCTTGATTCCAGGACCCTGGGATCATGACCTGAGCCGAAGGCAGACACTCAACAACTGAGCCACCCAGGTGCCCCAGAAGTTTTTAATTTTGATGGAGTTCAATATATCATTTTCTTTTGTTGCCTGTGCTTTTGGTGTTATATCCAAGACATCACTGCCAAATCTAATGTCATGAAGATGTTCCCCTATGTTTTCTTCAAAGAATTTTAGCTTTATATCTTATATTTAGGTCTTTTATCCATTTTAAGTCATTTTTGTATAAGATAAGGGCCCAAATTCATTATATAGAATGTGCATATCTAGTTTTCCTAGCATTATTTTTTGAAAAGACTATTCTTCCTCATTCAATGGTCTTAGCACCCTTGTTGAAAATATTTGACCAGGCATGCAAGGGTTTATTTCAGGGTGGTTTATTCTGCTCCACTGGTTCACGTGTCTGCCATTATGCCACTACCACACTGTGTGTGTGTGTGTGTGTGTGTGTGTGTGTGTGTGGTGTGTTTTATCACACTGTTTTGATTACGGTAGCTTCATAGTTTGTTTGCAATCAGGAAATGTGAGTCCTCCAACTTTGTTCTTTTTCTAGATGACTTCAGCTATTCAGGGTCCCTTGAGATACCATACATTTCAGGATGTTTTTATATTTCAGAAAAGAACACCTTTAGGATTGAAATCCTAATCTACACTGAAATGCAGATTCCTCTGGGTACTGTTAACAATATTAAATTTTCTAGTCCATAAACCCAGAATTTATACCATTTATTTGTGTCGTCTTTAATTTCAGCAGTTTTTTGAAGTTTTCAGGGTACAAGGCTTTTACTTCCTGGATTAAATTTATTCCTAAATATTTTATTCTTTTTGATGCTATTATAAATAGGATTGTTTTCTTAATTTCCTTTTCTGTATGTTCATTGTTAATATGTAGAAATGCAACTTATTTTTTGTATGTTGGAGTTTCTTTTTTGTTTTCCTTGTTATTAGCTCTAGGCTACCTCCACACTTACTTACCTTTCTTCCTTTCTTTCTTCTTTTGATGTAATCTTTAGGGTTTTCTACATATAAGATCATATTATCTATGAATAGAGATAATTTTACTTCTTTCTTTCCAATATTATTTTACTTTTTCCTTTCCAATGATGCTTTCTACTTTTTTTCTGTTGCTTAACTGTTCTGGCTAGAAATCCCAAAATTATGTAGAATAAAAATGGTGAATGTAGGTATCCTTGTCTTGTTCCTGATCTTAGGGGAAAACTAGTCTTTCACCATTACTTATGACATTAGCTGTGGGTTTTTCATATATATATTTTTTATCATATTGAGGAAGTCCCTTCTACTCCTAATTCACTGAGTGTTTTTATAATGAAAGAGTGTTAAATTTTGTCAAATGCTTTTACTGTACCAAATGAGATGATCATGTGGTTCTTTAACTTTATTCTATTAATCTGGTTATTATCTTAACTGATTTTTATATGTTAAATCATTCTTGTATCCTGGAAACAAATCCCATTCGTTCAGGGTGTGTAGTTCAGTTTGCTTGTATTTTTTGTAACATTTTTGAATCAATATTAAGGAATACTGATCTGAAAAAAAAAAAAGGAACACTGATCTGTAGTTTTCTTGTAGTGTCTTTTTCTATTGTTCATATCAGGGTAATGAGTTAGAAGATATTCTTTCTTCAATTTTTTGGACAAGTTTGACAAAATTTATGTTACTCTTTAACTGTTAGTTAGAATTCACCAGTGAAGTCATCTGGTCAGAGCTTTTCTTTGTTTTTGATTATGGATTCAATCTCCTTACTAGTTGAAAATCTATTTAGATTTTCTATTTCTTTTTTTTTTTTTTTAAGATTGTATTTATTTATTTGAGAGAGAGATAGCAAGAGAGAGCACAAGTGGGGATGAGAGAGTGAAGCAGGCTACCAGCTGAGTAAGGAGCCCATGCAGGGCTCAATCCCAGGATGCTGGGATCATGACCTGGGCTGAAGGCAGGCTTAACCGACTGAGCAACCCAGGTGACCCCAGATTTCTATTTCTTAACAATTAAGTTTTAGCATTGCTTGTTTCTAGCAATTTGTCAATTTGCTGATGTACACTTCTTCACAGTATTCTTTCATAATCCTATTTATTTCTGTAAAATCAGTAGTTACACTCCCACCCACTTTCTTTTCTGATTTTAGTAATTCAAACCTTCTTTCTTCCTTGGTCAATCTAGTTAATCTTTGTCAATTTTATCTTTCCAATGAAGATACTTTTATTTTCATTGATTTTTCTCTATTGTTTTTCTATTCTCTTTTTTTGTTAATTTCTGCTCTAATCTTTACCATTTCCTCCCTTCTGCTGGTTTGGGGTTTAGTTTATTTTTCTTTTTCCAGTTCCTTAGGGTGTAACATTGCTATTGATTTTAGACCTTTATTGAAATCTTGTGTTTTAGCTCTTAGTACTGCTTTCTCTGAATCCCATAAATTTTGGTATATTGTGTTTTCATTTGTCTCAAGGTATTTTCTAATTTCCTTTGTAACTTCTTTGATCTATTGGTTAAGAGTGTGTTGACTTCTACATCTGTGAATTTTCTAGTTTCTTTCAGTTATTCACTTCTAGTTTCATTCCATTGTAACTAGAAAAGATGCTTTATATGGTTTAATTTTTTAAATTTGGCTTAAAATATGACCAATCCTAAAGAATGTTCCATGTGTACTTCTGAAAAATGTGTATTCCATGTTGCTGAGTGTAGTGCTCTGTATTTGTCACTGTTAGGTCCAATTGGCTCGTAATGTTGTTCAAGTCCTAATTTTCCTTATTGACCTTCTATCTTGTTTATCCATTATTGGAAGTGGGCAATAAATTCTCCAATTATTATTGTAGAACAATTTCTCCCTTCAATCCTGTCAATGTTTGCTTCATATATTAAGGAGCTGAGATGTTTGATGCACACATTAGTAATTATTATATGTTATATTATTATTACTGACATTCATTGTCTCTTTTAATAGTTTTTGACTTAAAGTCTATTTATCTTTTGGTTACTATTTGTATAGAATATCTTTTCCCATCCTTTCAACTCATTTGTGTTTAGATCTAAAGGGAATGTCTTATGGACAGCATGTAGCTGGATTATTTATTTATCCTTTCTGCCAATCTCTGTCTTTTGCTGAAGTTTAATCCCTTACATTTAAAGTAATTAATAATGAACTTATTTCTGCTATTTTGCTACTTGCTTTCTGTATGTATTATTTTTTGTTCCTTCTTTCCTCCATTGCCTTTTTTTTTAATGTTGTTTTTTGGGAGTGATACATTTTGATTCCCTTCTCATTCTCTATTTAAACTCTGTAGATATTTTTCTTGCAATTATCATAAGGTTTATTATAACATTCTAAAATTTGAACTGATACCAACTTACTTTCAATTGTATGAAAAAATCTACTCTGTCCTTCCCTTTACGTTATTATTGACACAAAGTGCATCTTACAGGTTGTATGCCTTATCAATAACATACATTTATAAGTATTTTATGCATTTGTCTTTTAAATTCTGTAGAATATACAATTAAAATAAGACTAGCTTTTATATTTGTAATTATCTCTACTGAAGATCTTTATATCTTCATACAGATTTTAGTTACTGTCTAGTGTTCTTTCATTTCAACTTAATGGATTCCCTTTGACATTTTTATGTAGAGAAGATAATGAACTCCCTCGGATTTTCTGAAAATGTCTTAATTTCTCCCTCATTTTTGAAGGTCAGTTTTGCCAGATATAAAAATTTCAGTTTAGAGTGTTTTTCTTTCAACACATTAAATATGCCATTCCATGGTCTTATAGCTTCCCACATTTCTGGTGAGGCATCAGCTGATAATTTTATTGATGATTCCTAGTGATAATTCACTTCTCTTTTGCTGCTTTAAAGATTCTTTTTGTCTCTGGCTTTTGACAATTTGATTATAATGTGTCTCAGAATAAGTCCCCTTGGGTTTATCCTCCTTGAAGTTCATTGAGCTTCTTGGATTTGTAGATTCATGATTTTCCATAAAATTGGGGATGTTTTCAGCCATTATTTCTTCAAATAATCATTCTGCCTCCTTTACTCTCTCTTCTCCTGGGACTCCCATAAAGCACATGTTGTTCAGCTTGACAGTATCCCACAAGTCCCTTAAGCTCTTTTATGTGCTGAATTGTGTACCACTCCTCCCCTTGACCAAGATTCATATTTTTTAAAGATTTTATTTATTTATTTGTCAGAAAGAGAGAGAGAGAGAGCACAAGCAGGCAGGGTGGCAGGCAGAGGCAGAGAGAGAAGCAGGCTCCCCGCTGAGCAAGGAGCCAGATACAGGACTCGATCCCAGGACTCTGGGATCATGACCTAAGCCAAACGCACCCGCTTAACTGACTGAGCCACCCAGGTTTCCCCCAAGATTTATATTTTGAAGTTCCGTCCCCCAGTACCTTAGAATATGACTAGATGTGGAGACAGAGCCCTTAAAAAGGTGGTAAGTTAAACTGAGGCTATTAGGAGTTCTAATCTGATCTGACTTATATCTTATATAAACAGGAAATTAGGACATATAGAATGATGTACATACAGGGGAAAGACTGTGTGGACACAGAAAGATGGTGGCCATATGTACACCAAGGAGAAGCCTCAAAAGGAACCAAACCTGCTGACACCTTGATCTTGGACTTCTATCCTCCAGAACTGTGAGAAAATAGATTTTGGTTGTTTAAGCCAATCAATTTGTGGCATTTTGTTATGGCAGCCTAGGAAAATAACACAGGCTGTGTTCACTCTTCATTCTTTTTTTTTTTTTGCTTCCCAGATTGATACTTTATATTGCCCTATTTCCTGGTTCATTGATTCTTTCTTTTACCTGCTCAAATATGCTGTTTATCCTCTCCAGTGAATTTTTCTTTTCAGTTATTGTACTTTTCAGGTCCAGAATTTCTTTCTGATTCCTTTTTATAATTTCTTTCTCTTTATTGATACTGTGATGCTCAAAAATGTTTTCTTGATTTCCTTTTCCCCTAGCTCTCTAAGCATATTTAAGATAAATTATTTAATGTTTTTTTCTACTAAATCCAATGTCTAATATTCCTCTAGGACAGTTTCTTTTCATTCACTTTGTTTCTTTCAATAAGCCACGTTTTCCTGCTTATTTGTATGTTTTCCAGGTTTTGTTGAAAATTGGGTATTTCACTATTATTCACTACTATTATTCAGGAAACCAGATTCTCCTTCCCCAGGGTTTGCTGTGTGTGTGTTTAATTATTGTTGAAAACTGTTGTACTCTGTTTTGAAAGTTCCAAATGTTTTTTTCTCAAACACTAGTCCTTTTTGAACATGGTCACTGAGGTTCCTTTATCTTCTTTTCGGCTAATGTTCTGACAGACATTTCCTGTTCTGATAAAGACTTCCTTGAAATCCAAAAACTGAAACACACACACCACACACACAAACACACACACGAAAACAGCTACCTCTCCCAAATCTTTGCAGACTGGTTCCATACAGGTGCACTCCTTCTCCCCTTTCTTATTTAGGCTTGTTCTGAGTCTAGAGATTACCTGAGATGTTATGCTGTTACTCTGAATGTCCTAATTTCCTAGTCTTATCACAGCTTCTCTTCTGAGCCTAAGATGGCCTATTGTTTATCTCTACCAAGAATCTCTTCCAGCAATTGTGGGTTTGTAGTCCCCTTGTAGCTTTTACAAGCAGTGCTTACTTACTGCTTTTCCCACCTGTATTCTAACTTATGTTAGACAAAAATAAGCACCTGATGTCTGTCCTTCAGTTATGCCCAGAGAAGTTAGAATAAATGTATCAAACAATCTGCAAATAAAGTTTGCTCTGCTCCCTCCAATTTTGAAGGTGGGGGAGGGGGAAAGGGATAGAGAGAGGCTGTGGTGGGGAAAGAGTGAATAAAAATGTCATAAAACGGGCGCCTGAGTGGCTCAGTTGGTTAAGCGACAGCCTTCTGCTCGGGTCATGATCCCAAAGTCCTGGGATTGAGTCCCACATCGGGCTCCCGGCTCCGCGGGGAGTCTGCTTCTCCCTCTGACCTTCTCCCCTCTCATGCTCTCTCTCACTGTCTCTATCTCAAATAAATAAAAAATCTAAAAAAAAAAAATGTCATAAAACTTCCCTACCATTTTGAAGATTATTTATTCTCTACTGCGCATTTATTTGGTTCCTATAAAATTTCAACTGGTTTCCAAAGCTCCTATAAAGTTGATTCAACTTTTGTTTGTTTGTTTCAATGTTTCTGGTGGGAGAACAAGAGCTCTTGCTGATGTCGCTCCAACTAGCATTATTGATCTTTTTATTTTTATTTGTTATCTCAGCCATTCTTACTAATCTTTGTACCTCCAATTCCCAATGATCATACCTGAGATGCAAGAAGTTTTTGAAAATGTTATTGACTATAAAGTGGAGGAGAGACACAATTTCAATACAATATGATGATCTACATGTCAGTAACCTACAGAGTGTATGACACAGATTGCTGAAGAGCCAGGGCTCAAATCCAAGGCTGTCTTTACTCTTTCAGTGTTTCTTCTGACCACGTAGCTCTCAGTATAAATTAGGAAATTAGCATTTTTGGATTCCATGATTTCCTAGGACTTAACTGCTTCAAATAGAACTGACAAATGCTTTTTCAACCAAAAGAACTAGGTGACCCAAGCCAGTATAGAGGTAACCATTCAGTGTTCTGCTTAAAATTCCATTTTCAAAGCTCTTCTACATGCCAAAGCTATAAACCACTATCAAGAAATCTGGGGCCTATTTTTAATACTCCTATCGTCTTTCAGTGTGATTGTGTATCTTACATTTTTCCCAACTATAAAATATTATTAGAAACTTTTAATCTTTCTTTCACCAATAGCTAAAGATAGGGAAACACTTAATTATTATCTTATTATCATTATTATATTTGCTATATAGGGATCAATGCCTTTCTAGTGGCCCAAAGAACAGTAAGTTTTAAATTGAATGGCTTTAGACTTTAAGCCAGAAATATATTAACCCTAAATACCATGAGTGGAATAATAAAAATGAGAACCCCAAGAAAATTCAATATGAGGTTCAAGGCAGGTGAAGGAAAGGTAGGCTAAAAAAGAAAAAGGAAGAAAAAGAAAGGAGAGAGGGTGAGAGGCACTGAAAGGGAGAACATTAAATGGTGGCAAGAAAAAGAAGTAAAATAAATGAAAATATTAAAAAAATGATAATTTTTTTACACCAAATCTAGACATTCTAAACTTCTGAGCATCAAAATATGCTTGAATTCATAGCTGGTAAAGGCTCTTGGTCTTTTAGTCCAAAGGTATTTAATCCCACCTGGGTAATGGAGGATTTCTAAGAATATAGGCACTGGGGTCCAGTCCTGGAGGGCTGCTTTGCAGGTGAGCAGACATGATAAAAGAATTATAAAAGCACACAATATGACATTTCCAACTATATTAAGGAAAAGACTTGACTTCAGGATGGTATGTTCTCAAGCTGATAATAATTATGAAAATACACCAGCTCAGTGTCAAGCCAAAGCTAAAATCCAAGAAAGAAACCTCTTTTTTCCTTTCTTTTTTCTGTAAACGACATCCATAGGCTCTGATTTTATTTTAATAAGCAAAAGGTATCACTGCCTTGTTCACTGTGAGAGTCAATATACGCTTTCTGCCCGGAGGTGTCTCATACCCAGCATAATGTCCATGTCAGCCCGGACATGAGGGCAGAGAGGAGAGTAAGGAGGTCTGAAAGGATACATGTGATGATAGAAAGGCCAGCTGAATAAGGCTCTGCCTTATATTGTCTCTCGCTTTTTATCTCCTCTGTGCTTTTCATGTTATTCTAGGAGCAGCAGTTGTCACACCATTCTCCATTGGGCTTACTTTTTTAAAAAATATGAAACTAATTCTGTATTTCCAGAGGCATCAAGCTTTGAAGTGGCTTAGCATAATGGCTTAATTTCTTATTCTTGAAACCAAGGCCATCAGATATGTCACAGTTCCAGAAGTGAGGAGGGAAGTGAAAATCAGATCCCAATTTATTCCTTAGATCACCCTCTAAAATACTGATGTAAGGGGTATTATTTCCAACTTATGAATGAAGTGGCTAACTAACTTACCTCTAACTGACTTACAGCTAACTGATGAAGCTAGTACTCAATTTGTGTCCTCAAACTCAAGAAGTTGAACATTCCTTCCATTACACTGTATTGTCTACAGTCCCTTCTTTTCCCCAGGGAATCCATGAAAGAAGTTAACATTCATCTATGCGTGTACTTGACTGGAAATAAGGCAAGAGATTTTTAAAAAAATGTTGGAGAATTCTTCTAACCACTTATTTCCCAAATACGAAATGGCTTTAAGATGGTCCAAAGGCAATGCTATTCTATAATGCATGAGGACCAGGTTATCACCAATAGAGTGTGATACTAACCATACATTATTAGAGGCATGGTGATATCCTTAAGGCCCAACAGTTAGGTAGAATCAGCAGGACTTGAGGAAGAAGAAACAAAACCAAGATTAAGAAAGGTTTCACATGGGACGGATCTACTTCCTAACACATGCCCCATGTCATAAATAGTGGTGTATGGCAATAGTTGTCTATGTAGGAGGACTTGACCAAGAAACTATGACTGCTGTCCTAGCTCTATCACAGATTTTCTGACCCATCTCCATCTACACAGTTCCAGATTAAGTGTCCCTTCCCCCATATCTGTGTGCCCTTGCCTAAACTACATGAAGAAAAAGCCAAAGGAACGAGGCACTATGTGGAGAGAAGTAACCAAGCTAGGAATCCTGCCTTGAGAAGGGAGAAACATGGGACTGCCCTAAAATAAAGAGCACAGGCCCTTCCCAGTCAGGAGGTTCCCTCTTTGCTCCTAGAAAAGATGCCAGAGACATGCATATAAATGAACCTGCAGGGCACTGCAGCACGGGCTCAGCAGAAAAACAAAGAGAGATGATGGCAGTGATGGAGTACACTGTGGCCATTCATCTACATATGAGTCACCACATTTGACATAAGCCTTTGCCTCATTTGGTTAGGGAGCTAGAGCACAGCACACACAGAATAGAGAGCCAGAGGACCTTGGTGTCAATTTCTAAATTCCAGAATAATCTAGTTAAGCAACTGGGCTCAAGAACTACAAGTGTCCCACCCCTCTGACCACTGGTCTACAATGAAAATACACGCTTCTCCTGAGAAGTCAAAGGTGGGCTGGAAAAGGAGGTCATATAGAGTATAAAATTCTACCTATAAAAAGCCTATCAGTAGTGATCAGAAAAAGAAGAGCTGGCAGAGAAATGAGACCCTTAGACTCACAAACAGTACTGTTTTGACCTGTAGCAAATGTGATGGTAAGCTGCTTCTTGTAGTTCAGTTCACTATTCTGCCAAAAAGGACAACTGGACCTGTTAAGGCACTTTTCTCTAACAGGACTGTCAACCTTGCCTGCAGGATGGATGTCTAAAGTAGAAAATAGAACAGAGCAGATGTTGTGCTTCCTCCCACCAATATTTTGGTAATTAACAAAGCAGGAGAGAACTAAAAGGTAAGTACAGAGCGCTGTTGGGAATTCTGTGAACTGTACATTCTTCTGAAAATTGTTTAGGTTGTCTGACAGCACATTGGGAACACTAATTAGGCTCCAGCATTCCATCAAGGTAGGTAAGGATGACTATACTCATTTCCCAGTTAGGGTACCAAGTCCTAGAGGTTAATGTCTATAGGCACAAAGTAAAAACCAGAAGCCAGGCGTTCTGACTCTGAGTCCCCACTTCTTGCTCTATTTCATAATCTTTCCTATATAAGAAGAAATGTATTATTAAAATCTATCCAGAACTAAAAGAAACTGCAACAAATACATGCAAAGAGGATCTGGAACTAAATGGGAAACATGACTCAGACCCTGAAGCCTAAACTTGTATCCCATTGTTCTACTGAAACCCTTTCTCTGATGAATTTGCAAGGGAAGTGGCCTTTTAAAAAAAGCCTCTGGGATAATATGCAGATGGCACAGGCATCTTCAACACAGCCATCTCTTCCTTCTAGGGAAAATGTGGAACTGAATTAAGGGGCAGTGAAGGGAGCAGGCAGATGGGGGATGATAAGGCAGGGGAGGAAATGCTGACGCTGAGGTTCACAATGGCCTTCCCAGTTTATGGGGCTCCTCAGATTATTCTCTGAAGCTACTGTGTTCTTTGTTTGCCCTTCCCTTTCCTAATCTGAAACAGTTTTAACAGCTGTGGACAACAACTGCAGTTTCTTATTTTGGTTTTGAGAGACCTTTTGGAAATTTTGCCAGAGTCTGGGTATCTGATGCCAGACAAGCTGCATGACAATCCCCTAAGATCCCGTTTGAAATGCTATTTCCTAACACACCTCCTCAGTCTGTAGAGCACATAGACCCTGAATTCTTATTCAGTGGCCTGGGAAAAGCATAAATCTGTATTTTTTTTCCTATGTCTCCCAGGTGACTCTTATGTGCAGTTCCTTTTAGGGAACCTTGCAACTAAGTCATTCATTCTGAATGTGCCTAACCAGAAATCTAGAGTTGTGTTAACAGAAGCACAGCCCTTTGTTGGGCATGGGGATGGTGACTGCTTTCCTTTATTGTTCTGAAGAATTACTGGCTATAAAATGTTTCTAGATCCACAGGCAAAAGAAACTAATAGTGCCTGGGTGGCTCAGTGGGTTAAGCTTCTGCCTTCGGCTCAGATCATGATCTCAGGGTCCTGAGATCCGGATCGAGCCCCACATTGGCTCTCTGCTCAGCGGGGAGCCTGCTTCCCTCCCACTCTCTCTGCCTGCCTCTGCCTACTTGTGATCTCTCTGTCAGATAAATAAATAAAATCTTTTTTTTTTTTTTAAAGATTTTTTATTTATTTATTTGGAAAGAGAGAGAGTGAGAGAGAGCATGAGGAGGGAGAAGGTCAGAGTGAGAAGCAGACTCCCCATGGAGCTGGGAGCCCGACGTGGGACTCGATTCCGGGACTCCGGGATCATGACCTGAGCCCAAGGCAGTTGCTTAACAAACTGCGCCACCCAGGGGCCCAGACGTGGGACTCGATCCCGGGACTCCGGGATCATGACCTGATCTGAAGGCAGTTGCTTAACCAACTGCGCCACCCAGGCGCCCTAAATAAATAAAATCTTTAAAAAAAAAAAAAGAAAAGAAAGAAACTAATAACAACGCAGAATATTATAATAAAAAATACATTTAAACCATAACAGTTGTTGAGGTAATGTCGATCTTAACCCACAAACTCCCTGATTCAGGAGAGTCTGGCTTATTTTGATTGATTCTTTGAACTGCCTTAGCACACTGGGGCAAGCATCCTGAGAAAGAGGAAGACTCCACGAAAAACTAAATTCCAGAAGTGACCATTCAACCCACAGCCAGGAAAATCAATGTCTCAAACTCCAAACTACCTGTCTTTTCCACTTACGGAAACAAAACCAATTTGAGCAGCAAAACAGGCTTACCATCTGGGATACTGGGAAATGTAGTAGTTTCCTTCTATCTTTCACAATGGCTATTATCATTTAAATGCAGAGAGAGCTAAAAGAGAAAAATCGATAGCTGTCTAAGCTCTCCACAAAAAAATTAATTTGGGTTTATACTCATTATTATAAACCAACAAGGAAAAGAAGTTCTTTTAGAAAATGCTTTCACTTTTAGTCAGATGTGTTGCTCACTAAGAACTAGATTATGTATGTCTGGCTCTCTAAAGAGTTATAATTAGACTTCTGGCATTCTGTCCAGTTTTTCCCCCGCTCAAAAGAAACTTTTCCCTGACCAAGACTAGAAGAGCGTGGGTGCACGTCAGCATGCATCACTGTGGGACTTCACTGGCCTACTGGGGTCAAGTCTAAATATAAAATGGCAATGCAGGCTTTCCAGTGGAGAATATTTACATGTTTATTCTTCAAGACTACTTCTGTGTGCTTGCTTAGTAGAATCCATCTTAGAGAAGAACATATCCCATAAAATACCATCTTTTCAACATTGTCTCAGTTCTTTAACCGATTTTTTACGGAATTTAAGAGCAAGAGCAGAAGAAAGTACACATCAACCAATGATATTTTCCAGACCCACTCATCCATAGACATAGCTAAGAATATATAGTAAATCAAGCAAAAAAGGATTGTGACAAGAACATAGCCAGCTGAATCCCTGGTTAAAGTTTGCCCATAGTTACTTTGGTAATTAAATGTTTATATAAAGAAACCCATAAAAAATATAAGACCAAACCAAATATCATGGAATTCCAAATACATCTGGTTTGTCATGGTTAATTTTATATATCAATTTGGAGCTCTTTTTGGATGAGATTAACATTTAAATTTGCAAAATTTGAGTGAGCACACTGCCCTCCACAATATGGGTGAGCCATATCCAATCAGCTGAAAGGCATGAGTAAATCAAAAAGATCAGCTTCCCCAGGCAAGAGGGAATTTCTCCAGCAGACTGCCTTTGGACTTCATCTGCGCCATCAGCTCTCCTGGGTCTCTAGCCTGCTGACACCTGTTAATTTTGAACCTGCCAAACTACTTAATCATATGAGCCAATTTCTTATAATAAAGCTCTTTATATATAGAAAACATACACACACACACACATATAATAAATAAATTCTATTTCATTCTATACACACATACAATGGCTCTATTTCTCTGAAGAACCTCAACTAATACACTAGGCTATGTTGCTTCTTGTTTTGAATCTCAAATTCAAAAGAAAAATCTATGTAATTTCACTGCACATATGGTCCATGAACTCCTTCAGGGGCAATCCTAAATGCAGAGTTAGAGCAGTATCATGTTGCATTCCAATGTTAAGATAGCAGGACAACATGAAATGAGATGCTATTAATTTGAGTATACTATTAATTGTTTCTAGTTAATTTTATCTCCAAAGCAAAGCATCAAAGATTTCTTGACCATGAGTCTGACTAACCAAGTCACATAACACTAGAGTGAAAATCCATCAAGTAGTCACCTTGAATAGAAGTGTTTGGTGAAATAAATACCCTGGAAGGACTTTTCCCATCTCCCTTCTATGTTAGACAGGTTTTATGCTGCTTCAGTAGAAGTCCAGGATTAACATGGGTAAGAAATTACTGTTATGTGAATGGAAGCTTTGGGAGAAGACCAAAAGGGAAAGGGAGAGGGCTAGGTCTTACATGCCCTTTAAACAAACCACCAAGTAAAAACATGGATAAAATCTCCTAAACTAGTGGTTGGGAAAAATTTAGAAAGGAAGAGGAAAGGAGCGGAGGGTGAAGGTAGGAAGAGGAGCTGCAGAGAAGAGTGAAGTGCAGGGAATAGGCAGAGGGAAGGCTGAGGAAAAAGAGAGGAAGAAAATAAAGAATTACCTAGAATAATGGCACTACTTTTGTTGTAATAGGGCAATGATTCCTCAATGTTTTTGATGGTTTAAAGAGTCTATATACAGATAGCCACAGCAACTTCTTTCAGGACGTCTCCAAAGGCAAAGGAAACAAAAGCGAAAATAAACTTTTGGGACTTCATCAAGATAAAAAGCTTCTGCACAGAAAGGAAACAGTCAACAAAACAAACAGGCAACCCACAGAATGGGAGAAGATATTCGCAAATG
>CM052815.1:68147698-68202482 GCA_028533885.1 Nasua narica
CTCCTGTAGGGTTTTGATAGATTCCTGCCTCATGTTGAGGTCTTTTATCCATATCGAGTTTATCTTCGTGTATGGTGTAAGGGAATGGTCAAGTTTCATTCTTCTACATATAGCTGTCCAGTTTTCCCAGCACCATTTATTGAAGAGACTGTCTTTTTTCCACTGGATATTTCTGCCTGTTTTGTCAAAGATGATTTGACCATAGAGTTGTGGGTCCACCTCTGGGCTCTCTTTTCTGTTCCACTGGTCTATCCCTGGGATGCAAGGGTGGTTTAACATTCGCAAATCAATCCATGTGATAGAACAAATCAACAAGAGAAGAGAGAAGAACCACATGGTCCTCTCAATTGATGCAGAAAAAGCATTTGACAAAATTCAGCATCCATTCCTGATTAGAACTCTCCAAAGTATAGGGATACAAGGAACATTCCTCAACATCATAAAGTCTACCTATGAAAGGCCCAAAGCAAATATCATTCTCAATGGGGAAAAGCTGACAGCCTTCCCTTTGAGATCAGGAACACGTCAAGGATACCCACTCTCGCCACTCTTGTTCAACATAGTACTAGAAGTCCTAGCAACAGCAATCAGACAACAAAAAGAAATAAAGGTATGCAAATTGGCAGTGAAGAAGTCAAACTCTCTTCGCAGATGACATGATACTTTATATGGAAAACACAAAAGACTCCAGCCCCAAACTACTAGAACTCATACAGCAATTCAGCAATGTGTCAGGATACAAAATCAATGCACAGAAATCAGTTGCTTTCCTATACACTAAGAATGATAATATGGAAAGGGAAATTAGAGAATCGATTCCATTTACTGTAGCACCAAGAACCATTAGATACCTGGGAATAAACCTAACCAAAGAAGTAAAGGATCTGTACTCGAGGAACTACAGAACGCTCATGAAAGAAATTGAAGAAGACACAAAAAGGTGGAAAAGCATTCCATGCTCATGGATCGGAAGAATAAACATTGTTAAAATGTCCATACTGCCCAGAGCAATCTATACTTTCAATGCCATCCCGATCAAAATTCCACCAGTTTTTTTCAAAGAGCTGGAAAAAACAATCCTAAAATTTGTATGGAACCAGAAAAGACCCCAAATTGCTAAGGAAATGTTGAAAAAGAAAAACAAAGCTGGGGGCATCACATTGCCTGATTTCAAATTTTACTACAAAGCTGTGATCACCAAGACAGCATGGTACTTGCACAAAAACTGACCCATTCATTCTTAAGTAGAATGTGCTTTCACCTCCATGTATTTGTGGTCTTTCTAAATTTCTTCTTGTAGTTAACTTCAAGTTTCAAAGCACTGTGGTCAGAAAATATGCATGGTATAATCTCAATCTTTTTATACTTATTGAGGCCTGACTTGTGACCTAGTATGTGATCTATTCTGGAGAATGTCCCATGTTCACTTGAAAAGAATATGTATTCTGCTGCTTTAAGATGGAATGTTCTGAATGTATCTGTTAAGTCCATCTGGTCCAGTGTGTCATTCAAAGCCATTGTTTCCTCATTGGTTTTCTGCTTATATGATTTGTACATTGATATAAGTGCAGCGTTAAAGTCCCCTACTATTATTGTATTATTATCGATGAGTTCTTTTATGTTTTATTTATTTTTTTAAGATTTTATTTATTTGAGAGAGAGAGAACACAAACAGAGGAGCGGTAGAGGAAGAGCTCCCAGCTGAGCAGGGAGCCCAACATAAGGCTTGATGCCAGGACCCTGGGATCATGACCTGAGCTGAAGACAGAATACTTAACCTACTGAGCCACCCAGGTGCCCCCCTTTATGTTTGTTATTGTTTTATACATCTGGGTGCTCACAGGTTGGCTGCATAAATACTTATAATTGCTATATCTTCTTGGTGGATTTGTCCCCTTTATTATGATATAGTGCCCTTCTTCACTTCTTCACCTCTTTATTATGATATAGCGCCCTTCTAAACCTCTTCGGTTTAAAGTCTAATTTGTCCAATTTAAATATTGCTACTCTGGCTTTCTTTTGACATTCATCTGCATGATAAATGTTTCTCCAGCTCTTCATGTTCAATCTACTGGTGTCTTTAGCTCTAAGATGAGTTCTTTTGTAGGCAGTATATAGATGAGTCTTATCTTTGTATGCATTCTGACACCCTATATATTTTGATTAGAGCACTGAATTCATTTACATTCAGAGTAATTATTGATAAACAAGTGTTTAGTGCCATTTTACTACTTGTTTTGTTGCTGTTCCTGTTGATTTTCTATGTTCCTTTCTTATTTTTGTCACTTTTGGTCCTTCCTTTCTGCTCAAAGAGTCCCCTTTAGTATTTCATGCAGGGCTGATTTAGTGATCACAAACTTCAGTTTTTGTTTGTCTGGGAAACTCTACCTCTCCTATTCTGTATGTTAGCCTTGGATACAATATTCTTGGATACAGATTTTTCACATCCAGCACTTTAATTATATCATGCCACTCCCCTCTGGCTTGCCAAGTTTTTGTTGAGAAATTTCCAGGTAGCCTTATGGGTCTTTTTTGTAAGTTAAGGATTTCTTTTGCATTGCTGCTTTTAAGATTTTTTATCACTATGTTTTGCAAATTCAATCACAATGTCTTGGTGTGGGCCTGCTTCTGTTGATTTTGACAGTAGTTCTCTGTGCCTTCTAGATCTAGATGTCTGTTTCCTTCCCCAGATTCTGGAAGTTTTCAACTATTATTTCCTCAAATAAACTTCCTGCCCCCTTTCTCTCTCATCTTCTTCTGGGATTCCTATAATACAAATGTTATTACATTTGATGGAGTCACTGAGTTCCCTCAGTCTATTCTCCTGTTCCATAATTCTTCTTTCTCTCTTTTGTTCACCTTCATTATTTTCCATTGCTTTGTCTTTTTTTCTTTTTCATTACTTTGTCTTCTATATCACTTAATCTTCTGCTTCTTTTGGCTTGTGTTCATTGCAGCAAGCCTGTTTCCAATCTGTTATGGCATTTTTCATTTCAGGTTCTTTATCTCTTTTAACTCTGTCTTAAGGGTCTCCCTGATGTCTTCAATTTTGTTCTCAAGCCCAGAGAGTATCCTTATGTTTGATTCTTAAATTCTCCATTGGCCATGTTACTTGTATATATTTCACTTAGATCTCTGGCTATGACCTTATCTTATTCTTTCATTTGGGATGAATTCCTCCAACTTGACATTTTGTCTAAGTCCTTGTTTTTTTCAGGGTATTAGAAAAGTTTGTTATGTTTACTGCTCCTGAAAGTAATGACTTTATGAAGAAGAGGTCATATAATGTCCAGGACCTGGCTCTTTGGGGAAGGTCTCTGGTATGTGCTGCATGAGCTCTGCTGTTGTGTTTTGGCTGCTTTATCCTTCAGTACAGTCATTTTCAGAGGCACTCCTTGCCTGCAGTGGGCAGTGTTTGGTCCTTGGCCAGAATGCACTAGTTTTAACTAAATGTGCTCTGGTCTGCTTGTTAAATGGGACCTGATACTACTTCAACTAGAACTGAAGCCCTGCAGAACTCTCTGGTTAGGGGACATTGTGTGGGCAGGGGTTTCTGCTGGTCTTCTGGGGAAGGAGCCTGCTGCATAGGGACTAAGGCAATCTTGACCAAGACAGGCAGTCTTGCCACAGCACAAGGGTGTAGGACTCGGTGTAAGTAGGTTAGGCAGTCAGTGTTGGCACTGCATTGATTATTGCAGGTGGCTCTTATGCTGAGGGCTGGTAGAGGGAAATGGTGCAGCTGGCTCCTTTGTCCCTGAAAAGGCATCTCCCAGATTGCTACCTCTCAGGGCAGTTCTCTGGGAAGAGTGAATAATCTCCCCCATGTGTGACCTAGGCATTTTCCAGATCATGGTTTCCATACTGACCACCTCCAGGTTGTTTGCCTGCCTTCTCTTCAGGAGCAGTGCAGTGCTCTCATGGCTTTAAACCAGCAAAGCCCACTGACTTTTAAAATTCTAGTGTTTATGCCCCAATAGTTGCAAGAACTCATGAAAATCAGCCCGTCCCATTTTCCAGTCAATGGTTTTGGGAAAATATTCTCCCTGTGCGGTCTCTTGTGTGTTCCCCTCTCTTTTTCTCTCTCACCTTTCTCCACAACCATGGTTCCCTCCCCTCCACAGCACCCAATTTCTCCCCTAAACCACATGTCCACACTTCCTACCTTCTTTGATGTAGATCATTCTCTCTCTTTAGTTGTGGAGTTTGTTCTGTCAGTTTTCAGGTTGATTTCTGGGGTATTCAGAATGATTTCATAGTTACCTAGTTGTGATCGAGGGAAGAGACAAGCTCAGGGTCCTACCGCTCTGCCACCATCTAAGCCCCTCCCCAGTGCCTTTTATTTATTTTTCTTGTCTGAATGCCGTGGCTAAGAATTCCACCACTATGCTGAATAGAAGTGGTAAGAGTGGACATCCTTGTCTTATTCCTGATGTTAGAGAAAAAGCTCTCAGTTTTTCACCATTGAGTGTGATGTTAACTGTGGGTTTTTTCATATATGATTTTTACTATGTTAAGGCATGTTTCCTCTAAGAGGGATTTGCTGAGAGGCCAATATCAATCTTACAGTGCCAAGAAAGCATATACATGGAATAAGAAAATTAAGAATAGATTTTAAAACTTTAAAAACCTAAAGATCACTCCTTAAAACTACTTTCTATAATTTGGAGGAAAAGGTGGCATCTTATAATATAAAAAGAAATCAAGAAAACATTATCCTGAAGTAAAAACTGTTAGATCAGATATATAGCAAATGTTATTTAAAGTAAGATACAGTCTTATATATTTTTTAAATATTTTATTTATCTATTTGATACATACGAAGAGAGAGAGAGAACACATGTGCACAAGCAGATAGAGTGGCAGGCAGAGGGAGAGTGAGAAGCAGGCTCCCCGGTGAGCAGACAGCCTGACATGGGGCTCGATCCCAGGACCCTGGGATCATGACCTGAGCCAAAGGCAGTTGCTTAACTGACTGAAGCACCCAGGCAACCCTAAAATATAGTTTTAAATTGCTTCTTAAAAAATTTCTTCTTATACTTTGTAATTTGGATTTTCCATTACTGATAATACCTTTCTTCTCCACTAGCAGAAAAAATTTAGTTGACTATACAACTAGAAGTCGGCCTGCTCCTGAAAACCAGCACAGGCTAAGGAGTCATGAGATGGAAGAAGAGATGTCTCTGCAAAACATATTTTGTCATTAAATGTTCAAAAGAGGTTCATCAAAAAATTCAAAAGATACTTGTTAAAAATTTCACTAAGTCTAAAATGGAGGTGTCATTAACGTACTCTGTTCCTGCATGCATGATGTAGAAGGCAAAGTGATCAGCTAAGACTCAAATTTATATGCAAAAATGTTCTGCAATGTAGAACATGAACAACAGATGCTAAAACTTTTTCCACAATTTGCCAACTTCTGTAATACTTATTTAAGGAAATTCCCTCTTAGAAACTGTTTCTAAGTAACATTCAAACTATTGGGGGAAGAGGGATGGTAGGGGGGAATTAAGACATACTCACCATTTTCTATTCCTCCCTTAAGGTGTTCCCCTTCACCTCAAGAAGCTCTGCCTAAAGTGGGGATAAAGGTATGTAGGAGCCCATGAAGAAAGCTCTTCTATATTATATATCAATAAATAAACCCCCTAAAGGGCAATGTTATATTCCAGCCCTCTCCCACCACACCCAAGACACACAGATGTACTCTCTGAGTAATCCCCAAATGGTTCTGGAAAGTATCAGGCACAATGTGAACACTCAGCAAACATTATACTGATAAACCTAACTAAATACACTAAATTTAGTGAATTATGTGAAACCATAAACTGAAGAGTCCTTTATTGACAGGTACAGGATAGGGAAAAGGTAATTCTGGCCAGCAGCTACCAAAGGAAAGAAGAGTCCAATTATATTCACTTCTGATAAACTGAGTACCCCAACACACCAAAGAAGTCAGTTCAAAGTACAGGGGAGCTGGAAATGTCAAGTCAGCCTCTCCTGGAAGTAAGAAAGACCAGACCTTTTGGATAATAGAACTGAGACTGCAAACACACTGCCTTTACTCAGAGGGAAGAACAGGTGATTGGAGTCTCCAGCAAACAACAGGTCCTTGGATTGGAGAAGAATCTTAAAATAGAGGAAATCCCCAAATACTATTATATACTTACTGTGAAATATGAAAAAATATGAAAACAAGAAGAACAAAAGCATTTAAGGTTTGTCTCCACATACAAAGCCACTGTACCAAGCCACAAACCCAGAACTTCTTGATGGAACTGAATGGACCCAGGATCCTTTCCTGGATCCTTTCCTATTTATACTCAACCCTGCAAAAAAAAGGCCAAAGAATATATATTACATGTACTGGGAAACATGTGCAGTCTCTCTGAGCAGCTGTGAGAAAATAAAAGCCAAGGTAGCGAACTACAGTGAGCAAAGGGGCAGAATACAAAAGGATATTTAAAGTATTAACTCAATTACTTCTAAAATGTAGAGAAAAATGGCAAATATATGAAAATGTTAAATTGTTGCAACACTGCTCTGATAAGATTGTAAATAATTCTTTTTCTTATGTAAACTTTTTAAACTTACCAACTTTTACTAACTATAAATTCTTACAGTTAAAAAAAAAAAAGGCCATATCCCCAAATACAACATGGTAGTGGCTCCCTTGTCCCCTTGCCTCATGCGACCTTTCCATCACTACACACATTTACTTAGAGGATACTCCTCTACCCCAGACCAAGTCTTTGACCCTCTATCGTACTACCAAAGCTTAACTCTAAGGACCACTTTTAACTGCCCTTCAGCACTAGGCCAATCCATACTGGCTAGTGTTAGTTCATTTTCTAGTGGAAAATACCACTAAGAATACTGATACCCAGTGAGAAGAATGATATCTGTAAGAATCTTATTCGCTAACCAATACTTTAGCTTAAGATAGTTTATAATGTACTTAGAGAGGGAGGAATGGTAAAACAGCAAGTAAATATAACCATGGCAGATAATTATACTTTATATCTAATAGCTCTTATTCTATAGTTTGTCTTAGTCTGTAAACCGCTAAGTTTGGACTTCAAGCACTTTCATATTGTGAATTTATGCATGTTCAGATTATATAACCCAATTGTATCTAAGTTCAAAGATTTCAATAGATTAAAAAAGCATCTTCAAAGCTCAGTGTCTGAGGTTTTCAACATTGCAGGGGTCTGGAATTTTCAAAAGATAGACAGCTGTGCTGCACAGCCATCAGAGAAAAGATTCTGTTAATGAGACTGTAAGAAATCCAAAGATGTCCTAAGCACAGAGCTTGAGAGCATTCCAGAATCCAGATGTTCAGATGATTTACCTTAACTTTTTTTTTTTAAAGATTTTATTTATTCATTTGACACAGAGAGAGAGAGAGAGAGAGAGAGAGAGAGATCACAAGTAGGCAGAGAGGCAGGCAGAGAGAGAGGGGGAAGCAAGCTCCCTGCCGAGCAGAGAGCCCGATGCGGGGCTCGTAGGATCCTGAGATCATGACCTGAGCTGAAGGTAGAGGCTTTAACCCACTGAGCCACCCAGGCGCCCCGATTTACCTTAACTTTAAAGTAAAGTGTTTATTTACAAGCTTTCATACCTGACAGGTTTCTGACAACTAATTTTACCCAATTTGCTCTCTCTTATCTGATTTTCCTTCCTTTGTCTTCCCCTCAAGTCCCCAAGCCAAAACTGAATTTCTATACACTGAAAACCCAAGATATTATGATAAACTAAAACATCAGATATAGAATTAAACAATCAAAATTTACTAAGTGCTACTATGTTTCTAAATTTACTTTTTATTAAAAACCATATAACTTGGAAATACATAAAGAATGGAAGATACAAAACGGTTCAGTATAAACATATCAGTGATTTCCCTGTGATATAGAGGCACTATATTCTAAATATACATCTTCTAGAGATTCTCCACTACAACAGAATTCACTACTTTTCAATATCCAACACATCATATCCAACTTAAACTCACCTGTATGACTTACAATGCAAACTGAAACCTTCCAAACCAGCCATTCCAAATGTTCTTATTAAATGCTGTTCAAGCATTTTTTACTGAAATATAGTTGACATACAACATTTTATTAGTTTCAGGTGTACAACATGGTAATTTGAAGATTTGCTCACCACCATTAAGTGTAGTAACCATCTGTCACCGTACAAAGTTACTATAATGTTGTTGACTATATTCCCCATGCTGTACCTTTCATACTTGTGACTTATTTTATAACTGGACATTTGTACCTCTTAATCATCTTCACCTATTTCACCCATCACCTAACCCCCTTCACTCTGGGAACCAGTAGTTTGTTCTCTACGTTTATGAGTCTGTTTCTGTTTTTGCCTATTTCTTTTTTAGATTCTACATATAAGTGAAATTATATGGCATTTATCTTTTTCTGACTTGTTTTACTTAGCAGAATACCCCCTACATCTATCCAGGTTGTCACAAATGCAAGATCTCATTCTTTTTTATGGCTGAGTAATATATATACACAACATCTTCTTTATCCATTCATCTATGGATATGTTCGTCTATGAACATCTATATTATCACATTCTTCAGTGAAATATCCAGAAGGGGAAATAATAGGTCATGTGGTCTTTCTTTTTTTTTTTTTTAAGTAGGTTCCATGCCCAGTGTGGAGCCCAATATGGGGCTTGAACTCATGACCCTGAGATCAAGACCTAAGATGAGATAAAGTGGAACACTTAACTGAGCCACCCATGTACCCTGGCCATGTGGCATTTCTATTTTTAATTTTTTGAGGACCTCCATACTGTTCTCCATAGCGAATGAGAACATATGGCACATATGAACAAATGGCACATAGTGGATGTGCCAATTTACATTTCCACAAACAGCAAACATGGGTTCCCTTTCCTCCACATCCTTACCAACACTTGTTATTTCTTGCTTTATTGATACTAGCTATCCTGACCATTGTGAGGTGATACATTATTGTGGTGGTGATTTGCATTTCCTTGATGATTAGTGATGTTGAGGGTCTTTTCAACTGTTTTCTAGTCACCTCTATTTCTTCTTTGGAAAAAATGCCTATTCAGGTCCTCTGCCCATTTTTATTTTTTTTTAAGATTTTATTTATCTATTTGACAGAGAGAGAGAGAGAGATCATAAGCAGGCAGAGAGGCAGGCAGAGAGAGAGAGTGGGAAGCAGGCTCCCTGCTGAGCAGAGAGCCTGATGCAGGGCTAGATCCCAGGACCCTGAGATCATGACCTGAGCTGAAGGCAGAGGCTTTAACCCACTGAGCCACCCAGGCGCCCCCTCTGCCCATTTTTAATCAGATAATTTGTTTTTTGATGTGAGCTGTAAGAGCTCTCTATATATTTTGGATATTGATCCCCTATCAAATATATCATTCGCAAATACCTTCTCTCATTCACTAGGTTGCTTTTTTGTTTTCTTGATTGTTTCCTTCACTATGCAAAAGTGTTTTATATTGGTGTAATCCCAATGCTTTATTTTGCTTTTGTCTCCCTTACCTGAAGAGACAGAACCAGAAAAAATATTGCTAAGGCCAATATTTAAGAGTTTACTGCCCTATTTTTTTTTAAGTTTTTGGTTTAGGTCTTACATTTAGGTCTATAATCCATTTTGAGTTTATTTTTATGTATCGTATAAAAAAGTGGCCGAGTTTCATTCTTTTGCTATCCAATTTTCCCATTACCATTTATTGAAGAGACTGTCTTTTCCTGACTGTATATTTTTGCCTTCTTTGTTGAGATTAATTGACCAAATATGTGGGTTTATTTCTGGGTTCTCTATTCTACTCTACTGACCTATGTGTCTATTTCTGTGTCAGTACCAGCATACTGTTTTGATTTCTATACTTTTGTAGTATAGTTTGAAATCGTGGATTGTGATACCTCCATCTTTGTTCTTCTTTCTCAAGATTGCTTTGGCTATCAGCAGATGTTGGCAAGAATGCAGAGAAAGATGAACCCTCTTACACTGTTGGTGGGAATGCAAACTGGTACAGCCACTCTGGAAAACAGTATGGAGATTCCTCAAAAAGGTTTTTTTTTTTAAGATTTTATTTATTTATTTGACAGAGAGAGAGATCACAAGTAGGCAGAGGTAGGCAGAGAGAGAGGGGAAGCAGGCTCCCTGCTGAGTAGAGAGCCCGATGCAGGGCTCGATCCCAGGACCCCAAGATCACGACCCGAGCCAAAGGCAGAAGCTTTAACCCACTGAGCCACCCAGGCGCCCCAAGATTCCTCAAAAAGTTAAAAATAGAACTAACCTATGACCTAGCAATTGCACTACTAGGTATTTATCCAAAGGATACAAAAAAAGTGACCCAGAGGAGCATATGTACCCCAGTGTTTATAGCAGCAATGTCCACAATAGCCAAAAGATAGAAAAGGCCCAGATAAATGGGTAAAGGTGTGTGTGTGTGTATACATACACACATTATATATATATATGTATATATATGTATATAATGGAATTACATATATATACACACACACATTATATATATATATATATATATATATATATATATATATATATATATATAATCACTCAGCCATTAAAAAGAATGAATCTTGCCATTTGCAAAGATATAGATGGATCTAGAGGGCATTATGCTACATGAAATAAGTCAGAGAAAGACAAATACATGATTTCACTCATATGTGGAATTTAAGAAACAAAACAGATAAACATAGGGGAAGGGAAGGAAAAATGAGATAAAAACAGAGGAAGAGCAAACCATAAGAGACTCTTTGACTATAAGGAACAAACTGAGAGTTGCTGAAGGGGAGGTGGGTGGGGGATGGGGTAACTAGGTGATGGGCATTAAGGAGGGCACTTGACAATGAACACTGGGTGTTATACATACCTGATGAATCACTGAATTCTACCCCTGAAACTAATAATACACTGTATGCTAACTAAATTGAATTTAAATTTTTTTAAAAAAAGACTTCTTTGGCTATGCTGGGTCTTTTTTTGCTCCATACAAATTTTAGGATTATTTGTTCTAATTCTGTGAAAAACACTATTGGTATTCTGATCCCGATTGCACTGACTCTACAGACTGAAATAATATGGACGTTTTAACAATATTAATTTTTCTAATCCATGAGTATGGGATATCTTTCCATTTGTGTAATCAATTTCTTTCATCAGTGGTTTATAGTTTTCAGAGTACAGATCTTTTACTTCCTTGGTTAAATGTATTTCTATGTATCTTATTCTTTTTGATGCAATTGTAAATGAGGTTGTTTTCTTATTTCCTCTTTCTGCTACTGCGCTATTAGTGTAAAGAAATGCAACAGACTGTGGCGTCTGGTTGGCTCAGTGGTTAAGCATCTGCCTTCAGCTCAGGTCATGATCCCAGGGTCCTAGGATCAAGCCCCATACCGGGCTTTCTGCTCAGTGGAGAGCCTGCCTCTCCCTCTCTTTCTGCTTGCTGTTCTGCCTGCTTATGCACATGCTCTCTCTCTCTCTCTCTCTCTTCCTGCCTTCTGTCAAATAAATAAATAAAATCTTAAAGAAAAAGAAATGCAACAGATTTCTGTATATTAATTTTGTATCTTACAAATTTACTGAATTTATTAGTTCTAATAATTTTTTCATGGAGTCTCTGGGCTTTTTAAAATTATTATTTTAGTTCCAGTATGGTTGACATACAGTGTTATATTTGTTTCAGGTGTGCATTACAGTGATTCAACAATTCCATAGATTACCAAATGTTCATCACGACAAGCGCACTCCTTAATCCCCATCTCCTATTTCACCCATCGTCCCACCCGCTTCCCCTTTGGTAAGCATCAGTTTGTTCTCTATAGTTAAGAGTCTGCTTCTTGGGGTGCCTGGGTGGCTCAGTTGTTAAGCATCTGTCTTCGGCTCAGGTCAAGCCCCACATTGGGCTCCCTGCTCAGCGGGAAGCCTGCTTCTCCCTCTCCCTCTCCCCCTGCTTGTGTTCCCTCTCTCGCTCTCTCTCTCTCTCTCTGTCAAATAAATAAAATCTTTAAAAAAAAAGAGAGAGAGTCTGCTTCTTGGTTTGTGTCTCTCTTTTTCCGCCCTTTGCACATTTGTTTTATATCTTAAATTCTACATGACTAAAATCATACGGTATCTGTCTTTCTCTGACTTATTTTGCCTAACAATATACTCTCTAGCTCCATCCATGTTACTGTAAATGGCAAGGTTTCTATTTTATGGCTGAATAATATCCCATTGTAAATATATATACCACATCTTCTTTGTCCATTCATCTATCAATGGGCACTTGGGTTGCTTCCGTAATTTGGATATCATAAATAAGGTTGCAATAAACACAGGGGTGCATGTATTCGTTTGAATTAGTATTTTTGTATTTTTTCTGCAAATTCTCGGTTGTACGGATCATAGGGTATTTCTATTTTTAACTTTTTCAAGAACTTCCATACTGTTTCCATAGTGGTTGCACCAGTTCATATTTCCACCAACAGTACAAAAGGGTTCCCCTTTCTCCACATCTTTGTCAATACTTGTTGTTTCCTGTGTTTTGGTTTTAGCCATTCTAACAGATGTGGGGTAATATCTCACTGTAGTTTTGGGGGTTTTTTTGAAGATTTTATTTATTTTTAGAGAGAGAACGAGGAGGGGGAGAGGGAGAGGGAGATGGAGAGATAGAGAATCTCAAGCTAACTTGCACTGAGTGTGAAGCCTGACACAGGGCTCGATCCCACGGCCCTGAGATCATAACCTGAGCTGAAATCAAGAGTTGGATACTTAAATGACTGCGCTGCCCAGACAACCCTGACTGCAGTTTTGATTTGCATTTCCCTAATGATAAGTGATGGTGAGCATCTTTTCATATGTCTGTTATTCACCTGTATGTCTTCTTTGAAGAAATGTCTATTCATTTCTTCTGTTCATTTTAAAACTGAATTATTTGTTCTTCAGGTGTTGAGTTGTGTAAGTTCTTCAGATATTTTGAATACTAACCTTTATCGGTGTGTTGTTTGCAAGTATCTTCTCCCATTCAGTATGTTGCCTTTTAGTTTGCTGTTTCTTTCACTATGCGGAAGCTTTTTGATGCAGTCCTAACAGTCTATTTTTGCTTTTATTTCCCTTGCCTCAGGAGACATCTAGAAAAATGTTACTACAGCCAATGTCAGAGAAATCACTGCCTGTGCTCTCCTCTAGGAGTTTTATAGCTTCAGGTCTCACATCAGGTCTTTAATCCATTTTGTATTTATTTTTGTGTATGGTAGAAGAAAGTGGTGTGGTTTCATTCCTCTGCATAGAGCTAACCAGTTTTCCCAACACCATTTGTTGTATCTTTTTCCCATTGCATATTCTTTCCACCTTTGTTGAAGATTAATTGACCACACACTTTTGGGCTTATTTCTGGGTTTTCTATTCTGTTCTATTGATCTATGTGTCTATTTTTGTGACTTTTTTTTGTGACATATTTTTGTGTTTCGATGACTGCAGCTTTGTTAGAACTTGATGTCTGGAATTGTGACACCTTCAGCTTTCCTTTTTCAAGATTGCTTTGGCTATCCTGGGTGTTTTGTGGTTCCATACAAATTTTAGTGTTGTTTTATTTCTGTGAAAAATGCTGCTGATATTTTGATAAGGATTGCATTAAATGTATAGATTGCTTTGGGTAGTATAGACATTTTAACAATATTTGCTCTTCCATCCCATGAGCATAGAATGTCATTCCGTTTCTTTGTGTCATCTTCAATTTCTTTCATCAATGTTTTATAGTTTTCAGAATATAGGTCTTTCACCTATTTGGTTAGGTTTATTCCTAGGTATCTTGTCATTTTTGGTGCAATTGTAAATGGGATTATTTTCTTGATTTCTCTTTCTGATGCTTCATTATTAATGTATAGAAATGCAAAATATTTCTGCACATTGATTTTGTATTCTATGACTTTACTGAATTCATTTATCAGTTCTAGTACTCTTGTGGTGGTGTCTTTCGGGTTTTCTACATACAGTATCATGTCATCTGCAAATAGTGAAAGATTTACTTCTTCCTTACAAATTTGAATGCCTTTTATTTCTTTTTGTTGTCTGATTGCTGTGGCAGGGACTTTCAGCACTATGTTGGATAAAAGTGTAAACAGTGGACATTCCTCATTTGTTCTTGATCTTAGAGGAAATGCATTTGGCTTTTCAACAATATGATGTTAGCTATGGGTCGCTCATATATGGCCTTCATTATGTTGAGGTATGTTCCCTCTAAACCCACTCTGTTGAGAGTTTATCATGAATGAATATTGAATATTGTCAAATGTTTTTTCTACATTTATTGAGATGATATGGTTTTTATCCTTCATTTTGTTAATGTGTTGTAACACAGTGATGGATGTGCAGATACTGAACCATGTTTGTATCCATGGAATAAATCCCACCTGATCATGGTAAATAATCCTTTTAATGTACTGTTGAATTTGGTTTGCAAATATTCTGTTGAAAACTTTTGCACTTATGTTCACCAAGGATATTAGCCTGTAATTTTCTTTTGTATAGTGTCTTAGTCTGGTTTTGGTTTCAGGGTAATGCTGGCCTCATAGAATGAATTTGGAAAGTTTTCTTCTCTTTTCTATTTTTTGGTCATATTTTTTAAAGGATAGCATTAACTCTTCTTTAAATGTTTAGTACAATTCACCTGTAAAGCTATCTGGTCCTGGACTTATTTTGTTGGTAGTTTTTAAATTACCAATTCAATGTCATTACCGTTAATGGGTCTATTTGGGTTTTCTCTTTCCTCCTGATTCAATCTTGAAAGATCATATATTTCTACCAACTTATTCACTTCTTCTAGGTTGTCCAATTTTGGAAAAAAAAATTTTCATAGCAGTCTCCTATTATCCTGGTATTTACATGGTGTTGGTTTTAATTCTCCTCTTCTCATTTCTAATTTTTTGAGTCCTTTTTTTCTTAGTAAGTCTGGCTAAAGGTTTATCAATTTTGTTTATCTTTTCAAAGAACAAGCTCTTAGTTTCACTGATCTTTTCTATTGTCTTTGCAGTTTCCATTTACATTTATTTCCACTCTGATCTTTACTATTTCCTTCCTTCTACTAACTCTGGGCTTTTTCTTTTTCTAATTCCTTTAGGTATAAGGTTAGATTGAGATCTGTCCTGTTTCTTGAGGTAGGCCTGTATCATTATAAACTTCACTCTTAAAACTTCTTTTGTGGGACTCCTGGGTGGCTCAGTCAGTTAAGTGTCTGCCTTCAGCTCAGGTCATGATTCCAGGGTCCTGGGATCAAATTCCCCCATTGGCCTCCTTGCTCAGGGAGAGCCTCCTTCTTCCTCTGCCTGTTGCTGCCCCTGTTGGTGCTCTCACTCTCTCTCTGACAAATAAATAAAAACTTAAAAAAAAAAAACAACTTATTTTTTTGAGTTCTTCATGTTTCTGTTGACCCACTGGTTGTTCAGAAACATGTTGTTTAATCTCCATGTGTTTGTGGGCCTATTCCAGTTCTTTTCTTGTAACTGATTGCTGGTTTCATAGTGTTGTGAATGAAAAAGATGCTTAATAAGAATTCAATTTTATTAAATTTGCTGAGACTTGTTTTGTGGCCTAATATGTGATCCTGAAAAATGTTCAATGTGTACTTGAAAAGAATGTGTATTCTGCTGTTTTTGGATAGAATGTGTTTTATATATGTTTATATATATATATGTGTGTGTGTATGTGTGTGTGTGTGTGTTGTATACATATATATATATACATACACATATATATACATATATATGTGTGTGTGTTGTATACGTATATATATATATATATATATACACAACACAGATACATATATATCTGTTAAGTCTATCTGGTCTATCTGTCTGGATGATCTATCCATTGATGTAAGTGGGGTGTTAAAGTCCCCTATTGTATCACCTCAATTTCTCCTTTCTCCTTTATGTCTGTTAATATTTGCTTCGTATATTTAGGTGCTCCTATGCTGGTTGCCCAGGTACTTAAAGTTGTTATACTCTCTTGTTTTATTGATCCCTTTATCATTAAGCAATGACCTTTTTAAAATATTATTATAGTCACTGCTTTAAAGTCTATTTTGTCTGAAGAAGTATTGCCACCCCAGTTTTTTCACACTTCCATTTGTGTGAAATATCTTTTCCCATCCCTTCACTTTCAGTCTGTATATGTCTTTAGGTCTGAAATGAGTCTCTTGTAGGCAGCAGATAGATGGGTCCTTTTTTTTGTTTTCACCCTATGTCTTCTGATTGGTGCATTTAAAACATTTACATCTGGGGTGCCTGGGTGGCTCAGTGGGTTAAAGCCTCTGCCTTCGGCTCAGGTCATGATCCCAGAGTCCTGGGATTGAGCCCTGTATTGGGCTCTCTGCTCAGTGCGGAGCCTGCTTCCCCCTCTTTCTGCCTCTCTCTCTGCCTACTTGTGATCTCTCTCTATCAAATAAATAAATAAATAAAATCTTTTTTAAAATTTACATTTATTTACATTTAAAGTAATTATTGATAAGTACACAGTTATCGTCATTTAGTTAACTGTTTTCTGGATGTCTTATAGTTCTCTGTCCTTTTTCTGTCTTGTAATTGATTACTTACTTCAGTGTTATATTTGGGTTCCTTCATTTTCTTTTTTTTTTTTTTTTTCTTTTTTTTTTGCTATGTGTTATATCTATTATACATTTTTGGTCTGTAGTTACCATGACGTTCATATATAACACCCTAAGTATATAGAAGTCTATATTAAGTTGACAGTCACTTAAGTTTGGAAACACTGTATTTTTACTCCTTCTCCATGTTTTAGGTTATGAGGTCATATTTTAGATCATCTTGAGCTAATATTTTAGATATAATTGATTTTATTACTCACCTTTTAACCTTCATACTAGTTTAATAAAGGATTGAATGACTACCTTTATACATTCACTTTAACCAGTGAAATGTTTCCTTTCATAATTTTCTCATTTCTAGTTATAGGCCTTTTCTTTTCCACTAAAAGATGTCCTTTTAATATTATCTGTAAGGCTGGTTTGGTGATAATGAACTCCTTTAACTTTTGTTTGTCTGGGGAAACTTTATCTCCCCTTCAATTTTGAATGATAATCTTGCCAAGCAGAATATTCTTAGTTGTAAGGTTTTTTAATTTAATTTTTTCCCTTTTCAGCACTTTAAATATATCAGGCCACTTGCTTTAGCCTACAAAGTTTCTGCTGAAAAAGCAGCTGAGAGCCTCATTGGGTTTCCCTTGAACATAAATAGTAGCTTTTCTCTTGTTGATTTTAAGATTCTTTATCTTTAATTTTTAACATTCTAATTATTATGTGTCTTGGCATGGACTCCTTGGTTCATCTTGTTTGGGGCTCTCCATGCTTTGTGGATGTGGGTTCCTGTTTCCTTCCCCAGGTTAGGAAAGTTTTTAGCTATTATTTCTTCAGATAAGTTTTCTGCCTCTTTCTCGCTCTCTTCTCTTTCTTGGAACCCTACAAGGTGGACGTCAGTGTGCTTGACGCTGTCCCAGAGGTCCTTTAACCTATTTTTTTCTGTTTTTTTTTTCTATTCAGTTTGAGTGCTTACCATTACCCTGTCTTACAGATCACTGATCCATTCTTCTGTACCCTCTAATCTGCTGCTGATTTCCTCTAGTGAATTTTTCACTTCAGTTATTGTATTCTAAAACTGTTATTGGTTCTTTTTATATTTTCTCTCTCTTTGTTGAAGTCCTCACTGAACATACTGTTCTCTCAAGTCAGGTGAGTAACATTTTGACCATACTTTGAAATCTTTATCAGATAGATGGCTTATCTCCATTTCATTTAGTTCTTAAGTTTTGCCTAGTTCTTTTGTTTGAAGCATATTTCTTTGTCTACTCGTTTTGTTTGATTTTCTTTGTTTGTTTCGCTGAATTAAGGAAAACAGCCACATCTCCCAGTCTTGAAGGAGCAGTCTCATGAAGGAACATCCTTGGTGTAGACTGTGAGTGCCTGGACATTTTGGCTGGCCAGTTGGAGCTGAAGCAGGTTGGGCCAGTAGTCCTAGGGCACTATGCACCAGGGCCACCTCAGCAGGATGCCTAGAGTTGGAGTGGGCACAAGCTACAGCATTTCATGCAGAAGGCCCTGGTGGGACAGCTGGAGCTGGGACAGGCATAGGCCAGGCTCTCTGCACAGGGGGTGCCCTGTTGGGATAGCCAGAACTCAAGTGGAGCTCATTATCAAGTGTTTAAGAGCTAAGGAAAGCAGGGATCTTTCAGGATGTATGGTAGAGCTGTGAAAGTGGTGGGGTGGAAGTCAGTGGGTAATACATAATTGGTAAATGTAGATTTATCAATATTTCTTTTGGCATCAATAATTTAATGTATGCCACTGCTTTTGATATGGAATGAAACTCTAAATTAATTTAAGGGGGAAACCAGGGAATTGGGTTGGGAGTATATTAATAAAGCTGGGTTCTATTTCCAGCTCAATCACTTAATATTTATGTTATCTAAAGCTGGTGACTGAAGTTCTCTAGGCCTCAGCTGTCTCATCTTGAATAATCTTTTACAGCTGTGGTTCTCAGCTGAGAGAGACACTGCCACCCACAGAACATTTGGAAACTTCTGGCATCATTTTTGTCTGTCATAACTAGCAGGGCTACTACTGGCATTCTGAGGCCAGGGATGCTGCTAAACATCCTACACCGTACAGGACAGCCCACCAACATAGGATTATCCAGCTCAAAATGTCAACAGTGCCAAGGTTGAGAAACTATGTCTTACAATACCTTACAGCTCTAAAATTCTATAAGCTCAGCTCTGTGTGAGTTGAGAAGGGTAAATATTACCTTGGTGGGTAGAAAACTTAATACAAAATGATTAAATGAGTTGCTGAGATCATTGTGTACATCAGTCACAAAAATCTGGATCTTCTGATAACTAGTCCCGTTATTGAGCAATTAAATTTGGCCTATAAGACAGTTTCCTCTTCCAGAGAAGTTCAACATGAGCAACATTTAAGAGAAGAGGAAAATTTTTTTAAGTATCTTACCTATCTAGGCCTGTACCAAGACAGATTCCAAATTTTGGTTCTCCAGTAAATGAGTAATTAACACCTTCAGACTTTCCAAACTTCAACTAATGCTTTGAAATGAGTATGAATATAATCTATGAGGGAGTTGGGGGCCCAGAATTTAATGCCCATAAAGTTCTGGTTTAATACCGAACACATGGTTTGTTTTAGCATTTTCTGAAAACTATATACTCTTTGGGTCTTAAAACAGAGGTATTTTGACATTACATGGCACACTGATCTCAGGACATGAAATTCTGTCACTTCACCTCACTGGGAAAAGGCAATACTAAAACTCTCAGGTAGAACAGCTTATGAAACACGGACATATATTTATTCATATGGCATTTTATTATCCCGATCTCATCCATTCTTACCAGCCATTTATCTAATAAGATGTTTATTTTTAATGTAAACTGAATGATTTATATTGGCAGCCCCTTTAAAGATATGCGGAAATTCCCACCAATGCTTTTTATTATTCAAAGCTTGCTAGTTCATACATGAAAATTTCCTCAATAAGAGGTCTAACCTTTTTCTTTCTTTCTTTCTTTCTTTTTTTTAGATTTTATTTATTTATTTGTCAGAGAGAGCACACAAGCAGGGGGAGAGGCAAGCAGAAGGAGAAGCAGGCTCCCCGCTGAGCAGGGAGCCCAATGTGGGACTCAATTCCAGGACGCTGAGATCATGACCTGAGTCAAAGGCAGACACTTAACCAACTAAGCTACCCAGGTGTCCCAGGGTCCAAATTTTTCTACAAATATCATTGAACCATTTTAAATCCTGGAATGTTAAAGAGAAATTTTTTTTTCTTTACTCTTGAAACTTAAAATTAATTTTTGGTTTTGGGGGGCTTTTTTTCGTTTTTTTTTTTTTTAAGAAAAATTCAGGACACCATCTGTATCTTTGTTGAAATGTGTTCCATGAACAATGAATCTTGGAACACTGAAAAAATAAAATAAAATTAATTGAAAAAAAAAGAAAAGAAATGTATTCCCTACATAGAAAAAAATGAATTTAAAAACTGGCTATCTCAGGGCGCCTGGGTGGCTCAGTGGGTTAAAGCCTCTGCCTTCAGCTCAGGTCATGATCCCAGGGTCCTGGGATGGAGCCCCACATCAGGCTCTCTGCTCAGCAGGGAGCCTGCTTCCCACTCTCTCTCTCTCTGCCTGCCTCTCTGCCTACTTGCAATCTCTCTCCCTGTCAAATAAATTTCAAAAATCTTTTTAAAAATAAATAAATAAAAATTAAAAATAAAAACTGGCTATCTCATCAAAATAAGCCATCAGGGAAGCTTTAATACAATTGGGCTCCTCTCATTAGTATTGGAACCTAAAGTTTTGGAGAATTGGAGGTCTAATGGAATTCTAGAACCCAAAGGGAATAAAGCTAAGAATGGTAATTGTTTACATCTGTATAGCATTTTATAATTTATAGTACCACTTTCACCCACAATCTCATTTCATCCATGTAACAATTCTGTAAAATGGGTATTATAATGATCTCACTATAGATTAAGAGAATAAGTCTCAAATATATTAGGAGACAATTATAACTTCAAAACTTGAAAGTATCAGAGATCAAAGTGGAACAGGTCTTCTAGTTCCAAGTTACATTAAAATAAAGATTAAGAAACATACAAATTAGACCATGGCTTCTCATCTATCAAGGCTATAGCATGTTTGAACAGAAATACTTATCAGCCCGCATCTAAAACAGCTAGTGAAGCTCCCAAACCCGCAATTAAAAAACAGACACTTCCTTATGCCACACCATTCTCTCATCAATGAATATCTGTATATCTATATACCTATTCTGAGAATTATGCTAGGCATAAGACATATTTTCTACCCTTGAACTACAAACTACTTGAAGAGTCAAGACACACAAATAGGAAAAATACACTGCCATTGATAATTTAAATTAATAGGTCAATCTAACATCCAAAGATATGATTTGAATAAGACTATAATTAGGGTAAACCAAGTTTTGTGGAGTCTAAAGTAGATACAATTTTGAGTCCTTCATTAGGAAAACAAATACAAAATTATGAATATAAAATTAGATAATAAGTGAATATTTATTATGAGAACAAAAATCACAAAAAAAATAAATTTTAAAAGATGGCTGCACAAATATCACAAAATCTAGACTTATAATCATATTTTCATTAACTCCTTGGTACTCTAAAATCTTTCCCACACCTGAGGATTTTTAGAGCATCTCATCATATGACAATGATTTTGTCTATGAAAATAACAATGATAATTAAGACTTTAATTCAGGGGTGCCTTGGGATGCCTGAGTGGCTCAGCTGGTTAACTCAGGGGCACTGGGGTGGCTCAGTCAATTAAGCATCCAACTCTTTTTTTAATTTTTAAAAATATTTTATTTATTTATTTTACAGAGAGAGATCACAAGTAGGCAGAGAGGAAGGCAGAGAGAGAGGTGGAAGCAGGCCCTCTGCTGAGCAGAGAGCCCAATGCGGAGCCTGATCCCAGGATCCTGAGATCATGACTCAAGCTGAAGACAGAGGCCTAACCCACTGAGCCACCCAGGCACCCCAAGCATCCAATTCTTGATCTCAGAGTCTACGTCAGGCTCCGTGTTCAGCAAGGCGTCTGCTTGCAATTCTCTTCCTCTCCCTTTCCCTCAGCCCCGCCCCTGCTTGTACTCTCTAAAAATAAATAAATAAATCTTAAAAAAAAAACTTTCCTTCAGCATGGTTAATGAAAAAACTTAATACTTTAAGATAATCCATTATTCATTACTGGTAATATCACAGGAAAATGAAATATTCATTACTGGCAATCATGGAAAGTGTTAATGTACTGTTGTTAAATTTGGAAAAACCTCTGTTTAAAGTTTCCTTCAGGGGCAGCTGGGTGGCTCAGTCGATTGAGTGTCCTACTCTTGATTTCAGCTCATGTCATGATTTCATGGTTGTGAGATCGAGCCCCACATCAGGCTCCACACTGTGCGTGGAGCCTGCTTAGGGTTCTCTCTCTCCCTCTCCCTCCACACCTTCCCCCAACCCCATGCATGCAGGTGTTCTATTTTTTTTAAGATTTTATTTATTTATTTGAGAGAGAGTGAACATGGAAGAGCACATGAGCAGGGGAAGAGGGAGAGGGAGAAGCAAGCTCCCCACTGAGCAGGGAGCCTGACAGCAGGGAGACTGGCTCAGTTCCAGGACTGTGGGATCCATGACCTGAGCCAAAGGCAGACACTTAACCAAATGAGCCACCCAGGTACTTTTCCCTGGTTAAAAATAAATAAATACATACAATATAGTTTCTTTCACATTTAAGCTGTAAGACTTCAGGATACTTCAGGTTTTCTTTTACAGTGACAAATCTTAAATACTCTTTGACATGAGAAAACTCATTACGTGCTTTTTTCAACCATATACTCACTACAGTGGTGTTATGAGGACTTAAAGTTGGCATTCACAGTGGGCTCTACGACTTCTTATCACAATCCTAGTAAGTCAAACAACATGGTAGAACATTCCTGGAAACCATGCCTACACTGAGATGATTAGCGATAACAACTATACATAACAGTGACTATGGACCACATAAATAATTCCACTAAAACCATAACTGAATGTGTTCCCAACTCAACTCCCATTAGCTGGGGAAAATGCCTATGACCATTATGATGGTACTCAACATGAGGAGGAGTATGATAGAGAGGAAGGCAGAGTGGAAGAAGAGAACAGTCCTAATTGATTATGGCTAAGGCATCTAATTTATGCAAATCTGAGGACACACTGCTAGTATGAAACCCAGGGCCTTGAAAGGAGTGAGGAGTCCAAAAGCCTAAGCTCAATAAACTTTAAGTCTTCCTCTCAATAATTAAGGATCAAACGAATTGCAATAAGGTGGAAAGTAGTGATAGAAGTAAATCTTTACTACTTATTGACCAAAAAAAACCCCCCCCAAAAAAAAACAAACCTAACACTATGAGCTTATTATTATGCCAGGCCCTCTGCAGAGCACTTATATGAATTATGTAATTAATTTTAATTTTACTACCTTAGTTAGTGTTGTATTTGTTACCATTTAGATACTCTGATAGGAGCTTTATATATAGTCACTGGTTTGCAAAACAATACCACCAAATTTATACATTACCATTACTCTTTTATAGAACAGGAAATTAACTGGCAAGTAATATAACGAAGTTGAGATCCAAATCTTGGTCTAGATTATGCTCTTCCTAATAAATAGGAATTCAGAAGAGGATGAGATCACTACAGGTTAGAGACCTAAAAAAGACTTTACAGAGAAGTACACTAAGCTGGATACTAGGGAATGAGTAGCAATGAAGAAAAAAGTATGCTCTGTATTTGGGGGTAAATGGGCCATGATAATAAAATAGAAATGGAAAAAAAAGAAGACAATGATAAAACAATTCTACAGAGCCAAAGACCATGCTCCAAATCATGATTCCCAATAAAAAGGAAATAAAGTCTTATCATCAAATTTTCCTCTATTATACAGCCATAATCTTACAAAAGAAAAAAAAAAGAAAGCAACATTTCTCTAGAATCCAACTTCTCAATGGAAAAGGTGGATGTGGACATTCAAAGAACTGCTTCATCTCTGTCATCAGGAAACCCAAGTCTAGTTGTTTTCTCCCTTGAAGGGAAAGCAGTGATTTCCATTGGAAATTAAGGCTTTACAACCAAGTACATCACATTACCATCAGGTTGTAGGTAAGTTATGAGGCTTTAAACTGGAGCCTCTAAATTCCAATTAAATTTTCTTCCTCAAGGTTTCATTAAAAGTAGCTTTAAAAAATGTGAGCTAAAAGGCACTGCTCATATATAAGAATAAAAGCAACCAAAGTTTTAACAGACTTTATGTATCCTACATGTGGAAAATGTACTTGACAAGAGAGAACAGAAAGTAAAATCTGTGAGTAGGAGAGAACAAAACACCAAAACATACTCCTTCTCAAAAAAAAAGTTACCTGACCCTAAGCTCACTCTGAGAAGGAATAGTTTGCTGTGATTTCCAAACAGCATGTGGGATATTAGCCACAGGGTACTAGGAGGAGAAAATATTTGTTCTGGCTTCAATGAAGTCCAAATCCCTCATCTAATGTTACTAAATGTCTTTGGGATTCTTCTCTCATCACTGATGCCTAAGAAAGAGAAAGAGAGAGTGAGCCAGAGAGGAAAAGAGAGACAGAGAGAGAGCTGCTATAAACACACACCAGAGGGAGATGGAAGAGGAATTCCAGCAATAATTTCATCTTGACATTTCATTCTGTTTTTCATTGGCTTAATCCTGCACACCTCCTAAAGCTGTACTAACATGATAAAACACTGTGAAAATTAGAGAATTAACCATTTTGAAAGTTACATGTATACTTTATTTTCCATTTATATCAAAGTCTTCATTCTCTGACTTATCTACAGAGTAATTTAAATTGGAAATATATAGAGAATATGACCAGATGGGTTTTTTTTTAGATTTTATTTATTTATTTATTTGAGAAAGTGAGAAAGCGAGAGAAAGTGAGTGAGCATGAGAGGGAGTTGGGGGGGAGCAGAAAAGGGAGAAGCAGACTCCCTCCTGATCAGGGACCCCAGTGTGGGACTCGATCACAGAACTCTGGGATCATGACCTGAGCAAAAGGCAGATTCTTAACTGACTGAGCCATCTAGGTGCCCATAACCAGATGTTTGACACTAACTGTCATTATCTATAAATAGTCTAACATAAAAGTTAGGCTATAACAGAATTAAGGGAAAGAAGAAATTACAGGAATAAAATAATATTTTTTTAAAGATTTTATTTATTTGACACAGAGAGAGAGAGAGAGAGATCACAAGTAGGCAGAGAGGCAGGCAGAGAGAGAGGGGGAAGCTCTGCTGAGCAGAGAGCCTGATGTGGGGCTTGATCCCAGGACCCTGGGATCATGACCTGAGCCGAAGGCAGAGCCACCCAGGTGCCCCTAAAATAATATTTTTGTAATCCTCCTGAACTCTACTTGCAGTCTACTTGCAGTGGGCATCTATTTCAAAAAAACATTCATTCTAAGGATGTGTCTTCCATCCTGAGCCCTAGAGTAGGTTTCTCAACCTAAGGTGCATGAATAATCTTCTGGGGGCAGCAAACCCCCAAAAATAGTATATAAAAGATTTATATATGTACATAAGAATACTCTTTGGAGGAGAGGGTCTATCTACAGCTTTCATTAGTTCCTACAAAGTGTTCATAACATAAGGTACTTTACCAATGTACCCTAATCGTATGAAACAATTGCCTGGCAAATTAAAGACACTTCAATATTTGTTCCCACTGAACCAGTGACCTAGAGATTCACAACTAAAGTTCTAAACCTGTCCTTTATTACCAGTGGACTTACAGTCAGAGTGAAACTTCGTATCTGATACAAAGAAATCATATTGAATTAAGAACACCAACCCAAGCAAATAGCTCTCAGTTTTTAATTTGGGATAAAAAAACACAGAAACTCTTAAAATATTAGATGTAGTAAGGCTGTAGCAGACTTAAAAAAAAACAAAAACAAGAAGAAACAAAAAGCAACGTTGAGGCTCTGAAAGATGAATGCTCCCAACCTCTTAGAGATCAAACAAAGTTCACCTGGTTCTAATACATTTCTAAACTTTCAGAAGAGAAAGAGATTTCTAAAAACTAGGTTTTCAAAACATTATAATGTACTTTCAATTAAAAAATAAACTAATTCAACTAATCAGTTAAAAATTCTCTTAAATTCCCATAAAATCACTTCTTTGGATGTGAAACTTATATAGCTAAAGTGAGTCATCTAATAAGGGGAATGAAATGTGGATGTTTTCCTGGTAGTGTGAAAGGGATGGTGTTTAAATTACTTTCAAATGATTTGGATTAAAACCAATATTATCTCCCCAAGGTCCAAAAATGAATCACACGCAATGCTGGGAAATGAATCCAGAATGCCTAACACCCACGATGCTGTGCTCCTTCCTTCACCCAGAAAAGTATCTGAAAGGCTACAAACAATGGAGGCTTCCCAAGATGCAGTGGGTGGTTTTCTTCCTCACAGTACATGGGCTGAGTCTTTCAGAGAACCAGGATTTTATTCTGTAGGAATCCGAATCTCAGATTCAGATTTCAGGTATAAAGCTCATGGTTACTTTTATATTTTGCCCCTGAATGACTTCACCTTCACCTTCACCAGTTGCCTGTCTAGTGGAGAACAGCTGTAATTCTCCAAATTTTAAGTTGCCGTATCTTGAATGATAGATGGTTGCTTCTCAGAGAATCCAAGGACAGAGATTATAGTTGTACAATTCAGTATATCTTTAAAATAATATACCCCTTGGGGTGCCTGGTGGCTCAGTTGGTTAAGTGTCCCACTTTGGTTCAGCTTAGGCCATGAACTCGTGAGCAGTGGGATCAAGCCTGGTACCAGGCTCCACTCTCAGCAGGGAGTATGCCACAACCTGTCTGGGGGTATATGTGCTCTGCAAAAACATAGTCAATACTTTTATTTTATATTTGAAACTGAAAAAAAGAAATTACCTTCACAATATGAAACATTTAAAGAAAGGTATGTGAGGGGTGCCTAGATGGTGCAGACGGTTACACATTTGACTCTTGGTTTTGGCTCAGGTCATGACCTCAGGTTTCTGAGATAGAGCCCTGCATCAGGCTCCATGCTCAGTGTGGAGTCCGCTTGAGAGTCTCTCTTCCTCTCCCTCTACCTCTCCAGCTCATGCACGTGTATGCGCTCTAACAAATCTTTTAAGAAAATAAAAAAATAAAGATATGTGACTCTTAAAATTAATTAAAAGGGGAAATAGGTTAAGTAAAAGCTGAGATTCCTGTTTCCAGCAGTATAGTGGATTAGATAGTCCAAAAGACCTTTTCACTCCAACAAGGTCCTATGTAAACCATAGTTATTTTTTTTTGTTTTTTGGGTTTGTTTTTAAAGATTTAATTTATTTATTTGACAGAGATAAAGAAGGAGAGAGAGAACATAAGCAGGGGGAGCATGAGGCAGAGGAAGAGGGAAAAGCAGGCTCTCCACTAAGCAGAGAGCCCAATGCAGGGCTCAAACCCAGGACCCTGAGATCATGACCTGAGCCGAAGTCAGATGCTTAACAACTAAGCCACCCAAACACCCCTGTAAACCATAGGTTCTAATACATCTCTGGGCTCCCACAAAGTGGAGGAATCTTTAAAAGGCAAATAAAATCATTATGGGCTAAAACCAGAAGATGGGTAGGGATGTGACCCTGAGAGCAAATGTTCATTTTTAACACTTCAGTGGGGAGACTGTGCCCTTGGGCCAGCAGGAAGGCAGAGAAGCTGAGCCTGAGATTTTCTAATAATCGCAGGGACTCTAGAAGGAGTAAAGCCATCCCAGGTGGCCACTGGCTGGTGGAAGAATACTCTCACAAAAAGTATCTTCGGGTCAGACCCTAAATTAATTACAGTCAGTCAAATATCAGCTTATGAGTAAAGAAAAACAAACCAATCACCATAAGAGTCATGAAAAACAACAAACATTAGATTTAGATCTCTAAGAATGTCAGATATTTGATCAGATAAAGAACATAAAACAATGATGCATGAAATGTTTTTTTTTTAAAAGGACTTTAAAAAAAATGAGCAAGGAAAAGAGATCAGATTATAAAAAGAACCAAGTAAAATTTCAGAAATAAGCAATATAATTGGGGGAAAAAAACTGTATGTACTGGTTAAATAATAGATTAGACACAGCTGAAAAAAGAAAGAGCTGTAAACCAAAGCTAAATAATAACCCAGAATAGCACAGAGGGGAAAAATATGAAATTATGACAGAAAGGTTAACAGTCTTAGAAAAGAAAATGACTGAATACATATCAAATCAAAGTCTCAGAAGGAAAGAATTAAGGAACCAGAAGGTAGATAGTATTAGAACAGATAATACCTGAGAATTCTCAGGAAAGATATCAAGTCATAGATACACAAAGTATAACAAATTAACAAGGAAAATAAAAAGAAACAAATCCTAGACACATTGTAGTAACATTTCAGAATACCAAAGACAAAGAAAAGATCTTTAAAGTAGCTGGAGAGAAGACAGTCAACCTAACCTAGAGAAGGCTAAGGATATGACTAACTGCAGACTTCCCAACAATAATAATGGAAACCAGAAAGCATCTGTGTTACATATTCCAGGATCTAAGACAAAATAACTGTCAACCAAAAATTCCACATCAAGCAAATCTATATTTCAAGAACAAAATAAGTATATTTTTAGATACACATAAAAGTGAATTGAAGATCAAGAGACCTACCCTGAAGGAAGTGATTTTGAACTTCCTAACCAACCCTCCCCTTTGCAATCTTTTTTTTAACATCTTAATTTCATTTTTTTTTCAGTGTTCCAAGATTCATTGTTTATGCACCACACCCAGTGCTCCATCCAATCTTCTGAATATCAGACTAATACTTCTAAAATCATTTTGATCTTATCACCTCCCTGCTTCAAATTGCCACATAAATTTCTAGAACCTACATAAAAAGGTCCAAATTTCTTACCCTGGCATTGAAAGCACTTTACAATCTAATTACTCTCCAGTGTTTTTTACAATGGATGATCTGGCTCCTCAATTTACTAACTGTAACCCTAGGCTGATAATTAACCTACCTAATCCTCAGATTAGGATGTAAAATGAAAACCAATAAAAACTGATTTCTGAGATCGATTAAAATAGTCCAGGTAAAGTTATCAGCACAGCACCTGGCACACAGTTTTCAATAAATGGCAGGTGGTATTTTTTCTCATTATAACTTATAGGCCTTAAAATATAACATTTGCATTCCCAATCCCATGCCTTTGCTCATATTTCCTTCACTTTACTGGCCCTCAACACCTCTATTCCCCCAAATCTGCACTAGGTAAATCAAAATTATCCCTAAAAGTCCAGCTCCTTCTTAAAATTCTCCCCTACTGAGTAAGCACAAGTAAGTGCTCTTGCTTCTAAATGCATTAAAGTATTTCCCAAGATGCTACTCCGTTCACTACCTAAACTGTATGTTTCTTTTCATCTAGAGAAGTATTCTTCTTAGATTTCCCTGTTTTGCTCATGGAAAGCTTTACAGCCATGTAAACCAAGACTGCCAAATAAATATGGATTGGCTGGTTAAGTTCTAGCATCCTGACAGAGCTACTTTAGAGCAAAAACATGCCCCCCCAAAAAAGGCAGCTGTCTTAGGATTTGTGCATTCTTTGTAACCCTCCAGACAGCTGCACCTCATTCTAAAGACATTATGTATTTTTCCTAGAGAAAGACATCAAACAAGGAAGTCCATGGTAGGCAGGAAGAAGTGATAAGGGTACATAAGCTGACAGCTTACTTCAGGAAACATCTTTCAAAGTCTATTTTCTAAGGAAGTCAATTTGACCTGGTATTCTTCTCACCCAAGACAAAGAAAACAGTCCTCCAGGAGTTGCCCAGCTGGCACAAAGGTGGTGCCCAATAAATGCCCGCTGACTCTGAACAGGCATACCCACAGCAACTACTCAGCTTATTTTGTTTGTTTGTTCAAAAAAAAAAAAAAAAGGAGAGAGGCAGATTTTCCCATCAGCTCTATTTCAGTTTCCCAGTTAACCATTTGCTGAGGATGCCACAGCTGGCTCCCCAACCCAAAAGCCAGTGACAGCAAATCTCTCAAATGAGTCACAAACAACGCATGATCAAACAACTGAATCAAGTCAGCCCCTCCTTTATTCTCTGTGGCTGACATTAAGAAGCACAACCAATATACTATCACATTGAACTAAACAGTTTTCCATTAAAAAAAAAATCTTTACTGGTGTCAAATATAAAATTCCGCTATTATATATCTATTAGAGGCCAAAACAAAATGCAATTTTTTTCATTATATAAAAAAAATCCCCATTAAGCAAAACTCAGAAAAAAAAAAAAAAAAAAGAATTAGCCAGAAAAAGAGAAGAGTAGAAAACAATCAGCCATAAGACCTACCACTAAAAAACAGCACCTCTCAACATTTTGGTTCATTATATTTCAGGGGTTTTTTTCCCCCCTAAGCATAAGATTAGTTTTGCAAGTTTTGCCTAACTGTAATCATATAGTATATGCTAGTCCCATCCACACCTTGTGTCACTTAAGTTACACCATACACATTTCCCCACTTTTTTCTTCTTAACCTTATATAACTGCATAGATGGTAAAGATTTTTAATTAAACCAAGAAATACCATTTTCTTTCTTTCACAGAAACTACTTTAGTAAAAACTGAGAATTTCCAAAGTTACTGGGGCCACTAGACCTAAGATACATGAAAAATGCCTAGACACACAGGAATTTTTTAATATTAACTGACTTGCAAGTGACAGAGAATATTTACTATAGTCATATCTGGAAAGATAAAAAAGAAATTTGAACTTCTTCAGCCTCTGTTCCCAATGAATTTTTAATACCATTGAGAAGATAAAATGTATTTATATCCAATAACTATATCCAATAACCAGCATACAACTGTCCTGGCTCTTCTAGAGCTGGGGACACTTCATTCACATCTGCACCCCCAGCATGAAGAACAGTATCTGAGTATCTGGCATATAACAGGAACTCAGTAAATGTTGTACTAAACTGAACTACAAACTAAGAGCTATGCTTACATGGAAATAGGAAAGGTCACTGTGAGCTGAGGTTAGGTTAGGCAGAGTAGCAGCATGAATATAGCAGAAAGTGACTCTGGCAATAATTTACAAAGAGAAGGCTGAACCATAGAAGCTTTGGGATTCTGTGAAAATGAAAGATAACATAAGAGAAAATGTTTGTATAGTCTTAATTTATTAAACAGTTTGAGGTTTCTACACAATCAGCATTGAAACCCCTGTTGAATATACACCAACTATTCATGGGAAATATAATATATAATACATAATAGATACTACCTAAAAACAAAAGAAAATACACCAACACAAAATACTACAGCATTCCTTTAAATCAGAAACAAAGGGTAATTCTCAGGAAGCTTTCTGTATTTCATGACAAGTGGCAACGAGGCAGCAAATTAAGGCTTTAGATCTCCACATACAGTACCATAGTGGATACTGTCCTTGCTAAACTAGGTGTAAAAGAATGTGCTTGCCAAACTTTCTTTCAGGATCTCTTTATACTCCAGCGAAGCTATTTGCATATATGATTAGCATTCAGAGGGTAGAGAAAGAAGATCTGAAATCTGTATTCAACCCTAATACCAGCACTGAATTCACAGCACCTGATTCTAAACCTAACTTTAAAAAGAGAATCCAGCTTCATGAATAGTGTCTCATTCAAGAGACTCCATACATCCTAACTTCATTCACACACATATTTTCTTTTCTTTTACCCCACTTGTGCTTTGGAAAAATTCAAAGAATTTATGGAGAAGGAATCTGCTAATATCACATCTCTAACAGCTGCTAGCTGGATATACTAAATCCATCGCTCCTTTAGTTACATTATATGTCCATGTCAGAGAGTGTGCTTAATTACAAATCTGGTTTCTTTCAAAGAAACTGTTCTAAGGCCTAGCCTACTGGGCTTAAGAGCAAGTTCTATAGACCTTAGGGGCTGGGTGTAGGATAATTTTATCTGGATGTAATACTGCAATTACTTATGATTAAGTATCTCTAATAGCTATCCATTCAGTCTCGGCAGCCTGAAGCACTCAAGAAGAAATGCCTATCAACAAGTCTTTTGGGAATGAACAGCTGATTTGAGGAACTGCATGCTGCAGGGCAGGTGTTGTTTTTCTGAACACACACACACACACACACACGTCTGATAATTATTATACCTGCCAAATGATTTAAAAAGAATTAAAGCAATATAAAATAAGTCATTCTAAAAAATGTTTTAGAATATTTTTCAAAAATTTTCCTGGAAGTTTTAATTTTCAGATTTTGCTAAACTTCAGCACACAAGTTGTCTTATCCCAAGAATACAAACTGTTACTGTTTTAATTCTAAATGAAGCCCTTCTCTCTAGGATGTCAAAAGATTTGTAAACCAAAAAGTAATTACTATATAATCATTCAAAAAAAGACATGTGGTGTAACATTTGTAAGGTTGAATTACACCTGTCGACAATACAAAAGAATCTTTTATATATACAAACCACATAGCTTTGAACATTTGACAAGAAATCCACTGTCAAATGCAATACAAGTAACCAGAAATTAGATTAACAAAAATAGTTCAAGATTTCTAAATTTAAAATGCATGGGCTTATCCCCTGAGCAAGTTACTGAATCTCTCTGTACTTGTTTCCTCATGTACAAAATGGGCAAAATAATAGTAAAAACCTCTGAGAGTTGTTATCAACATCAAATGAATATATATTAAATTGTTAATAACAGAGTCTGGCAAAAAGCTAATAAAAAACATATCAGGAACAAATTTTTTTAAATGACAATGCTGAAAAATAAGAGTAATTTAAAAAAATAACCATAAAAATAAAAAAAAAAAAGACACAGCTGTCGTGACCTGTGAAAGAATAAAGTTTTCAAGGTATCACAGTATGTTTACAGTACATACAAAATAACAGGAAAAACAGCACCGTACTAAAAAAAAAAAAATAGCTGCATTCCCTCAAAGTGATTGTCATCAGCCCTATTTTACAAAATCTTATTCTTCCTCCTATGTTCTGCTGGTAAATCCCAACCCTTAATATCAAGAAAGTCACAAAACCTGCACCTCCAGGAGAGCAAAATAAAGTTAAGGGTATATGAGGTAGTTAGCATCTTCTAGTTTTATTAACAAGGCACCAAGTTGAAATTCATTCCTAAACTGCCAAATGTGTCTGCAATAAAAACTGCAAACTTTCATGTGAACAGAACTTTTCAACAATAGGGAGTTGTTCCAGTCTGTGAATAGGACAGTGTCAGTGTGACCAACAAAGCTGGGAGCTGGACATTCCTGACACCCTTGTCCCCTGGCTAGCCTTTGATCATTTATATCTCCCAACCACATGTTTTTGGAAATCACTTTCAGGCAAAGTATATGGACAACATCTATACCCTGAAACTGATCCCTCATCATAGAATCCTGTTTCCACAGCTTCTTGGGACCCTCACTTTTATCTATCACCATTATGGATGTTCCACAAGAATAAGCATCAAACACAGGAGTGCTTTGTTTTCCTAGTCTGTCTACCCCCACTCCCAGTCACTTTGTACTTTAATTTGTATATTTTGGAAAACATCATGGGATGACAACAGCAACTCAAACAATAAAATAACCTAAGAACTGAAAAGACCTAAAAAAAAAAAGAAAGAAAGAAAAGAAAAGACCTGCAGATGGGTCTACAGATCTGGTTACCTGTGGATGCCCACCACAGAAGTGTGGTAGTGCTTTATGGAAAGGCGAGTAAATTATGACTCGCTCAGAACACTGTCTGGATTTAGGTCTTAGTTCTCTTACCTGGAAATGGTTAAATAAAATCCACCTCACGCAGTTCTTGTAAGCACTAAATGAGATAAAGATTTCGAAGTGTCTAGTATACAGTACATTTTCACGAAATAAAATCTACTTCATTCCTTCTGTCCAACTGTCCTGGGACACACAAATCTAAGAGAATTCTGGACAGTGGAAAACCCAAGACTCCCAAGTTTATCAGTGTGACCTGATCAAAATAGTCCAGATGCTATTTCAGGGTAAGGGTCTGCGGGGTCTCCTAGGCCGGGCTGGAGCCAAAAGGGATACTTGATTGAGATCTGTGCCATTTTATTTCCCCCAAAGTAAAGCTGGGTTTGCCTAATTCAGTTCCTTTGTTTACGGCAAGAGAGAAATGAACAGCAGATCCCCGAAGACTATGACCAAGAAGACAGGCCTCGGAGCTGTGCCTCGCTGGTACTTCAGGAGGCCCTCACTATCCACTTCTGGGCAAGGCGCTCACTCCGCAGTGTCTTCTCGTAAGTTCTGAGCCCACGCCTAAGCTGCCACCGTCTTTCCAGAGAGCTCTGCCCTCCGCCCGGGGACTGGCCCACCGCCCGGAGCGAGCTACCCGGGCCTCGCACGGGCCCCTCGCACCCCCACACCCACCCGCCTGGGACCCCACCCAGAGGGCCCGCATCGACCCCTGTCCACCCGGGCGCGGGCGCGCGCCGCTCCTCCGACCAAGTCCCCCGCCTTCCCCGAGCCGGGACCGCTATTGCCGCCTGGACCGACTCCAGCCGCTCCGGGCCCGTTCAACTCCCATTCGCCCCAGATCCTCCTCTTCCAGGAACAGAACCACGCACACTCACCCTTGAAAAGCAGCAGTAGGAAGAAGTCAGGCAGCCGGGTGCAGAGCCGGACCGCCGGCCGCCGCCTCAGCGCCATGACGAGGGGAGCTGAGGGGCCGCAAGCTCGCGGCGCAGCTAGGCTCCTCCGCGCGCATGCGCCCTGCCGCCAGGGCGCCTGCTACCCGCCCCTAGTTACCATAGCGACCTCCTGGCCCGGCACAGCCGTCACCATGGTGACAAAGGAAGCTGAAATCTGGTTGCTATGGATGTAGGGATGCTCTGGACCCGCGCCCAGGCGGTCTCATTCAAAGAATTCGATGGGAGGAGGTAAAGAAGCTTGTTCGAGAATGGAGCAGGTTAAATTTTCCATAGCTATAAAATGAATCCGGCACTACAGATCAGAGAAGGAACACTCAATTAAAACTTGGAAATGAAGTGTTTCCTCACAAATAAGGATGCAATCTAATTGTCTTTGAAGCATTATTGCCTGCACCTCTTTTGAGACCCTGATTCCAAATGTGATGGAAGGAAAATGCACTGAAACCTATTTAAAACGTAAGCAAGACCAAAAAATAAATAAAATCCACAAAGCAAGACATATATTAGGTAGTACATAAAAGTGATGTCTTTCTAAAATAAACATAATCCATAGTTTCTGTGGTAAATTAAAACATGAGGATAGTTTCTTCTGCAGAAAAGTAGGATAATTCTTTGCTCTGATTTCTGAATATTGGAAAATGGTAAGGCTAGGGCAGAAAATGGAGCAGAATCTTATGAGGGCAACCAGATAAGATGAAGGATAAAATGTACTGGAAATTGGACCTAAGGATGCAGGAAGTTTTGTGTCAATACTGTGGGAAATTCTTGAAATAGCTTGTATTATATCTAATATAGAAAATACACCCCTAATGCTCCAGAAAACAATAGGGGAAAAACAGAATTCTGAGTATAGTTATTAGTAAAATATGCCAGAGTTTCCAACAACTAATTTTGTTAATGTTTAATTAAGTACTTCATTTTACATACAGTCACCCTACATATTTTTTTAGTATTTTTAGTTTTTACAAAGTAGAACAGTGAGTGTGTATTGTAATTTTCATGTATACCAAATTATGAATGCCAAGAAACATGAAATAGATTGAGGTTGTTCCCAAGGATGTGCTTCGACTGCCATCACTTTATGATCTTCCTTACAAGTTCTTATAATTGCTCGAAACTTTGCAATTGTGAATTAATTACATTCTCAACATCACATAAAGACAGAATAAAATATTTAAAATAACTCAACAACTTATTATGATTTTATTTATTAATCCTTTCTTAACCAACTTCTTTCTGTTCCAGTTCACCATGTTCCATTCACAAGTAAAAGTATGTGAAAATTGGGACACCTGGGTGGCTCAGTTGGTTAAGCAGCTGCCTTTGGCTCAGGTCATGATCCCAGGGTCCTGGAATCGATTCCCACATCCAGCTCCTTGCTCCGTGGGGAGCCTGCTTCTCCCTCTGCCTCTGCCTGCCACTCTGCCTGCTTGTGCTTTCTCTCTCTCTCTCTCTCTGACAAATAAATAAATAAAATATTTTTTTTAAAAAGTATGTGAAAATTATATTATAGTGGCAGCCTTTCTCCCTTCACCAAACACAACATACAGGAATTAAAAAGAGGAAAATCCTTCTTTGGCCCACTGACTTTTTTCCTTTTGCTTTCTCTTTTATCATTCCCTTTGGTTCCTGGATATATAGCCAGGAATATTTGCCTAAATGAAGGAACCATTTTGGTTACCTGAGAAATATGAAGTTTCTGACTGTGGACAGAGTAGTTTTCAAAAACTAGTGCCTCTTTTCTCCTGCTGTATTTCCTGTGCTTGCACTGTGGCATGGTTCTATTACATGGTCATCTCTGTTAGGGAATCTTTTCAAACTTAGAACAAGACCAAATAGAAAGGCTCCATGAATATTCTCTATGGAACAGAGGTTCCTATGAGAGCAAATGCAGGTATTTCATTGTAAAACATTGATTTTCCTCCACAGATGAAGTCTGCATGTCATGGCTAGTGGTTGAGACACAGTCCTGGATTGGAGCCTAACTGGTGATGCACCAGGACAGGGTAGGATGTATTTGTCTGTCAAATGATCTGATTCTCCATATGATTTAACTGTTCCCAGGAGAGCTCTGGCTCCGTTCAGAAGGGAACCAGAGTTCTGGAAACATTCAGTGAGTGGGGCTGTGGAGTCTATGCTTCTATCACCACATTATCCAACTGAATATGTTTATTTCCTATGTGTGATTTACCAAGGAGAGATACATTTCTTAGAAGCACTCAGGGAACTAAATATGCATATGCTAAACTTATACAAAATCATTTGCAAGACTTTTCAATATTAATTCAAAGTATAAATCAAGTAGCAAAGAGTAGGGTTTTCCTGTGAGAGTCACCCCTGAACAGACTGGAGAGGTCATGGAAGCAGCAATTACAAGAGGGGAAATAAAAGCTCTGGAGTCTGATGGACAATGATTCAAGTTCTTGGTTTTTGTAAACTTGGGAAAGTTATTTAATTTCCCTAGACCTTGGATTCCTTGTCTGTAAAATAGGGATAACAATACCCACCTCAGGTGGTCATTGTGAAGATCATGTGAAATAAAGATCTAGGTGCTCAATAGATGTTTGTGTTCAATGCCTCTTCCCTTTCCTACTATTTTGGCTCCAATTGGGCCAAATGATACAATATTCCTGGAGAGTCTTGATAAAGAAAAGGACCTTCAGCCTGTAGATAGGTTAGAGAGAATGACCAGCAAAGAGTAAGTTTTACATCAATATGTTGTTTGTTCTCTTGTGATTACATTCTTAAAAAGTAACATGACTACAGCTTCTGTTCCTTCAGTATGCCATTATACACCTGAACAATCACCTGAAGTCAACCCTCACAGTAAGAAAGAAGTGAGATCCATTGACTGAGGGAAGTCTCTGACTCTAGAGTCATTCTGTGAAAGCATTCCTCTTCAGGGCTTATCAAAGATTATTGCTCCATCTTGCTTCCACTCAAGTTTCCTCTTCCTTAAAATATTCCCAACTCTGTTCTCTCACATTTTCTCCCAACTATCAGGCCCTGTTCCTTCTTTTCAAAGTATTTCTTCAATTTCATTTGTATAGGAGGATTTCCACCCCTCCCCCACCAACCTAAGGAAACAGTAGTAAGGAAAACCTCCATCACCTCTAACTAGATGTGCTGCTCATGCTATATAAGGAAGGAAAGTTGTGCAGTTCAATTTATTTGCATGGTCCTCTCCTTTGTAGGGGTTCAGTTGAGAAAGGTCATATTAATGCCAAAGTTATGGCTTAAAATGTCTTCCTAGAGAGAAAACTTTATAAGAAGCTATTTAGCAGTCTCTTCATATTTCACCAAAAGGAGGCTGGTATTCATATGCTAGAGTGTGTTAGTGTGTGTTTGTGTATAGTATAAATAAGTACATCGCACATGCCATGGGTGAAAAAAAGACTCACTCACCTCTGCTAGGGGAGGAGTTGGAGTGTCTCATCACCATTGGCCAGGATCTCTACTCACCAGTGCCCCTGAAAATGCAACACAACAACCAATACTGAATGGATAATTTCATGACCACAACAGAGGCCTGACACAGGATTTGCACTCTGCGGCTGAAGGCTCTAAGAACCATGAATCCCAAGTTCCCTGTTAAGGTGTCTACCTCAGTTCCTTCTTTGAGGAAATAGAGAAGCAGGGTTTGACTGGATGCTCCCTCCAGACACCAGGGAAAAGATGCTATGGACAGCCAGCAAACACTTCCCAGACCACCTTCAGGAAGGACACCTGTGATGAGATAAAACAAACCAGCTCTTTCCTCTACTTGACTTGATGAATATTTCCACTGGCCAGGGGAGAAGATGGGAAACTTTTCCTCATCTGTGCTTCAGGACTGGGGACACAGATGAACATTAGCACAAAGGACATGCATGCTCTCAGGACTATCTTGGAGCCAGGCCAAAGAGCAGATTCAGGGGCAGGGGTAGGGCAGCTCCTAACAGTGGGCAGACAGCATATCTGCAGCTCTTCAGCTCAAGTTGTGTGCCTCCGGGATGCTCCCACTACTTTGTTTACAGATTGGAGATATTTTTATCCCAACCCCTAATTAGAAGTAATTTTCTCTTCATACAAATTGTACCATCGAGTGTTTACTTCCTGGCAGCACCAAAGAGAGACCAGGGCTTCTGATATCTCCCTCTTGTGCTGCAGGGAATCTTGCACTTTTTTCGGAGTCCCTTCCAGGGCCAATTCCCTACTGCACAGTTTGGGGAAGAGGCAAGTTCTTCCTGATGGTCTTGGGTCCAGGGTTTGGGCTGGTAACTTGTACTGCTCATTTCTTTCCAAGGATGGAAGGGTATTTTTTGTGCTTGCCATTGCAGAGTTTCTGGATATCCTGTTCCAGGACTGGAAATAGTGGGTATTTGCTTCTATTTCCCAGATCTCTAATGTGATGAGGATTATACCACAAGCCTTTTCCACCGCCCCACCCCCCGAGATTATTCAATACCATGTCTCTTAAGCAAGTAGATAAGGGCTCTAGGGAGGACTCTGAAGTTTCTCTTTAATCTCATGGAATTGTATTCCCACAAAATTTAGGATTAGGAATGGATGTGTTTGGTCCGCCATGATGATATCAGGTCCTCAAAATACTCAATAACACAGCAGAGATTTACTGCAGTTGGGAGGCTACTCTAGCCCTACAAAGGACAGAGGACCATCTCCTGAAAATGTTTATATTCTGCACCTTTTACACTCTGAGGTCTCACCTTATTCCTGTCATTCATTCCAGGCAGTATTTTGTATTCTGGCCAAGCCTTGTTCCCTAGAATTGCACTGCCCAGTGTAGTCCAGGCCCAGCACTAGCAGATACTCAAGATAGATTCTGGAAGGGATGGGAAGCTGCACAAAGCATTAAGATCCTCCTTGTGCACCTCCCCACAGCAATGACCACCCCACTACCACCAACCTAGAGCAAGCTGCATCTATTTTCATTCAGATTGTGAAAGTGATCTGTAGGCACCTGCCTATATATTCTGTCTCTAGACCTTTATTTTCAAAATTGTGAGTAGTATAGGGCCTGGAACAGGTAAGTGTTTATATAGGTAAGTGCTCAAAAAATATCTGTGGAATGAATGTCAATAAGACTTCTGCCTCCTACCAAACCAATAGCAGCTCATGTTCTGGTTAAAATTCTTAAGTGGCTCCATATTATCCTCAGAATCCAGTTAAAATCCATTCTATAACTAAAAAAGTCATGGCTTAAATAAATAAGTCCTTTGGTCATGAGCAACAAGACAACATCTCATATTACATCCTCATCTATGTCCTTGAATCTAGTTACTCTGAGTCATTTGAACTTCTTATGACTTGTCATGCTCTCTTGAACTCCTGGAGTTATCCATGCGGTCCCTTTGGCCTGCATCAACTCTCCTCCTGCCTGCTTGGTTTTCTAGCTGTATAATGTCTTTGAGGAAGCACTCCAAGCATCGCATCTTCATGGGAGAATTTCTTGACCCCGTTTTTTCTCCAAGATGTTGAGGTGGCTCTCCTCCCTTAATAAACTATGCATTCATATATTTTACACTTCATCACACCATATTTTAATGCCATATTTTCTCTGTAGTTGTTTTCAGACTTCTAGAGTTTAATAGTTTTCAACCTTCCTTCTTTTCATATGCCTTTGAGACTATAATTTCATTCTAAATACTTCAAGAGCTGCATCCCACAAAGTATTCTATATATTGTCTTCATTGTCACTCAGTTCCAAGTATTTTCTAACTTCCTATATGATTTCTACTTGACCATTCATCATTTAGAAATCTGCCTTATTAATTTCTCAATATCTGGGGGCTGGGAACCATGTGGCCATGACTGCCTCCTAGTTTTATTGCACTATGGCAAGAGAACAAGATCTGTGTGAAATCAGTGCTTCATATTCTTTGAGACTGACTTTGCAGCTTAATGAGGGCTAGTTGTTTTAAATGCTTCCTGAATGCTTAAAAAAATGTATTTTCTAATGGTTATGTGTAGAGCTTTAAATTTATATATCCAAGGATGCTTGGGTGGCTCAGTCAGTTAAACATCTGCCTTTGGCTCAGGTCATGATCCCTGGGTCCTGGAATCAGGTCCCACATCAATCCCCACTTTGGGCTCCTTGCCTAACAGGATGCCTGCTTCTCTCTCTTCCTTTGCCTGCCTCTCTGCCTGCTTGTGCTCTCTCTGTCAAATAAAAAAATAAAATCTTAAAAAGAAAAAGAAAGAAAAACGTATTTATATAGGTGTCACAATGACATATGTTACAGAATCTCCTATAAAGATTTTCAGTATAAAAGAATATTCCTCTGCTGGGGCACCTGGCTGGCTCAGTCAGTGGAGCATGTGATTTTTGAACTCGGGGTCATAAGTTTGAGTCTCATGTTGGGCGTAGAGATAAGAAAATGAAAGAAAGACAGAGAGAAAGAGAGAAAGAGAGAAAGAAAGAAAGGAAGAAAGAAAGAAAGAAAGAAAGAAAGAAAGAAAGAAAGAAAGAAAGAAAGGAAAGGAAAGAAAGGAAAGGAAGGAAAGGAAAGGAAAGGAAGGAAAGGAAAGAAAAAGAAAAAGAAAAAGAAAAAGAAAAAGAAAAAAAAGAAAAGAATATCCTTGTGCTTAGAATGATTGAGAAAATCTTCTCAATGTAGAAATAACTATATAGATGTAGAAATAGCTATATAATCTTGATAATCACCTTCCATCATTTAATTATCCATCTAGCACACATTATATTGTGTTTGTGCCTGCTATGACTTAGGAACCAGAGACAACGTGGGCATCATTTCTTTCTTCATGGAGCCCACAGTTAAGTGGGAGAGACAGGAGCAAAAATAATTATGCCTTAAGGGTCTAGTAACTCAGAAATGAGCTAATGTGGATATCTACTGCCTTACTGCATCATGCAAGGAAATTCTGAATAAAGTATAACAGAAACTTTAAAATACATATTGAACTTGAAGTAAAGAAAGAAATTCTCAAGTGATAGAAACAAGGAAGGAATTTAAAGACTAAGTTTGCAAACCAGAGCCACGGTGATGTGAACAGGAGGAAAAGGAAGCCCTAAAACTGGGGTAGCAGTTTAACACCCATGTGTGTGAGGGCAAGCACCTTAGGACCCATTGAAAGCAGGGCTTTGGAACTGAAATCCTCCTTCCTCAGAGGAAGATGGATAGGAAAAACATCTCCATCCATCAGTTTCTGCCCTAGGCCCTGGGGAAGAAAGAAAACAGTTTCCTATGAGAAATTCAAATTTCCAGGCTAGTATCAAATTCTGGTGTGGGATGTGAACTTAACTTTACCTCATTGGGTCCCCAAGTCCAAAAATTAACATAAAACCTTTTCCTTTGCTTTGCTTTTTTTGTTACCTTAGTCATAGAGGAAACCTTTGGGCCAACCAGTAGAGGCTAATGCACAACACTTCCTAGAATGTCCTAAGAACATAAAGGGGCCCCACAAAATAAAATAATCTCTGATGAAAACTTTAACAGTAAGTTTACAAGCCCCAGGAGGAAATAACTTGCCATAGGCAATGTTGGCACATATAACAAGTGGGAGAATAAGCACCTCCAAATCTTAAGACAATGAAATAATCCAAAAGAGATAATAAAATAAGTAGACTTACAAAATTTAGAGAGAAAAATGTACTGGATAACACGGAGAAATAAAAGGATACTAGAAAAGAATAAGCAAATAAGCAATCAAAATCAAATGAGCAAATGAGATAAAGAACCGCACAGAATTTCTAAGAAAGAAAGAAAGAAAGAAAGAAAGAAAGAAAGAAAGAAAGAAAGAAAGAAAGACATATTTAAGGAAGAAAAAAGAACTTCAGTGGATGAATTAATAGTTGACTGAAAAAAAATAGTTAGATGAAAGATTGATCTTAGGAAATTACTAAGGATGAGGCACAGAGAGGTAAAGACATGAAAATATGAAAAAAGATGTTAAGAGATATGCAAAACAGGATGAAGTTGCGTAGGAATGAAGTGATTACAAGGATAAGGCAGTCATTGAAGACGTAATGGCTGAGAATGTTTTAGAATTGATGAAGGTCATAAATCCCTAGTTTGGAGAATCTCTCCGAAACATAACCTCCCAGGAGAAAGAAAGATCTCATTTTGTTTAGTCACCCCTAGCCACATTTCAGAGTGAAATATTAGAATCCCAAACTAAAAGAAAAATCTCAACACTAATTATGTTGAAAAGGTAGGCTATTTAATAGGAAAAAGCAATAATGATAGTATAGGCTGGAACAAAATAGAATCATTGCTTCAAAGTGCTGTGGGAAATGGGAAATCAGTCCAGGATTCTATACCCAGCTCAATTATAAAACTGAGCAAAGCCTTAATCACAAGGAACTTATTTGGAGTTCACAATATACCTTGCTCTATCCTGGCCACTGACAGAAATTCATCTTTATCCTGTTCCTTTCTTTCCTTCTCCTACCCTCTCCCATCCCCTTTCTCCTCTTTTCCCTCCTTTTTTTTCCCTTTTCCTTTCTTTTTTTTGTATGCATGAAGTAAATCAGCCACCAACTTCCACATAGAGGCTGGACTGTGAGCAAGTTCCCCCAGACTTGGCTATTGAGTAGTCCTTGGTTAATTCCTTTCATTTCTCTAGGACTTATTTTACCCAATTTTTTTGCACAGGGATTATGTATCTCCTGTCCTCCGGGATTTTCTGTGATTATTTAAGTGAAACAGCAGACACAAAAGCATTTTGGAAGAAGGAAAGCAAATGGTACACATGCAGAGGATTAGTATTCTCTTGAAGGAGGTAGAGAAAGTTTTCCAGCCACTTTGTCCTCCCCTTCTCCTCTTGGCTGACTGGATAATCTCATGTGGGAACCTCTCCTGCAGCCAGCATAGATGGCTGCTCTGCCAGTGCCTGAGATGCTAGGCAGGGTGAAGCCTCCTTCCTGAATACGGAAGGCTGACTGGTTTCCTATGCAGAGCTGAAAAGTATTAACTGTGGTAAGGAGGATTAGCCATATGTCACTTAATTCCTGTTAATCAGGATTGAGGGGAGCTTGTGCTTGTAAATTACAGATGAGCCAGCCACCATCCGGGGGCCCTGCTGGGCTGGTGCTCACATAGGCACAGTGGGCACAGGGCAGCAGTACTCACAGACCCCAGCCAAGCCATTCTGACCTGCCCTTATTTCCTTTGCCTTCAAGGTCTCTCCTTGTCCTTTTTCTCCTCAATTACTTCTTAGATTTGAATCCCTTTCCTCTCATTTATTATTATTCCTGTGTTTACATTTCTAAGTTAACCTTCCTTATATTCCCTTGCTCCTGTTTTCTCTGACTTAATATTTTGCCTTCTTTTAAAAATTCAGCTGAGTAAATTTGAATATTTAATTGGTTTTATTAAGCAATTCACAAATCAGGCAGCATCCCATCCAGCAAGTAGACAGATGTGCCAGGGATTTGTACAAAATGGAAGGTTTTTATAGGAAGGGGGCGGGGCAAGAAGTTATTAGCAAAAGAAAAGAAAGGTTTGTTCCAGGCTGGGATATCTTTTTTGTGAAGAAGGGAATGGCGGGTTTTATTGTGCAGATTACCTTATTAGTGCTAATCAGGAAATTTCAGATTGACTGTTAAAAGGTCACATTCCTGGGAGAGGTTGAAACTGTAATTAAGTCTTGGTTTGCTATTGTGAGGGCAAATGGCTCTATTTTGGGTTTGTTTCTTTCTTAATAATTGCACTCTTTTGATCAGATTCTCAGCCTGAGAGGTGTGATAAAAAATTAAGGCACTAGCACCACTCTCAGCTACTGCTCTGTAGTTTTCATGGTTTTTCACTGATTCTTTGTGCGATATTCACAGGTCATGATGGCTTTGCTTAATTCCTGTGATTCTCTCAGATCACAACTCCAGGCTCACAATCCTTAAGTCAGTCATGCTTTTCGCTTTTCCTCCAAAACATTCCAGTCTTGGGGAGATCATCTGCTTGGTAGTTAGTACCTGTGAACATGCATTTAAGGCTCTTGAGAAAATATAGCACACCAGGAAGAATATAGGCAGGATAATTCCCAATGTTTGGAGTGTACTTGTCCCCAAAACCCAAAGCAATCAAAATCAAATAACTAAAAGAAAAAACAACAAAAAACACACAAAAGTCAAAGAAGTCAAAGAAAGATCTTGTTAAAGGAGTCACCCCCTCAAGCCAAAAGGTTTGCTCAGTGGCCTTATGTAACTGAGTTTCAAGCTCCTCAGAAGTGTTGATTGAGGGGAAGCAGATGGCCATAGTACAGGTTCTGACTTGCTCAGCTAAAAGATAATCAGGGGCTACCCTATTCTCCAGAACAACTTTGACCAGAATCTAAGGAACTTTTTGGGCCACTACTGCTTCAGCAGCAGATTCTCCAATAACTTAAAGAATTAAGGAGAAGTTCCTAAACAAAGCTTCATTTACATTTATTCCCTAGGCAGGGGAGGAGGAACCTGCCAAAGGAGTGAAACCTGAATCATGAAAGACTCTTGGCAAGTCTTTTCTAACTTGCTGCAAAGTCAGAGGCCCTTATCAATGTAATGTATCATTTGCTTTGTGAAAAGTTAGGGACATGTTTAGATTTTCTCCTAGCCTGAAATAAAAGGTTGTTCTAAATTTCAGAGTTTATAATAGCTTAGGAGATACAAATTATGGCATTATCTTTCCAACCTAGTGTCAAAGTAAAGAAAAGGGGAAGGAAGGGGCACCTAGGTGGCTCAGTTGGTTAATCACCTGCCTTCAGTTCGGGTCATGATCTCAGGGTCATGGGATAGAGGCATTGGGCTCCCTGCTCAGAGGGGAGTGTGCTTCTCCCTCTTCCTCTCCTTCTGCTCCAAAACTGCTTGTGCTGGCTCTCTCTCAAATAAACAAACAAGTAAGTAAATAAATAAATAAATAAAATCTTTAAAAAAGAAAAGGGAAAGGAGAAAGGATTTTAGGCTTAAAGTATGAAGTTTTTAATTATTATCTTCACTGAAAGCAGTTTGCCTCAATGTCAACTATTTCTCTTCTTGTCAATTTAATTTGGAGATCTCCAGTGTCTGCACAGAATCAGCTGTTAAGTGGAGCCTTCTTTAGCTGTGAGATGTGTACTAAAAGCTTAATACCTTCTAATTTTGCAGCAATAACAGTGGTCAATGATGTGGGAAACAAAGGCAGAAATAAATTATTAAATTTCCTTACTACCTACAGCCCAATGACAAGTTCTTGAAATAGACAGAATGACAGTCCTCTAGGGACTCAACTGCCTCAATGTTAATACTTTGCTAAGGGCAGAAGACAATCCTAGCCTGGCCGCCTCCCCTCCAGGGATTCTGTAAGTCTACTTTAACATACAAAAATTCCTTTAGAAATTTCCTTTATCTCTAAGCCCCCCAAGACACTTGTTGGCAATTGTCCCCCAAGCATATGGCCCACTGATATACATCTGAAGAGTCTCATGACTAAGGTTTATTAGATGGTAATAAATGATTTTTTCCCAAAAATAGCTAGCCCCCTCAAGGTCCTGGGAACCTTGTTTCCAATATTCCTTAGAGACTTATGCTATTCCTAACCCCCCCAACTTGAAAATATACATTGGGCCACTCATCATGACCGCAGTGCAGCTCTTTCTACTCAGGGGTCCTGTCCCCATGCTTTAATAAAATCATCTTTTTGCACTAAAGACGTCTCAAGAAGTCTGTCTTGGCCATTGGCTTCAAACCCTAATATTCTTTCTTACATTAGTCAGGGGCACTTGGTAAGGTTCCTTCCAATGGGGCTTATGAGCTGTCTTCTCTGATAATGTTTCCAGAAAACCCAGTCACCAGGCCCTAGATTGTGACCAATAGAATCCTTTGAATTGGGATCTAGGAAGCCTTCTTTAGCCTGTTGATGACAGGCTTGAGCATCAGACTTTAGAGCCTCACAGTAGTTGGCCATACTAGCATGAGACAAGTGATCTGCAGAAGCTTTTACACCAATAGATATTAGTTTGCCAGTGACTGTCTCACGCAGAGTGAGTTTATGTTTCCCATAGGGAATACTGAACATAGTTGGGTAAGCCAGGGAATTCCAGTAGTTGCCACAGGTTTAAAAATTTTGAGTTTGAGCATCCTGTTAGCTCTCTCGAATTTGCCTGATGGTTGAGAGAATAGGGACAGTGATAATTACAAAGAGTTTGCAAGGCTTTCATTAAGGCTTGTATGATTAATCCAGTGAAGTGGGTGTCTTGATCACTGGAGATCATGGAAGGTATACCCCAGGTGGGAAACACATTTTCTAGCAGTTTCTTTGTCACTATGGGAGCGTTGGCCTTGTGGCAGAGGAAAGCTTCAACCCACACAGAAAACACACACACACACAAAATAGTGAGAACATATTGATAACTTATACTAAGTGACAGTTGAATGAAATCTCACTACAGATGTTCAAAGGATCCAGAGGGGGGTCTGAGGCTGTAGGGAACAAAAATACTTTTTCCAAGGTAATGGACCTAACAAGTCAAACTGCTGGTAGACTGTTTTTGCAATTTTGTAGAAGTATCCCCACCAATGTCAATTCATAGTTTCATTCATCTTAAGTGCAGACATAAGTGAACAAATGGAAAAATCAAACAATTGGATTTGACAGGGAGCCAAAAAGAACCATGCAGCCATCTTGGTTTTACCATAGCTCCAACTGTTTGTTTAATTTACAGCTATTATTTTTTTAAGATTTTAATTAATTAATTAATTAATCAATTATGAAAGAGTGAGTGAGAGAGAGCAAAAGAGCTAGTGGGGGAGGAGCAGAGGGACAGGGACAAGTAGACTCCGCACTGGATGGGGAGCCCGGAATGGGGCTTGATCTCATGACCCTGAAATCATTACCTGAGCCGAAATCAAGGGTTGGACACTTAACTGACAGCCCCCAGGAGCCCCATACAGCTATTTTAAAAATATTTTATTTATTTATTTGACAGAGAGAGAGAGAGAGAGATCACAAGTAGGCAGAGAGGCAGGCAGAGAGAGAGGGGAAAGCAGGCTCCCCGCTGAGCAGAGAGCCCGCTGCGGGGCTCTATCCCAGGACCCTGAGATCATGACCTGAGCCAAAGGCAGAGGTTTTAACCATCTGAGCCACTGAGGCACCCCCCCCCCATACAGCTACTTTTAAAAAAGATTTTGTTTTTAAGTAATCTCTATATACCCAATGCAGGGCCCTAACCCAGAACCCCAAGATCAAGAGTTGCAAGCTCCTCCAACTTAGCCAGCTGGGCACCCTAATTTGCAGCTATTATTTCCCCACCGTAATTTTCTGATTCAGGAGCAGACTGTAGTCATGCTGCAAGGACATCAGGATGGCAAAAGTCTGGCAACAAGGGGCCATTTTCTGCGGAAGCAGAATGGACTTCATCCACATGTGCCACAATCTTTTTTCCCTCACTCCCTTTGCGCAACATTTTATTGGGAGAGATTTATATGTTCTGACCCTGTCTTGGATTAAAGGATGACAGGAGCCCTGGTACCCTGAGGTGGCTCAGATAGAAATTCCAAGAACCATAGGCCTGTTCATCTGAGCCTTGGTTTCTGTTTTACAGATTCTGTTACTGCTGCCTTTGCATGAAAGGCAGCTGAGGCATTTCCCTGATACTCAGGCTTTGTCCTTTTAGTGTGAGCCTCAGTTTTGATGACAGCAATTTCAGAAGGTAAGAGAATATCAGTAACATCATTTACTTGTTGCTCATTTTGGATTGGGGCCCCAGAGGACATAACACAACATTTTAAGATAATAACTGGAATTATAAGTGATAACATTATAGCAGAACATATCAAATTTCTAGGAGTTTTATATAATTTGTAGAACACGTATATACCCATACAAATACAACAAAAAGAAGGCTTAGTATTAGTTCTGATAGGAAAAACATTCCCATGTAATTTAACATAGCAAGTAAACCCAATTAGTTTAGGGGTACCTGGGTGACTCAGTGGGTTAAGCCTCTGCCTTTGGCTCGGGTCATGATCTCAGGGTCCTGGGATTGAGCCCCATATTGGGCTCTCTGCTCAGAAGGGAGCCTGCTTCCCCCTCTCCCACTGCCTGCCTCTCTGCTTACTTGTGATCTCTTTTTCTCTGTCAAATAAATAAAATCTTTAAAAAAAAAAAACCTAATTAGCTTAACAAACCCTTTGGAATATTCCAGGGCCCCTCTAAAAAAAATCCCAAAGTTTCTTCTGGGTCAAAAAAACTTCATTTAGAATTTGATTTTAAGAAGTTTGTGTATATATATATATATATATATATATATATATATATCATTTTAAGTAACCATATACTTGGTTACAGAGAATCACAGTTTTTAATGAAACTTAATACATCATTATCTATTAACAAAATTTACTTCTTTTCATATTAAGATGATTCTTTTTTCCTAAGTAATGAAAGACCTATTATTCTGATAAAACATAGAATCTTTATTTTCTAGGCAGATCACTTAAATAAGGTAAAGAAACTTGCACAATGTTTTATCGAAAATAGACCAAAACCCCAAAGAGAAAACCAAATTCTAATTTTGCACCAGCTTACCTTTTTAAAAATTGAATTACATTTGATGTAGAGAACAAAGGCAAAAGAAAAAAAATTAAACTTCCTTATAACTTACAGTCCATTGACAAGTACCAGAGACAGGCAGGGTGACCTTCTTCCAGGAACTCAACTACTTCAATGTAAATACTTTGCTAGAGGCAAAAGGCAACCTTAACTTAACATTAGCCCAACCTCCAGGATCCTGTAAAAATCCCTTTAGAAATTTCCTTCATCTCTGCCCCCCAAGATATATGTTAGCAACCGTCCTTTAAGCATATATCCCACAGATATATATCTAAAGGGTCTCATGACTAAGGTTTCACTAGACAGTGGTAAATGACGTTTTCCTGACAATGGCTAGCCCCTTCAAGGTCCTGGAAACCTTGCTCTCAAATTCCTTAGAGATTTAAGTTATCCTTAACCCCTTCCCAACTTGAAAGTATATAACCAGCCACTCCTCATAACCCCATTGCAGCTCTTTCTGCCCACAGGTCCCGTCCCCATGCTTTAATAAAACTACCTTTTTTGGGGGTGCCTGGGTGGTTCAGTGGGTTAAGCCTCTGCCTTCTGCTCAGGTCGTGATCTCAGGGTCCTGGGATCAAGCCCTGCATTGGGCTCTCTGCTCAGCAGGGAGCCTTCCCCCTCTCCCTCTGCCTACTTGTGATCTCTTTCTCTCTATCAAAGAAAGAAATAAAATCTTTAAAAAAAGGCCTATACCTTTTTTTGCCCTGAAGACATTTTGAATTCTTTTTTGACTGTTTGCTCTTAGACCCAAATATTTCACATCACTTTTTTAAAGTTATTTTTGTTCTAATTCTTGTATAAGTAATATGCAGTTCTCTATTAGTTTCAGGTGTACAATATAATGATTCAACAGCTCTATACATTAGTCTGTGCTCATCATGAAGTGTAGCCTTAATCCCCTTCACCCACCTCCACTATGGCACCAGCTTACTTTTGATATTAAAACTTATTCATTCCCACCTTAGTTGAGAGTACATATAAAATTCTTTTCTAAAGATTCCTTTATCACAAATTTTCTAAAACTTTATCTTTCCTCAAAAAAATGCATCTCTATTCCTCATAACTTCTTTTACCAAAACACACATTTTACTTTCCTTGCATGCAGAGAAATAATAAATTTCTAGCAGAATTAATTACATATATTAATTAGAATTCTCCACCCTTAGAAACCTTAATTTCTGGTGAAACCTCAGAAGTAGGCAATTGTAAACTATGTTAGCACTCTGTGGCTGGATACACTTACAAATATTTTTCATAATTTCTAGAAACATATGTTTTCTCATAGTAAATTTTTCAGCATGGCACAAAACATGTTTACTAATAGGCCCAAATATCTTCAGTTTCTCTATAATAGGAAGACAAAGTAAATGAACTTATGTTCAGTAATTAATGTTTCAGTATTTTATCTTATTTGGTAATGATCTAATTCTTCAACAAATTTCCATCATGTAATATAACCTAGCAAAACTCTAAAGTTTCAAGTTACTAGAGATTTAGGAAGCTATTTTTAAGTACACATACCATAAAATATAATTATTAGTAAAAAATTTATCTATAAACTTCTATTACACTTACATCTAAGTCATTTGCTTCCAACAGTTATGTTTAGATTACCCATGAAAATTTTGAGACATTAGATAAAACCAGCCGTCATTCTAAGTAATTGTTTGCTGACAGTTTTGCAACAGAGATAACAATTAACTAGTAAAATTTAACTAGTAAACTCAGGTAGAATAAAAGTTGTTTGTTTATCTGTGATGTGGGAAACAAAAGCAGAAGGAAAATTATTAAATTTCCTTACTATCTACAGCCCATTGACAAGTCCTTGAAATAGACAGAGTGACATTCCTCTAGGGACTCAACGGTCTCAGTGTTAATACTTTGCTAAGGGCAGAAGGCAATCTTAGCCCTACTCCCAGTACCCTGTAAGTTTACTTTAACATATTAAAATTCTTTTGGGAACCACGATGCCCTTCAACAGATGAGTGGATAAGGAAGATATGGTCCACATATACAATGGAATATTATGCCTCCATCAGAAAGGATGAATACCCAGCTTTTGTATCAACATGGATGGGACTGGAAGAGATTATGCGGAGTGAAATAAGTCAAGCGGAGAGAGTCAATTTTCTTATGGCCTCACGTGTGGAGCATAAGGAAAAACATGGAGGGCATTGTGAGAAGGAAGGGAAAGGTGAATGTTTGGAAATCAGAGGGGGAGATGAACCCTGAGAGACTGTGGACTCTGAGCAACAAACTGAGGGTTTTGGAGGGGAGGGAGTGGGGAGTTGGGTGAACCTGGTGGTTGGTATTGAGGAGGGCAGGTATTGCATGGAGCACTGGGTGTGGTGCATGAACAATTAATCTTGTAACACTGAAAAAATAAAATAAAAGTATTTGGGGGGGAAAAAAAGGAAAGAAAAAACCAAACAAAACAAAAAATTAAAAAATAAAATTCCTTTGGAAACTTCCTTTATTTTTACCCACCCCCAAGGTATATGTTGGCAATCATCCCCCAAGCATGTGACCCACCGATACACATCTGAAGGTCTCATGACTGAGTTTTTACTGAACAGTAATAAATGACCTTTTCCAATAGTAGCCAGCCTCCTAGAAACCTGGTTTTCCAAAATATCTGGGAGGCTTACACTATCACTAACCACCCTCAACTTGAAAGTATGTAATGGGGCACTCCTCATGACCCCAGTGCAGCTCTTTCTGCCCATAGGTCCTGTCCCTGTGCTTTAATAAAACCAACCTTTTGCACCAAAGATGTCTCAAGAATTCTTTCTTGGTTCGTCTCCCCTCCCATTTCCTCCAATTCACTTTTCTGTTCCTTCTCCTTTTTTTTTTAAATTTTTTATTAACATATAATGTATTATTTGCCCCAGGGTACATGTCTGTGAATCATCAGGCTTACACATTTCACAGCATTTGCCATAGCACATACCCTCCCCAATGTCTATAACCCTACCCTCCCCACCTCCCAGAAACCCTTAGTTTGTTTCGTGACTTTAGGAGTCTCTTGAAACAAGATGGGATGGGGAAGGAGACTTTCCTTCTCCTAATGTCCTCCATGTTGTTCCGTATGTTCCACAAGTAAGTGACTGTGGACTCTGAGAAACAAACTGAGGGTTTTAGGGGGAGTGGGGTGGGGGATGGGTAAGCCTGGTGGTGGGTATTAACGAGGGCGTATATTGCATGGAGCACTGGGTGTTGTACATAAACAATGAATCTTAGAACACTGCATCAAAAATTAATGATGTATTTTATGGTGACTAACATAACACAATCAAAAAAAAAAAAAAGAATTCTTTCTTGGCCATCAGCTTTGACCTCTAACATCTTACATTTGAATTTTACATTCAGTATTTCGAACTTTAAAGACATGTCTGTTTTAATGAAATCAATAAACTTAAACGAGCTTTTAGTTGCCAAAGTTTATCTCAGCTCATGTGAATTTGAAAAACATTTGGGTTATTTTTTTAAGATTTTATTTATTTATTTATTTGAGAGAGGCAGGGGGAAGGAGCAGAGGGAAAGGGACAAGCAGACTCCTGCCCAGTGTGGAGCTTGATACAGGGCTCCATCTCACAACCCTGAGATCAAAACATGTGCCAAAATCAAGAGTTGGATGCTTAACTGACTGAATCACACAGGCGTCTCCAAATTTGGGGTATTTTATATCTTTCCGAGAGTTTTAGAATGGCCCATCCTTAGAAACTCTTGCTTTCAAACCAACTAAATAGAGTTCCTTTACAAATTAATTTTAGTAATACCATCTGGAAATCGAAAAATATCTCGTGTTTACTATGTGCATGTGCACACATACACACTCACAGATACAAAGATCTTTTAGCTTTTGTTTTTATTAATATTTGTGAAGAGGAGGGGCACCTGGGTGGCTCAGTTGGTTGCGCGACCGCCTTTGGCTCAGGTCATGATCCTTAAGTTCCAGGATCGAGTCCCATATCGGGCTCCCAGCTCCACGGGGAGTCTGCTTCTTCCTCTAACCTTCTCTCCTCTCATGCTCTCTCTCACTTTCTCTGTCTCTCAAATAAATAAATAAAATATTTTTAAAAAAAATATTTGTGAAGAGGACATTTTAGGCCCAATTTCCAAATACTTCCCTCTCTCTCTCTTTAGCTTTCTGATTAGAAACTTCTCCTTAAAGTTTGCATTTCAAAGAATGGCTCTTTGGTCCTAGAAAAGATGGGGATAAAACTTTATATCACAAAAGCACAGATTAAATGTAGAACAATCCTGTCTCCAAAGTCTTGATCTTTTCAAGCATTTTGAGAGGAATAGGTGAAGTTTAGAGGATTGGCAAAATGGGCAGGGCAGGTGAACTTTGAACTACTAGAGCCACACCTTTGGCCCAGCAGAAATTTATAAGACAAAAGCATCTATTTTCAATTCTCCAAAGAAAAGGGTTGTAGCTTTTGTTTTAGGTACATTTTATCTCTTTAATTTTTTGTTAGCCTTTTGCAATGAATCATCCAATGAAGATATGTTGGAATTTTGAAAGCTTTCGAAGGTTTCTGCATACTAATTAAAATAGATGTCCTATTCTATTTGTTTGATTTGAAAGCCCTTGCTTCTAAGTGCACTTTTTAAATGATCATATCTAGGGGCTCTTGGGTGACTCAGTCAGTTAACTGTTTTGCCTTCAGCTCAGGTCATAATCCCAGGGTCCTGGGATGGAGACCTACATCAGGCTCCCTGCTCAGCCAGGAGCCTGTTTCTCACTCTCCCTCTGCCACTCCTCCTGCTTGTGCTCTCCTGCTCTCTGTCAATTAAATAAAATCTTTAAAAACAATGATCAGATCTATTTGGAATGTTCCCCATAATGGCCATTGGAATTCCAGGTTCTTTTTAGTAAAATTCCATCTTGCTAGATCATCTTCAACTTATGGAAATATATGAGTATGTGTGCTGGAAAGTTGCATGCTCAATTCTCTGGAAATAAAGAATCCCATCTCTTTTAGCTAGGCCTTTCATTGTCCTGGAGTCACACTAATAATCTGAGGAATGGGGAGCGGACTGACCCTGCAGGCCCCAAAGAGCAGGGACTATGGGCTGATTCTAAACAAATGCAGAACTGCAGCTGTTGCCAGTGATTCCTAATGTGGAATCTGGGGAGGATGCCAAACATGTGGGAATTGAAGACTAAAGCATCAGAATTCCCATTGTGGAATCCAGGGATAGAGCTAGGTCTGGGGTTTTCCTCCTGGAGAACTGCAGTTTGAAAGGCTAGGGCCTTGGCTCCAGGCAGGACTGTCAGCCAGCTCAAGTTGACCTTCTCTGTAAAGGAAAGCCAGTTAGACTGGGAGTTCAGTGCAAAGAAAACAGAGCTTAGAACTGACAGAAATGAGGGCAGCTAGGAGGCTCAGATGGTTAAAGCCTCTGCCTTGGGCTCAGGTCATGATCTCAGGGTCCTGGGATAGAGCCCAGCATCAGGCTCTCTGCTCAGTGGGGAGACTACTTCTCCCTCTCTCTCTGCCTGCCTCTCTGCCTACTTGTGATCTCTGTCAAATAAATAAATAAAATCTTAAAAAAAAAAAAAAAAGAATTGACAGAAACTTACCCATGACCCTTAGAAAAGGTGAGAAAGACCATGAACTCAAAAGAGTTTCTGGGCTCCCTGCCTGTTTATCTGATTGTTTCCAAATATCATCATATGTTTGTTTCAGATCCTGCCACCACCACCAAATTTGTTTTAAAAAAAAATCAACTAAGTTTGAAGATCTCATTGGCTTTATTAAGCAATTTATGAATTGAGCAGCATCCCACCTAGCCAATGGACAGATGATCTGAGGAGTTATACAAATTAGAAGATTTTTATGGAAAGGAG